>WAAF01010899.1:4246-168469 GCA_013400475.1 Tricholaema leucomelas
CATCCAATAAGATGAAATTTAACGAGGGGCTGCTAGGGAGATCCCATGTCTTACTGCTGCATGCTAACAGGAGAGGTGCTGTCAGTGTGGGCACATACAGTTCATTGTGCTTCATGGCCTGGTGAGGTGAAGCTCATGGTCATGTTGCCAGCAGCTTCCTTGCCAATGCTGCACTCCTCTTGCTCTGTGCAATGGCTTCCAGGACACTGCTGACTGCTGTTCAGAGACAAAGAAGAGATTCCTTTGGTTTATCCTTGTTGGTTGCACTGGCCACTGGCTGAAAGCCTAAGCCACTTCGCTAGAAATTGTTGGTAGTGATTTCTCTTAGACACATTGCCTGTTTTCCTCACCATGAGAGTGCTGAGAGCCTGGAATGGGTTGCCCGGAGAGGTGGTTGAGGTCCCATCCCTGGAGGTGTTTGAGGCCAGGCTGGATGAGGCTGTGGCCAGCCTGTTCTAGGGTAGGGTGTCCCTGCCCATGGCAAGGGGGCTGGAACTAGATGATCCTTGTGGGTCCCTTCCAACCCTGACTGATTCTATGATGCAGACTGCCCTCTGATTCCCTGTACCATCATCCCATAGGCACGTGGTCCCTGTGGTCTCTGCATGCAGGAAGCAAATAAATACATTTTCCCTTCCCAGAACATTCTCTCTCTTTCCCCTAATTGCTGTCATCGGTATATCAATTATACTTAGGCTAATTGTTTGTCTGCCAGTGCTCTTTGAAAGAGAATTCCTGTAATAGAAGTGTTCCAGGGGTGAGGAACGCCCTAGGAGTGAGGAACGCCCTGCCCTGCCAAGCCTGCAGGGACTCACAACCAGCCCTGCCTTTCAGAGAATTGCAGAATTGGTGGTGTTGGAAAAATCCCTTAAGATCACTGGGTCTAACTCTTAACCCAGCACTGCCATATCCACCACTAAATCATGTCCTTATGTGCCACATGTGCTTTTTAAAATGCCTCCAGGGATGGTGAATCTGCCACTTGCCTGGGTAGCCTGCTCCAGTCTTTGACCATTCTTTTGGTGGGAATAAAAGTTCTTAATATCCAGACTTCTCCCAGCACAAACTTGAGGCTGTTTGCTCTCATTCTGTCACTTCTAGAGACAAGAGACTGACTTCCACCTGGCTCCCATCTTGAAAGAATGAGGAGATCTCCCCTTAGCCTCCTCCAGGCTAAACAACCCCAGTTTCCTCAGCTGCTCCTCACCAGACCTATTCTCCAGACCCTTCACCAGTTTTGTTGCCCTTTTTTGGACCCACTCCAGCACCTCAATGTCCTCCTTGTAGTGAGGGCCCCAAAACTTAACCCAGGACTCAAGGTGTGGCCTCACCAGTACCAAGTACCCTTCTCTAGGTCCTGCTGGTCACACTAGTGCTGATCCAGGCCAGGATGCTGTTGGCCTTCTTGGCCACCTGGGCACACGCTGGCTCATGCTCAGCCACCTGCAGATCAGCACCTTCAGGTCCTTTTCCACCAGGCAGCTTCCTAGCCACTGCTCTGGCCTTTGTAGCATTGCTTGGGGTTGTCGTGAGCCAAGAGCAGGACCTGACACTTAGCCTCATAAAACTGGCCTTGGCCCACCAATCCATCAGTCTCTTGAAGAGACAGGAGAATTAATGAGGAGTCAACATTTATTTGAAAAGAAAAACATTTATTTGAAATAAAGCACAATTAAAGCCAAAATAACTAAAAACTGGAATTCCCATATACAGTAAGGAGAAGAAAAGCACCTGGGCCTGAGAATCAGGTTGGAAAGAGGCAAGGCAGTGGCTGTCAGTGCATAACTGCTGACACTGCAGTTCTCCACACTCAGGCTCTTCTGCAGACCTGCAGAAAAAATGGACACAATATTCATTACTATTTAGGCTTCCTGCACCAGTCCCTTTCTGGGACTTAGTACTGAAGTTTCAACCAATATCTTTATTCATAAAGAAATAAAGTCCACAAGCACAAACAGATGAAGGACTGCAGGGGGTTTCTGGGTTTGGGTTTTTGTAGTAGTAGCTGTGGTGCTTTACCCAACCATCATTCAGTAGGAAGGTTCTGCATGGTGGTCTAAAAACTAAACAAGAAAAAGGAAAAAAAAATTAGTTTCCTTTGGTCTTTTGTTCAATGTTTCTCTGTGGGAAGAGGAATTCACATTATTCCTTGCAGTCTTCTGTTGCTCCACCGAGACTATGCCGTGTAGCCAGAGACTCAGAACAGCTTTCAGCCTTGAAGACAGAACTGAAGATACATGTTTGCTTGGAATCCAGGAGGAGACTGGTTGCAGACAATTTGTTGGAGTTATTGATCAGCTGACTGAAATATTGATGAGTACCTTGCTGCATGTATTTTGATTGCTGCCTAATGGAAGGATTAGAGATCTTGAAAGCATGTTTGCCCTGGCACATCCCAACACAAGTCAGAAAGGTTTGGTGCAAAGGATTTCTGGACTTTGGGAGAGATGGGATTCCAGGCTCTAACCTAGTGATGTTTTATGTGTTGAAACAGTTGTGTGTTTTCTGTAGAGTCTTCATCTAATGGTGTGTTTCTGCCTTCCTATACATTTGCCCCACTTTTCATTCTGGGAGAAGTGCAGAACCTGTTTCCTCTCCCCTTTGTCTGTTTGCCCCCACCACCTTGCTTCTGTGCCATTTCTGGTCATCCTGTAACTTGTTACCAGGGAGAAGAGACCAACCTCCACCTGGCTCCAGCCTCCTTTCAGGGAGCTGTAAAGAGTGAGAAGGTTACCTTCAGCCTCCTTTTCTCCAGACTAACAACCCCAGTTCCCTCAGCTGTTCCTCACCACACTTGTTCTCCAGACCCTTCACCAGTTTTGGTGCCCTTCTCTGGACCCACTCCAGCACCTCAAGGTCTTTTCTGTAGTGAGGGTCCTAAAACTTAAGGACTCAAGGTGTGGCCTCACTAGCAGCAAGTACAGTGGGACAATCCTTTCCCTGGTCCTGCAGGTGACACTGTTGCTGATCCAGGCCAGGATGCTGTTGGCTTTGTTGGCCACCTGAGCACATGCTGGCTTATATTCAGCCACCTGTTGATCAACCCTGTGAGGTCTTTCCTTGCTGGGTAGCTTTCCAGCCACCTTTCCCTCAGCCTATAGTGTTGCATGGGGTCGTTGTAACTTGTTCAGAACCACAGTAATAAAAGCTTCCTTATTTTGTCTTCTGTCCACAGGTCCAGCAAGAACAGAGAAACCACACTGCAGAACCTGTAGTAGATGACTACAAGAAGATGGGGACTCTCTTTGGTGAACTAAACAAAAGCCTAATCAGAATAGGCTTCACAAGGATGTACTTTGGAGAACGGATAGTAGAGCCTGTAATAATTATTTTCTTCTGGGTTATGCTCTGGTTCCTTGGCCTACAAGCTCTTGGACTGGTTGCTGTTCTGTGCCTCGTCATTATTTATGTACAACAGTAAAATTCTGCAGACTCTTTGGATTAGGTATTTCAATACTGTCACTGTGTCAGTGGATTTATGTGTTTTGGTAAACAGGTGGTACATCAAAAGCTGCAATGCTTCAAATTGCATCTTGCTGAACTGCCAGTGTTTCAGATGAGGGGGACTAAAATTATGCATTTTAAGCAAAGCCAGTGCAGTACTACATCTTGGAAGGCCAGAAAAGAAGAGGTTTGTGAGGTAGTGGTGGCCAGTGTGCTGTTTTCTGCACTCCTGGGGCTTTTTGTTTCCCCTGCCTCCCTCAACGTTCTTACTTTGTACAGTGAAAATTTCCTCTCTGTTTTTAAGAGGAGACTTGATGAGAGTGTCCTGTTTCTCTGTTGGGATGGAGGCTCACATGCTCTTTGTTCCCTGAATCTGCATAATTTGGCAGGTTTTTGCTGAAAAGCTAGATCTGCAGGGGGGCAGGTTTGCTAACAAACCTACAATGACAAACATTCCTAAGGTGAGTTCAACTTCCCAGCACAGAAGCATCTTCAGTTAGTGTAGGTTCTAGTAAGCCTTACCCCAGGAAACAATCCCTGCCAGCAAAATGCTTTTAAGCTAATACTAGTGACTTCACACAAAGCTTCAGCTGTTGTTCAGAGGGAATCACATTCCTCTGTTGGCCAGAGAGCCTAATGTAGCTCTGCCTTGGTTTTGGAAATGGACTCAGCTCCTGCTGCTATTTTTCTTTCTTGTTTTTGTTTTTGTCAGCCCTCCTTCTGAAGATAAATATTTGTATAATTCATGGCCTTCCCAGGCAGTTAGAGCTGCAGTGTTGGAGAGTTGCCATTCCAGACTTCTCTGCTTCCTCTGGGTCCTGCGTTAAGTGTCTGAGCAAACCACATAGATATCAGACCAGATCTCTTAACGCTTCCCTGATCTGCTGCAGTCTGGACCCAACAGAGCTAGGAGCTTTGCATATGTAAGCAGTTCCCCATGCAGGGCAAGAGGGTAGTTGAAATCAGGTGGTTGTTTTGTTTAGTACTCTTAACTGATTAATTTCTATGCTTGGCAACAGAAATATGTGTCTGTAAGTGCATGTCATGGGCAACAAAAATCAGAGAATAGATTATCCAGGAGTACAAAGTTCACTCTGGCTCCACAGGATGTGTACCTGGAGTATGTTGAATATTTCCAAGTTAAATGTGCTCACTTAAGGAAAAAGAGTAAAAGGAGACAGAACCTTTACTGAATAGGTTACCAATTTAGTATTTGCTCTATATTACTTTAGTGAGAAATGCAATTGCAAAAATGACTTCATCTGTGGTGGAGTGAAAGTAAATATTTGCTTAAAGAAATGTAATAGAAGATGTGAAATTTATAGAAAACTACTGAACCTTTGCAGTGACTCTTTTGATAAACATTTTTATGCTAGCAGAGATCAAAAGTAGATGAGTTGAAAATGCTCTCTTATTCAGAGACATTTGGAGCTAAGGGAACCATAGTCCCCGCCCTGCAACTAGATTCTCAAGGCTGAGTCCATAAAGACTCTCCTGTTAATGGAGTAGTTGTTGCTTAGGGCAGCAAACATGCAAGCCCAAGGCCTTTCACAGCTTGCCTACATGCCATCTGTGGACCTGTCTCTGTGCTTTTATAATGAATGCAAAGTTACCTTCTGAGGAGCCAGGTCCCCTATCCTGACATTCAGATTGACCTTGACTGTGGATCCGAGAGGCTCTGCTGGACCAGCAGGACTGCAGGGCAGCAGGACTGGGGCCCAGTTGCGTGTTTAGACGGCAAGCTGCATCAGTTGTCACCTAGTTAAAATAGTTGTGCTGGTGGCAGGGAAGCATTTGATAACAGATGTTCCTAGATAGAAAGAAGTCCCAAAACAAACAGCAAGTGCAGGCTGAACTCAGAGGCAGGAGCCCTGTACTCACAAGTGCCTAAGGGTAAACTTTGGGTTTGTTTCAAGTCCTTTAGAAAGCAGAACATCTGTTTATACCTTTGTACATTTGTATAGATACAATGGTGGATCTCTGTGTATTCTTCCTCTGTGTAAGGGCTGTACTACAAAAGCACCCTATCATTAAACAAAAAAACACAACCTTTCTCCCACCATCAAGGTACTGTTCAGTGGGTCTTGTCCTGTAGGAGGAAGTGTCCCTGTTCTGTCCTTATTGCAGTAGCACTCTTGCGTAAAGACACTGTGCTGTGAGATGGCGTGTAGGTTATTTCCCTGAAGTGGTGATTTTGCTCTCTACATGAGTAATGGAGAACACTGACCCAAGGGTGTGACTGACAAGTTTAATGAGGGCATGGTTTATTTGCATGCAGCCCTGTAATATGTGCACAGCTGTGACTGTGTCACTCATGGAAGTCATCTCAGTTGTTCTTTCACTGTTCGTGTTTGTATACATGTGCTCTGGGGAAAGGTAGCTCTTGGACAGTGGGTGTTTTGTATGGTTTCCCTTGAGAATAACTTTTCCATTTCTTGTTCTTCATAGAAGTACTTAATTTTTAAACACTTGAAAAAAAAATTAGCCCTCCTATTGGTGTTAACTGAAAATGAAGGAAACAAAAGAGAAGGAAACATGTATTGCATGAAAGACATACTCTTGTCTGTTTGATTTCATGCATTCCATTGTATATAACAATTTGCACCAAGTCACCTGTCCTGATTTTGTGCTCTTGCTCTGCTATCTCCCTGTCAGTTGCAGGAAAGAGGAGTTAAGGAAAAAAAAAAGGGGGGGACTGAGATAAAATCAGTCATAAAGTGCAGAAAATGGAATGCAGTGAAACGGTGCATAAGTGTCAAAAGAAATCTGATCTTACCTGTGTGCCAAACGTGAGAGGGCAGTGGGCAGAGTCCTTGCATTGTGGTGTTTTTCCATCCAGATGTAGTTCCAAGGGTTCAAAGGATGTCTCTAGCTAAAAAAGCAGACTGATTTAAATAAAAAGGACAATTTCACTGTTGTCTGTATAGTAAAAATAGATGATGCATGTATGATTATTATTCTGAAAGCAGATTTAGGTACTGGATGAAGGAATTCTGTCCCTTAAACCTAACAACACAGTGTAGTTCCTGTCGGTCAGTGTAATGCATTGAAAGCTTTTTACCTAACCTCTGTTTTTTAAAGGATGGACACTTCAGTGCTGTTTCACACCCACCAAATACATAAATGTTTGAACTGTTGTGCACAGAGAAGAAACTCTACATGTAGGAGAATCTTGGATAGCCTTGTTTACACTGAAACATCATCAGACCAGAACCGTCCATATCAAAAGGAGAAACCACATGTCTTAAAACCTCTGTGTGAAGTGAACCCTCTGGAAAGCACTTTGGTATTCTTTCTAATAAAAAGTATTGCCATCAGTGGGAGCTGTGAAGCTGTTGTCATGCTTTGTTCAAAGTTACCTGATTCATTCCAGAATTCCACAGTAGGCCTAATGGAATGGAGCAGTGATCAGATGGCCTCTGAAGTCACTTAGCTTGCAGCAAGTGGCAAAGTAACTGCAGTACAGAAACTGAACAAACTGCATCAGAGGTCTGTGGCTGAGTGTGCAGAAAGTTACCCTGAATTAAAATAGTGAAGCTAGAGGTGAACAAATAGTGGCAAAACGATGGTGTAAAGTCAGTGAACAGCCTATCTATTCTGCACCAGAAGGAGCCAGATGTGATCAAGAGTATGAAGAATCCTGTGCCACAGAAAGGTTTGGTTTAATTTAAATAATGCATAAAAGAGCATATGGTACAAAGTAAATCCACTTCAAAGTGTTCATTCTCCTTTGTTCTGCAGGTCAGAGTGGTGATCGTTCTGCCAAGTGCATGTCTGTGTCACTCAGGATGCATAGTGAGTCCAGCAACTTTGTGAAAGTAGCAAAGTTGAACCTTGGTCCTTCACACTTGCATTGGTGGTTGAGGTTCACTGCTTAAATAAAACCAAGCCTTCAGGTTTTATTTCTGATAAATGTACTTGGTCAGATCTTTCACAGGGTGGATGCAAATTCAAAAGCAACCTGGCTTTGACTCTGATTCTTTTCATCCTGGGCTTTCCTGTAGGTTTTGGCAGTTTCTTAGCCTCTCCCCTCTGCCAGAAATGATAGCTTTATCCTCTTTCTACTTTCCTCCTGTCACTCTGTAGCCTTCCTAGGGCTGTTCAGTTGGAACAGCTTCTGTGCCAGGAGTTTGGGATTTTTCACCATTCAGCCTTCCTCAAAGCTACCTAGTCAGAAAGTGGTTTTTTTTTCACTTGTATATTTCATTTCATTTACTATCTGCCTGCTTAACACCACAGGGGAGGAAATTAAAGAGAGGATCTTTATAAACCAGGCAAATGCTGGGCAGTCACTTCTCTTTTTACATTGCTTATCTGATGATCTAGGAGCTGGGTCTTTGATGACTACAGATTGCTGTTTGGTAACCAAGAGAGCAATGCAATCAGTACAGAACTGTTGGTAAATTGACACCAGAAGTTTGAGAAAAGATAGAGCAAGTAGCATGTGGCTTGAACCTTACACAGGCAGGTAAACAGCTAACATCCCCTAGCTCCTGCCAGCACCTCAGTTTCTTCTGGGAATGTCTCCAAGTGCATATAAAATAATCTATATTCCTTCAACACTTAGTCTGCTCTTTTTATATTGAGTAACCAAAAGGGGACATGAACAGGAAAGAGGAATTCACCTTACAATAATGCCTTTAACTTGTGGGCAAGCTCATGGTGTCTCCAGATTTTAGTCTTGCACTGCCCAGAACATTTTTGTGTCCCTTATGTGGTTGTCAGAAGCCTTTATACCAACACTATATATATTGCCCATTTAAGTGAAGCAGCTGAGATAATATGTACATTTAATAGACTCATAGAATTGTTCAGGTTGGAAAATACCTTTAAGATCATATGGTCCATACCACAGTTAGGTAGGCCAAGTCTGGTGCTAAAGGTGGTCCTCAGCACCATATCTCTGCCTCTTTGAAACACCTCTAGGAATGAGGATTCAGCTACCCTGCTGAGGAGCCGGTGCCAGTCTTTCAAAACCCCTTCAGTCAAGAAGTTTCTTCTAACAGCCAGCCTGAACAACCCCTGGGGCAACTTGAGGCCATTTCCTCTCCTCCTGTCACTTAGTAGGGAGAAGAAACTGACCCCCACCTGGCTTCAGCCTCCTTTCACAGAGCCTCCTTTAGGCTAAATGACCTCAGTTCCCTCAGCTGCTCCTCACAAGACCTGTTCTCCAGACCCTTCATCAGCTATCTTACTCTTCTCTGGAGCTGCTCCAGCACCTGAATATGTTTCTTTTAGAGAGGACATTGCTTGCAGCAAATGTTTCTGCTTCTGGAACGTGTCTGTATCTGTCTAGGTGTATTTTAGATGTAGCATTTACTGTAAATTGCATTTTAAAGTATTACAAGGCAAAAGGGGCTCACCTTCCAGTCCTCATTTGGGAGAGGATTTAATATGTGTGAGAAGGGTGCCAAATTAGTCACTGGCAAACTGTTGAGGGCTTTTTTGTTGAGAAAGAAGCTGCTAGTTGATGTGTGGGTGACAAAGGTACAAGAGACAGGGATTTGCATGCTGTCCAGAACAGGTGGTTTCAAGTGACCACTGCTCTGTTCTCATTCACAAACACCTGCTTTCTAATGCAGTGGTCTTCCTCAGGCTAGCTTGAACATACTTCCTGGGTACAAGAAATAATGCAGCAAGATGAATTAGGAAGGGAAATCCTTTGGCAGCCAAAATCCTATTCTGTGTAGCATCAGACTTTGAGAAGTCTCTTCTTGACTTGAATGAGATTTGAGTTCTTAAGTTAACCCCTTATCTTCACCAGTTTACCTGCTTATCCTTTTACATCATTCTTTAATTCATGTTCTTCCTAAAAGTTAGTCCAAAATTCACAAAAGCTTCTCCTCTGTCAATAGCTGTTACTAGCAAGGTTGAGGATATCTTGTGCACACAAGGTCACAGGGAGAGACTGGCATGTTTTTAGTGCTACCTGGCTAGAGTCAGGTCTCCAGCATTTCCTTTGCTGTAACTTTCTGTACTCCTGTATCTTGTCAGCAGCTTAGTGACAGCTGACATCAGCCAAGTACTGGATTTCCCCTGAGCTAGGACTCGCTGCTGCTGAACCTCTTACACACAGATGGGCAACCACCTAACTGTCCTTTGCTTCTTGTTGAGAGTGGAAATACACTCTGGCATGCTGTGGTCATGTCCTCATCCTAACAAGATTAGGAAAAGTGTGGTGACGCAGTTTTACCAAGAGAACAAACATTTCTATGCCATTAAGTTTACCTCAGTCTCTCTGTCACTCTTCCTGCTGCAGAGAGGAAAAAAATTAAGTTTTGAGTCTGTTGCCTGTTTGTGATGCTTAGCAGATAAGAAAACCAAAGGCATGCAAGTGTTTGAATAAATCTAATATTTTTCATTTCAGTTCCTAGTTTCTTCATTCCATCTGTGATTAGAAAGATAAGAAAGTATTTGGCTGAGCTCTGTTAGCAATGGAGTTGGCTCTTGATTAACAAATTCTTATCCCAGCATCTTCAACAGTTACATAGAGATTGCTGTACTTGACAGCTTCACAGTCTGTTACTTAGAATTCTAAGGCTCTAGCCTAGCCTGGTTTGGGGAGAGTCTGTTCCTTGCTCTGCATATACCTCAGTGGAGATGGGACTGCTGGACAATTCTGACCCTGTGTAGCCATGGGTTTTGTCACTGTTGAGACCTGCTTGCCTTGGTAGCTGGGCTGTACCAGAAAAAGGTAGATTTTAAAGTATAGTTAAGGCTTGAAATTAATAGGGACTTGTGCAGTTTCCCAGGAGACTAAGCCATGTGTTGTAGTGACAATAAAGAACTCTAGAAAATAAGTAAAAGACACTGTAAAATAATTCACATCCTCAGGAGTAACTCTGTTCTGCCATTAATGCTCTGTTCTACCTTTGTTACTAAAAATAACAAACACAAAGATCATTCAGTGCATTTTAAAATCCTCCCCTTAACCTGTGCTACCAGTCTTAACACTTCTTTTTTGATGCTTCTCCTTTCTCCCATCTTTTCTGAAAGCCTCCTGATTGCCACCTTTATTTGTTCCCTTCCAGATCTCTGTATGATAGAAACAGTACAGGAAAAAACAGAGCTGCTCTTTCCAGACAGAAGACATCTGCTTCCAGGACAGTGGTAGTGCAGGCTGCTTTTACCTTTCTAAGTGCTTCAGAGCTCTCCTGGGAGAACTCAGAAACCATTTAACTCAGAATCAGCTCTACTCCTGTATAACTATAAATGTTGTTTATCTTTACTTGTTTTGCTGAGTAGCATTTAAAAGTAGGTTTCTGACTGAGCTTATTTGAGCCCACTGCAGGAGTCCCTAAAGGAAGAATGTGTCCTGCATACCCTACTGCACTGTTTTCAGACTAAGTCCCCAGGGCCAAGTTTGAATTGTAGTGGAAGGAGCATATCCCACCACTCTTAGTCCTGCTTTGATTGGTCTTGTCCCCTTATTCTCCTTTAAGAATCCGTAGTGACAGAACAAGAGGGATTGGCCTCAAGCTGCGACTGAGTAGGTTTAGGCTGGACATTAGGAAACACTTTTTCCCACAAGAGTGGTCAGGCACTGGAATGAGCTGCTCAGGGAAGTGGTTGAGTCACCAACCTTGGATGTGTTTAAAAGTCATTTGGATGTGGTGCTTGGGGGTATGGCTTAAGGCTGAACTTTGTAGAGTAAGGATAACGGTTGGACTTGGTGATCCTGGGAGTCTTTTCCAACTGGAATTGTCTCTGTGGTTCTGAGGAACCCCTCTCAGCAAAGTTAGTGTGAAGATTCAAAGGGAGTTTTCAGCCTGTGATAACCTTCACTGTAGCCCAAAGACATGAAGAAGTGTAGTGCAATTGTGATGGTCAGCTCTCTTGGGATCTGACAGGAAGGTTTTTTGGAGTTTCACATAAAACCCTGAAGTAGTGAAATCTTTCATTCCCTCCACTTTTCAGCACTGTTAATGATTTCTTTGGAGGTTTTTTTTTCCATGTTTGTATTCAGTGAACATTGTTTTTTATCTCCTGAGTAGTGCTGAGCTGTGACATTTTCTATCTTGACATTTTTGCCCCGTGTTTTTGTTCAGTCTCATCTGCCACTCCTTAGATTCTGCCAAATGCCACAGAATGGTAGGGGCTGGATGGGACCTTTGGAGGTCATCTATTCCAGTGCCCCTGCTAAAGCAGGATCAGCTAGACCAGGCTGCAGAGGAACACATCCAGGTGAGTTTTGAAAATCTCCAGAGGAGACTCCACAACCTCTCTGGGCAGCCTGTTCCAGTACCCTCACAGGAAAGTTTTTTCCTTATGGTTAGGTGTAACCTCCTGTGTTAATAGTTAATGGGGAATAACTGGTTGGTGAAGGAGAGAGGACAGTGGTCCTACCCCTTCTAGTCCTGCCCTGTCCTTAAGTCACCTCTGCATGAGCCTGGAATCCAAGGTGCACTCCCAGCAAGACTTACACAGTGGCAGGTTGGAAGCAAACCTGCATCCTGGCTTTTCTTCCCTTTAGGACAAAGCCCATCAGGACTGTTTCATGACAGCACTGTCTCAAAGGTTAATGTGCTTCAGGTGTTTCATGACAGAAGTCACCAGCAAATCCAGTGACTTCAGACAAGGGAGTTGCATGCTGCTTCTTGTTCCCCTGCCAGTGCCTAGGCAAGGATAATTTTGCTCTTGATGAGGTTGTAAAGCCTTTGCCTAGATTTCTGCGTGATGGTTTAGGAGCAGTTCTTTGCCAAGTGCATAGCTGCATGGACTAAAATAGAACAGACCCTGAACTTTAGAAACAAAGCATGGGCTTCTGCCTTTCTCCTTTGTGGCTTTTCATAAGGGATACAGAGATGATAGTTTCTTTCTCAAACAAAGAAGTAGCACTTGACTTATTCTTTTGTAAAATGAAAACACAGTGACTCTTTAAATTACAACCACTTTTCATTCCACCCCCCAGGACACCCTGGGGTTTCCATATGTCTCAGTTTCCTGAAGAGCTGTGCCACAGCTTGTTTCCTAGTGGTGGCTGTGTTTCAGCAGCTAGCACGTGATGGCAGCTGAGTGCCTGTGGGTGTCTTCAGGGTCTTTCTGAATCAGCACTGCTTCCTTGCTGAACTTTGGAAGACATTTTTTCTTGAGGAAGAGAAATAGAGCTTACTCTATGGAAGTTTATCAAAGTGCCAAGTCCTGCACTTGGGTCAAAACAACCTCATGCAATGCCACAGACTTGGGGCAGGGCTGCTGGAAAGTTGCTTGCTGGAAAAGGACCTGGAGGTGTTAGTTGACAGCAGAATGTGAGCCAGCAGGTGCTCTGGTGGCCAACACGGCCAGTGGCATCCTGGCCTGGATCAGCAGTAGGGTGACCAGCAGGACAAGGGAAGTGACTGTGCCCTGGTACTCAGGACTGGTGAGACCACACCTTGAATACTGGGTTCAGTTTAGAGCGCCTCACTACGAGAAGACTGAGGGGGCTGGAGCAAGTCCAGAGAAGAGCAACAAAGCTGATGAAGGGTCTGAAGAACAGATCTGCCATGGAAGGGCTGAGGGAACTGGGATTGTTTAGTCTGGAGAAAAGGAGGCTGAGGGGAAACCTCATTGCTTTCTACAGTTCCCTGAAAAGAGGCTGGAGTGAGGTTGGTCTCTTCTGCCTAGCATCAGGTGACAGAGCAAGAGGAAATGATCTGAATTTATGCCAGAGGAGGTTTGGATTGGAGATTAGGAAAAAATTTCCTGCAAGAGTGGTCAAGCCACCCAGGGAGGTGGAGTTGTCACCATCCTGAAGGTGTTCAAGAACTGTGTGGCCATGGCATTTTGGGACTGTCATGGTAGGCCTAAATAGGCCAAAATAGGCTTACACATGTCCTGGCTTGCCCAGACATGTTTTTCTGCTCTCCATGTTTCTGCTATGAGAAGAAACCATGGGAAAGAGGACAAAGAACCTGCAGCCACTGAGTCTAAGGACTCTGGCTTGCCCAGACATGTTCCCCTTCTCCATCTGTGCTGGGGGAAGCAACCACAGGAAAAGAAAAAAAAAGCCCTGGCTTCATCTAATATGGTCAAACTTGGACAAGTGCAATTCTGATGGGCTAATCTATGTCCAAAGGCCCATTAGCCTCAGGCTGTATTGATAAAAAGGAATGAGCAGGTAGCACAGCGTGCTCTGCTGCCTCACTGCATCCTGAGCTGCCTGGAAACTCCCCTGCCTCGAGTTCACCAGGAACAGCCTCTAAATGCCTCCATGCAATCAGCCAGCACAGCCTGCATGGCATGGTGCAAAGACTGCTGGGGACAGAGTGGCTGGAGAGCAGCCAGAAAGAAAGGGATCTGGGGGCACTGATAGATCGTAAGCTGAAGATGAGCCAGCAGTGTGCCCAGGTGGCCAAGAGAACCAATGGCATNGTGGTGCAGTTGCTGTCCCTGGAGGTGTTCAAGCAAAGCCTGGATGAGGCACTTATTGCCATGGTCTAGTTGACTGGATAGGGCTGGGTGACAGGTTGGACTGGATGATCTTGGAGGTCTCTTCTAACCTGATTGATTCTATGATGATTCTAATTCACTAATTGCCTTCTGCCATAAGCAAAAAGGAGCTTCCTGTGTCGATCTATTGGACAAGTGGTGTCATTAACTGCAAGCAGTATACTGACTGCAGGAGCCTTCTCTTCCAGTAGAATCATAGAATCATAGAATGGTTTAGGTTGGAAGGGACCTCAAGGATCATCCAGCTCCAACCCCCTGCCATAGGCAGGGACACCTCCCACTAGAGCAGGCTGCTCAAGGCCTCATCCAGCCTGGCTTTAAACGCCTCCAGGGAGGAAGCATCCACAACCTCCCTGGGAAACCTGTTCCAGTGTCTCACCACCCTCACTGTAAAGAACTTCCTCCTAATATCCAGTCTAAATCTCCCCTCTTCCAGCTTAAACCCATTTCCCCTTGTCCTGACATTACTAGACCTTGTATATGTATATATACATATGTATAATGTTTGCATTTGCTACTTACTACTTAAAGTGTTCTAGTTTTGTCTGTTCCCTGTGTAAGTATCCAAATTGTGTGTTTCAAACCTTGTAAGTAAGTTTTCTGACGAGATTTGATGTTAATAAACCATGTTTGTAGTTATTAACAATCTTTGCCTGGACATCAAAATTAATGCAGATTATTAATTTCGCATAATTCGTTAACAGGGACATGGTTTAATGGCCATGGTAGTATTAGGTTGATGGTTGGACCTGGTGACCTTAGAGGTCTTTTCCAACTGAAACAATACCATGATTCTGTGCACAGGAGCACAAGAGTGCTCTGCTGGAGCACTCCACTGAAGACTGGAACAGTTAATGGTGCCATGTATCGAGGTGCTTTTCTGTGGTCATCTATTCCTGCTTCAGTGATTTTATTAGCAGCAAAGCTGTGCAAAGCCATCCTAGCCTTGCAGTTCGCAGATGTGTAATTTCTGTTACCTTCCCATCTAGCTGATGAGCTGTCACAGGCAAAAAATGTGTTAAACCTTGCATTTGTTTCTTTTAGGAGTATCCTCCTTGTGTTCCGCCCTATGGGGCCAGGCTACAAGAGTGGGAGCTGTTCGGCCTGGAGAAAAGAATGCTCTGGGGAGACCTTAGAGTGACCTTCCAGTACCTGAAGGAGCCTACAGAAAGCCAGGAAGGGACTTTTTACAAGGACTTGTAGTGACAGGATGAGAGTGAATGGATTGAAGATCAAGGCGGGCAGGTTCAGACTGGATATTAGAAAGCAATTCTTTCTGGTGAGGGTGGTGAGATATACAACAGGTTGCCCAGGGAGGTTGTGGATGCCCTCTCCCTGGAGGTGTTCAAGGCCAGTGTGGATGAGGCCTTGAGCAACCTGGACTTGTGGAAGGTGAGGTTGGGGAGGCTAGGACAAGATGCCCATTAAGGTGTGTTGTAACCCAAGCCATTCTATCAATCTATGATCTATGCTAGTAGCAATATGCACATGACTGGAAACTGCTGTGTTATAGGGAAGGTTGGCACTACAAAACTCAGTTTGAAATGTCTTCACAGAAGAAATGTGAAGTATCTGGTTTGAGTTTTTGGGGGTTGGTTGGTTGGTTTGTTCGTTTGTTTGTTGTGTTTTATTTCTTTAAACACAGCATCTTAATTTATGGAGGATCTTATTTCTTGAAACAGAGGTCCTTCATCTAGGAAGGGGCCTCTGCCTTCCCAGACCTGTGCTTGGCACTTCTCTGGCTCCCACTCTGGTCCTCGACCTGGCTGTAAGTATGGGATCCTGCACTTCTCTCATTCTCATAGTCGCTTAGAGCTGTAATTGACAAAGGTCTTGCAGAAACTAATCAAAAGCCCACGTGAAAATGAGAATGAACTACTGAATGACTTCTAAGGATCACAAAGAGGGATATTCAGCAATGAAAACCAGTGGCAACAAGAAGCCAATAGGTACAACTTCTACAAGGCTGTTTGTGACAGTTTAGAACAAAATCAGCTATTAAATGACTTCACATGGGACTAGACTGACTACTGAGTTCTGGGTGGCCTCAAGAGCTACTGGTTGTGTAACTAAACTGAGCTTTTATTTGGTTTGTGTCTGTAAGCTGTGTTCTGTACAGTCTCTCAAAAGATCTCCAGCTCTTCTCAGCAATGCACAGCTTGGATGTGTGTGACCCAAATGGCAAATTTGTCCTGGTTCTGAGAGAAGTCTTTTGCAGTGCTGCTCTTCCTCAGTTCAATCACTGTTTTCTCCAAATACTAACTACTACTTTACAGTGAGGGTGGCAAGACACTGGAACAGGTTTCCCAGGGAGGTTGTGGATGCTTCCTCCCTGGAGGTGTTTAAGGCCAGGCTGGATGAGGCCTTGAGCAGCCTGCTCTAGTGGGAGGTGTCCCTGCCTATGGCAGGGGGTTGGAGCTGGATGATCCTTGAGGTCCCTTCCAACCTAAACCATTCTATGATTCCATACTCAGGAGCATTGTTTTAAATATTTCTGGACTCTTCACATGCTAAAGATGTTCCTGCTTGAACTCCAAAATGTAATTTATGCTCTCCAGATGGGCAATCCTCCTTGTTTGTGATAAGTGCAAGAGGGAACCAAGCTCTGCAGTAGCATTACCTTGTGCTGGGTGCAGTGTATAAAGGAATTTTAATTATTCATGTGCCTCATGGCTTACTTGGTTTTTGCTTGTCTTCAGCAAGCTCAGCTTTGTGAGCTTTGTGCAAATCATAGTGAGGCTTTGGTAGGTTCATGTGTGAGTTTTCTCCTTTAAGAAGCAAAATAAAAATAGCTTTAAGCCTTTTCCTGTATTGGGCTTTTCCAGGAAGTTTAGCATGTTTGTATCTTTTGCTTGCATTTCCTATTTTGCCTTTTGAACAGTGAGATGGTTGAACTTGCTTGCCTTAAGTCCAGGCTGCTTGAAGTTAGCAGGAAGCTGCTGTGCCCTCCTAAAATTGCTTACTTCAGACTTCCCACAAGTGTGCTCTGTCTGTTATTTCCATAAGAGAAAAGTTAGTGACAACATCTAGGAAAGAATAACCTCATGGTCCAGTATAGGCTGGGGACTGAACTGTTTGAGAGCAGCACAGAGGAGAGAGACCTGGGGGTCCTGGTGAATAGTAAGAATGGCCATGAGCCAGCCATGTGCCATGTGGCCAAGAAGGCTGACGGTGTCCTGGGGTGGATTAGAAGGGGTGTGATTAGTAGGTTCTCCTCCCCGTGATGAGGTCACATCTGGAATACTGCATCCAGTTCTGTGCCTCTCAGGTCAAGAAGGACCTCAGGGAGAGTCCAGTGCAGAGCCACAAAGATGCTGAAGGGAGTGGAACATATCCTTGCTGAGGAAAGACTGAGGGAGCTGGGGCTTTGCAGCCTGGAGAAGAGGAGCCTGCAGGGTGACCTCATTCATGTTCATAAAGATGTGAAGGGCAGTATCAGGAGCATGGATCCAGGCCCTGCTCAGATGTCAGGTGATGGGACAAAGGGCAATGGGTGCAAGCTGGGGCTGAGCAGGTTCCACAGAAAACAAGGAACAACTTTTCCACTATGACAGTGACAAAACTGGAGCAGGCTGCCCAGGGAGGTTGTGGAGTCTCCTTCTCTGGAAACATTCAAAACCCATCTGGATGTGTTCCTGTGTGACCTGCTCTAGGTGATCCTGCTCTAACAAGGGGGTTGAACTTGATCTTTGGAGGTCCCTTCCAACCTCTACTATTCTGTGTGAAAACTAGATAAAATATCACATGATTTTACTCCCTTGGAGCTATATATTTTTGAGAACTTACTTCCTAGCCAGAAGAAATGTGGCAGACCTAACCTACCTATCAGTGAAGTATTTATACAGCATGGGAAGAAAAATGTAATAACTCGACCAAAACAAGGGAAATGAAGCTCTCAGACTGGGAGAAGGTTTATTAGAGAGTTTTTCACAATAGGTGTCTGTACACCTATCTTTGTTTTAGTTGCAGTACTGAGAGTAGCATGAGAATCAGGCATGTAATTACAGAAGCAGTAGGAAGGATTATGGAAGAATGCCTTGGAGTTAAGGCCTGCAGTTAGAAAAGGAGAGGAGTAAAATCAATACTCTGATGTGGAAGATCATAGAGTTAAATCACTGTTGAAACTGACAAAGCAGGTTAACTGCAGTTTTAGCTGGACACAAGGTAAACTGGAGCCAGGAATAAGATGTGACTCTCAGAAAATACAATCCTAGGATGTTTTGGACCATGTATTTTCACTACAGACATGTAAGAGGTCAGAGCATTGCACTGAATGCTTTTAAGATTTCATTTTTTTATAGATAGTTAAAAAAATTCAGGACTGTGGTACAGAAGAGGTTTCATGAAAATCTTATGGGAGTTGGATTGTTTGTAAAGCCAAAATGGAATCATAGGAGGAAACTGAATGAAAGGATGATGTCTGCTGAAGGGTCATTAGAATCACAGAATGGTTTAGGTTGGAAGAGACCTCAAGGATCATCCAGCTCCAACCCCCTGCCATAGGCAGGGACACTTCCCACTAGAGCAGGTTGCTCAAGGCCTCATCCAGCCTGGCCTTAAACGCCTCCAGGGAGGAAGCATCCACAACCTCCCTGGGCAACCTGTTCCAGTGTCTCACCACCCTCACTGTAAAGAACTTCCTCCTAACATCCAGTCTAAATCTCCCCTCTTCCAGTTTAAACCTATTACCCCTCGTCCTGACATTACTAGACCTTGATTATGTAACAACTGTTAGTGACTTTAGTCCAGATGTTAGAAAAAAATTGACACCCTCATTTGAATTAGATTCTGAAGCAGTAGCATCAGCAATGACAAGAAATGGAAATGGTTCCTAGGATACAGCTTGATTGTTTCCAAAGCAGATGCTAGGGGATGGTTGCCTGAAAGAGGGGAAGACTGTGTGTGGCTCTCAAGCAGATTGCTTCCAGTTCTGTGGTACAGCTACGGCTTCAAGCTAAGCTGAGATTCACTTGTGCTCCTCTGAAGATGTCAGTGCAGGGCAGCCACATTAAGTAGCCTGCAGATTTCCTTCTGGCTCCTTTGCCCTGCCTGGGTTGTCAACATGCTGCAGCACTTGTGCGTTACTCAAAGAGATTATCTAACCTCATCTTTGCTTCAACCTCAGCCAACTGAACTGAGAGGTTAATTTCTGAGATAAGTGTATAATTTGCTTAATGCTGTTACCTGTTTCCAAATAGCTGCTCTCTCCAGCTTGGAGGCTGGAATTCAATATTCCTATTGAATATATGAACTGATATAACTGATGTGCTAACATCACTGAAGGGGAAAAAAAGGAAGGAGTGAAACGATTAGGTGCCTACATTACTGCTAAATTCTACTTGCTTGCTTTTGCTTTGCTCAGTAAACTACATTGTAGCAACGTGCACCCAGCATCCTGGGCTGGAAGTTCAATTACTTGTGAACATAGGCTGATAATCTTGTGGTCAATGATGTGAGCAATGCCTCCCTTTTCAGTTGTAACTTATGTTGCTCAACAGTTAGAACACCTTCCCCCCCTTCCACCTCCAGCTCAGCAGCACACAGATGCCTGGGCAGAAAGAGCCTTTCCTAAGAGCCACAGCTTAAGGAAAACTCTCTAGTTAACAATTCAGATCTAATCCATGTCACCAGGAAAACCACAGCTACTGTCACCTCAGGGCTTATCATAAGGCTCCTGCAGATGGACTAAACGTCTCAGTTGCCGGTCACTAAATCTGTAATCCATGAAGCAACTGTCACAGGTGGCATTATTTGACATGCTTCACCATGCAGCAAGCCAAAAAGTACAGGCTTAGGAAAACATGGAGTTTGAAATCAGCTTTAAAAGAACAGTTGCCCAAAGGTTAGAACTTTAGATAAATATATCATATAACTTTGATTAGTTGTTCCTTGCCTCTGCTGAAGGAGAAGGGCCTGACTTTAGCTCTCCTTTTGCAGAAGCTGAAGGAAGAAGGGCATATTGAAAAAGGTCATTTAAGGGAACCTCAAAGGTACGTGGGACAACATTCTGAGACCAGCAAGTTTATGCTACTTCAACTTGCATATAGAAGTTTTTTACCTCTGTGATGTGCTCTTTGGAGCACAGAGTTCCCTGAAAAAGGTACAACAGTAATGCAGAGGCATACTCCAAGTCAGGTGTGTTTAAGACGTGTAAGCATAGACCACCTTTGTGGCTGAAGAGAACAGGCTGTAAAGATGTCATTTAAGAAATGCACTTTCAAATAACTTCTTAGACATGTGATACATGTCAGCATAAGGTAATCAGTTATCTGCTCTGCATCAAGAATCCACTGCTATAAAGGCTGTTCATGAAGGCAGCACATATTAATATTTACTTTCTGTTTAGTACCTGTCTGTGTTTAAAGGCTTATATCTGGGTAAATCAAAAAACAATGGGATTTTAGGGTGTTTTTGGTGGGAGGAGATATGGAATGGAAGTAGTTGGGAACTGAGACTTGTCTGAGATCAGACAGTTCTCTGGGAACTGAGCATCAAAAGCTTCTTTCAGAAGCTGTGAAAATTCATAGATTCATAGAATGGTTTGGGTTGTAAGGGACCTTAAAGAGCATCTCGTTTCAACCCCCATGCCATGGGCAAGAACACCTTCCACTAGGCCAGGCTGCTCAAGGCCTCATCCAGCCTGGCCTTGAACACCTCCAGGAAGAGGGCATCCAGTCTCCCTGGGCAACCTGTTCCAGTGTCTCTCCACCCTCACTGTAAAGAATTTCTTCCTGATCTCCATCCTAAATCTCCCCTCCTCCAGCTCAAATCCATTGTCCCTTGTCCTACCACTAAAAGCCTTTGAAAAAAGTGCCTTCACAGCTTCTCTGTAAGGGCCTCTTCAGGTACTGGAAGGCTGCTCTAAGGCCTCATCAGAGCCTTCTCTTCTCCAGGCTGAACAGCCCCAGCTCTCACAGCCTATTCCCACAGGGGAGGTGATCCAGTCCTCTGATCATCTTTGTCCCCTGTGTAGGTAATCAGTCTGAACTCTGCTCAGTAACAAATTACTGGCCTGAGTCCCAGTAAGAAGCAAATGTTTCTGCTGTTGTGAATGTTTCCTGACTATCTCATTAGAAAACACCTGCTCAGTTGCTGAACCTGCTGGGCATGCACCCTCTGTGCTCCTCCTACCTGGCCAGCTGTCAGCAGGAGCTCTTCAGGAGGAACACTGGCATCCAACAGCAGTTACATCCTCAGCAGCTGGCTCTGTCAGATCTTCCAGGAGAATACCTAGAAATGAGTGGGAAAAAAAATAGAGTTTTAATGCACTGATAGGAAAATCAGTATCTTCTGCATGGGAGACCCATTGAAAGATACAGTTCTTGCTCAAAAAGACAAGCTTGAATTCCAAGATTTGCTATTAGGTAGAGCTATAAACCCTCAAAGTATCAGGCAGTGGGCTTCGACCAAAATAAATGAGAAATGGTGTCAGGGTGGCCACTAAAATGTCTGCCACAACTGAGTGAAAAAATGGGTAATTTTTCTACCTGATGAAATACAGCAGGGGTTCATTTGTCACAGTTTAGTGCTCTGTTAAAAAGCCATCACAACTGTGGCTGCAGTCATGCAAACTGCATTGGATTATCTCTTCAGAGCAGTCCAGGGGAGCTATGATGGAAATACCAGAAAGAGCTTTCCAAGAGCTGGAGGACTTAACCTCATTTGACTGTATGTCTGTACAGACAGAGATGGGGTTGTTCAGCCTGGAGAAGTGAAGGCTCCAGGGAGACCTTAGAGCAGCCTTTCAGTATTTGAAGGGGGCTACAGGACAGCTGGACATTTCTTTACAAAGGCATGGAGTGACAGGAGGAGGGGTAATGGCTTCAAACTGGAAGCTCGACCGAGATTAGACATTAGGGAGAAATTCTTCCCCATGAGGGTGGTTAGGCACTGTAACAGGTTTTCCTCTCATGTCTTTGTCCCTGTAAGACACATGAAACATCATCAGATGCACAGAAAACATTTTTGTATTTGTGCCAGGAGAGTGCACCCCTGGGAAGAAGGGGATGGAGCAGGACTGAGGGTCTACCAGGTCAGCTGGTGAGCCCTCCTGCAATGAGACTCCCTGCTCCCAGCTGGTCTCTCTTCTCTTCAGTGCCCTTCTGGAGTGGCTGCCAACAGGACAAGACCCTCTAAAGACCCTCTGTCAGACCTAGAGAGAGTTACAAACCAGTGAGTGTGGGAGCTGCTGCTGCTGGGGAAAACTGATTTCCACTGAGGTTCAGCTCTGGCCAGCATCACTCTCAGGGGAGATAGGCAAAGGTCAGAGCCAGCAGCCTTGAATGCTGCCATGGTAGGGCAGCTCTTGGCCCTGTTCTTAACGAAAACCTCATTTTTCAGCCCCAAAACGTGCTGTGGTGAGAGGCTACCCCAGGGATCCACACCAGCGCTTGCAGCCCCATCGGTGACAGTGAAGCCAGGCTGGCTGGGCATGGGGTGCAGTGTGGCTGCTGCTGTTCACAGGGCAGGTGAGTTTTCAGCCAGACTCTGGCTCTCTCTAGGGGAGAAATGGGACATTCCGGATGTCTCACCCCTCCCATCACTGTTGCATGGCACTGGGTAGCTGTTGCCCAAAGCACCAAAAAGGGGCCAGGAAGATCTGCCCGTGCCCAGGCGGCTGCAGGGTTTGCAGCTCTGGGACCTCTTTGGTCCATGCGGCACTGAAGGGAGCTCCGACTGCCTCACATCTCTCCCTGCACAGGGAGACAGGCCTAGGCCTCGCCCACGCCGGGAGCCCAGGGAGAGGCCGGGCTGCCTGTGCCGAGGGCAACGCTTCTGACAGGCCGGCACACGGCTGGCGACAGTCCTGCCTACGCCCGCCGCTCGACCACGCTGCGAGGACCACCTCCCACAGCCCTCCTACCTAGCTGCACGAGTGACTAACGTGGGCCCTGGGCCTGACCTCCAGAATCAGCCTGCCCGGTCTCGGTTTTTAAGCCGCAACACGTATGGCGCGGTCTCGGCCCAGCCGGACTCCACTGGTACTTGCTGGCGGCCTCTAGCCCACTCCAAGGCCGCAGTCCCGCAGGACTCCCGACTCCGCGGCCCGGCCGTCCCCAGAGACAGAAGAGAGTCAAGAGGGCTCAAATACGCGACGGCGGCGCCCCGCTTTCCGCCCTGGGCATGCCCCTCTCCCCTCCCGGCTGGTGGCACGCCGCTGGTACCGGCTCAGGGTTTCGCTACCAGCAGGGTGGGACCATGGCCTTAGCCCCGGCCCGGCGCCTTCTCCTGGGGGAGTGCGGAGCACGACGCAAGGCCGAGAGAGGTGCCGGTGTAGTCCCGTACCTGGTGTCCGTTCTGTGCCTGGGCCGGCGAGGCCGGAGGGCTCCTCGGTGCGGAAGGCTGTCGGAACATGCCTGCCCCTCGTTGTCTGGGGCCGATCTGAGGTCCTGGGCGGGGAACGGAGCCCCGTGGCTGGTGTTCTGCCACTGTTTGTGAGGCTGAAGGTGGCGCTGCGGCTCCGGGTGCGGTCCCCGCCAGGGCGGAGAGCTGCTGGGGCGGTAGCTGTGCTGGGGCGGTAGCTGTGCTGGGGCGGTAGCTGTGCTGGGGCGGTAGCTGTGCTGGGGCGGTAGCTGTGCTGGGGCGGTAGCTGTGCTGGGGCTGGTGTGAGGGAGCCAGCGCCGGCGACTCCGCGCGGACACCGAATAAGCTCTCGCGCAGACATCGAATAAGCTCTGGGAGCAGCCGGCGGCACTGGGGACGCTGCTAGCTCTGATCCGCAGGACCTTCGTATAGCGGCTCAAGCCCGTAGGGCGAGACTGTTGGGCTCACTCAGCTCTGGGCCTGCTTTCCCAGGGGAAGGGATGTTTGAAAGTTTTAGTAATACACTATCGAGAAGTAGCTTTCTGAGAACTAGGGTATTTTCATTCACTTTTGGAGGCTTAGCAATGGGCTTGGAGCAAATAATGGCTAGACCATCAGTACAGCAAAGGGCTGAGAGCAAATACAGCTGGACCATCAGTACAGGTGTGTTGCTTTCAGCCTTGATGACCCTCGTTTAGTAGCAGATGTGTCTGCAGCAAGCTTTAGGCTGACCTCCACAGAAAGCAAGAGCTTGGGCCAGTGTGGTTGTACAGGACAGCATCACATTATCCACACCTGTGGGAACTGAAAAGCTCATTAAAGATTTGCTTTTGAAAGAGGAAAGAAAGAAGGGTGCTACAGTAGCAGAGCTGAAGAGCAGAGGATAGTTTGTCCTTGCCGTGAGCCAGCATTTCAGCTCCTCGAGCATAGGAAGGACTGCTCACCACGGTCAGAGAGAGGCAGCTTGGAAGAGGCTGGGAAGCTCTGGTGTTCCAACACTTTAAAGCACAGCCTGTGCTTTTGACGTGTTGATTTCCAGCCACACCTTCTCCGGCAGCTTTACTTTTCTGACAGCGTTTGACGTGAGGAATGAGTAACTTCAAGTTTGATAATGAACACTTTCATCGGTGTCTTTATTTTTAATGAGTACTCTGTCCCTCCCTCCTTCCCTTGCTCTTCCAGGTGATTAATTACACAGCTGCTACTAAATTGCCTTTCATTCTGTGCCATTGTCTTCTGATGAGCTTTTTCTTGTCATTGGTGCTCCCTTGGTATATAATTCAGAAAGTCTGCTGGTGTGTAGTGCTTTACTGTCTTACCATGCTAGAATTGAAATGCTCTTTTTTTTTTCCCTCCTATTTTCCTGCACCACAAAGTATATAGCATGCAAATGCAGGCACTTAACAGTCTTTGCAAAGTCTCATTTTCTCTCTATCCATTTAGCTACTGGATGCAGCATTCCTCTATTTGACATAGCTCTGCTGTCTGTTCCATTTCCAGCTCCATGTCAATGTTGATAATAAAGAGAACACAACACCTGGGTATTTCAGCATGCCACTGTTGCAGATACTCCCTAAGGAGCAAATGACAGCCCTCTTTATGCTCCTGTGACTTCTGTTGGTTGGGTTTTGCCAGGGGAGGTTGGCTCTGGAGACCAGGGACTTCTCATAAGTGATAGGATAAGGGGGAATGGTTTGAAGCTGAGGAAGAGCAGGGTTAGACTGGGTCCTAGGAAGAAGTTCTTCGGTACAATGGTGATGAGACTCTGGAACAGGTTGCCCAGAGAGGGTGTGGATGCCTCCTCCCTGGAGGTGTTCAAGACTAGGTTGGTTGAAGCCTTGAACAGCTGAGTCTAGTTGAAAGGCATCCCTGCCCATGGTGGGGAGGCTGGAGTAGATGACAAGGGAGGTTATTCTTCCCCTGCACTCAACACTGGTCAGGCCACACCTTGAGTGCCATGTCCAGTTCTGGGCTCCTCAATTCAAGAGAAATGTTGAGGTGCTGGAAGGTGTCCAGAGAAGGGTGATAAGGCTGGTGAGGGGCCTGGAACACAAAGCCTATGAGGAGAGGCTGAGGGAGCTGGGGGTGTTTAGCCTGGAGAAGAGGAGGCTCAGGGGGGACCTCATTGCTGTCTACAACTGCCTGAAGGGAGGTTTTAGCTAGGTGGGGGTTGGTTTCTTCTGACAGGCAACCAGCAATAGAAAAAGGGGACACAGTCTCAAGTTGTGCTGTGGGAAGTCTAGGCTGGATGTGAGGAGGAAGTTCTTCACAGAGAGAGGGATTGGTATTGGAATGGGCTGCCCAGGGAGGTGGTGGAGTCACCATCCCTGGAGGTGTTCAAGCAAAGCCTGGATGAGGCACTTAGTGCCATGGTCTAGTTGAGTGGATAGGGCTGGGTGAGAGGTTGGCCTGGATGATCTTGGAGGTCTCTTCCAACCTGGTTGATTCTATGATCTCCAACCTAAGCCCTTCCGTGATAGCCTAGCTCAGCTGTCTGTGGATAAGTGTTAAGTGTTCACAAAGAAGCAGTGGATGTTTCCTAATGCTTCTGCAAGTGATAGGAGACTATTCTGGGAAGGAGGTTTGTTTGGCTCACTTTTAGGAAAGGAGCTATTATGGTCTCGGTTCAAACATCTCTGTGTTGCCAACCACAAATTACTGACACCTTCCAAGCAGTCAGTTACTATTCATAATGTTCTTTTTCCTTAACACTTTTTTCTTTTGTAATTTCAGATGTCTGTCTGGATAATTTGGGCCTTTGGCAGACTTTAAGCTTGTTGTAAGAGTCTCAACTTAGAGTGAGTCTCAAATCTTGTCGCATTAGCAGGCAATTGCCCTTTTAGTCATGTTCTCAGGAGTTTTTCCCCACCTATTGCTAGTGGCACATGGATATTCGTCACTTGGTATTTAGAGATAAGAAGGAGGCATTGCGGGGGACACCAGGTCCCCTCTATTTAACAGGCTTGAGCCAGAGGATCTGCTTTTTGGTTGTACCGCTTGATGGCAGACTTGCATCAGCACACTGCAGGCTGGCGGCAGGACAAAGCGACAAATCCTGTCCAAAGTTGTTCCACTTAATTAGTTTTGCATCGTGAATGTACCTGTTTAATTGATAAAAGGAATCTCACACTCTAGTACTGGCTAAGAGCAAGCAGGGCACACAAAAACATTACACCAAGGAAGCCCTGTGTTTTGCAGTTTTAGTCCCAGGTGTTGCCATGCTTTCAGTAAGTTTAGTAATGAATTTGTCTTGGCCTTACTGAGCCTTTTCTTCCAAGGGTGGCAATTTTTCCCTGCCTGCTGTTTTATCCCTAGCAGCTGGGGGAACTGGGATTAAG
The DNA here is from genome assembly GCA_013400475.1 of Tricholaema leucomelas. Lineage (NCBI taxonomy): Eukaryota > Metazoa > Chordata > Aves > Piciformes > Lybiidae > Tricholaema lacrymosa > Tricholaema leucomelas. Next base: position 30,763 of record WAAF01010899.1, read on the forward strand.
TCTGGAGAAAAGGAGGCTGAGGGACAACCTTCTCACTCTCTACAACTCCCTGAAAAGAGGTTGGGGTCAGGTGGGTGTTGGTCTCTTCTCCCTAGGAACAAGTGATAGGAGAGGAAATGACCTCAAGTAGCCCCAGGAGAGGTTTATTCGGTATTAGAGGAAACTCTTTGACTGAAGGGGTTTTCAAAGACTGGAGCAGGCTCCTCAGGGAGGTGGCTGGATCCCCATCCCTGGAAGTGTTTGAAAGAGGCAGAGCTGTGATGGTGAGGGCTATGGTTTAGCATCTAGCACCAGACTTGTAGAGTGAGATAATGGTTTGCCTCTATGATCATAAAGGTCTTTTCCAAGCCAAACAACTCTATGATTCTAGTTTGATTGCAGCCTGAGCAAAGGACATTTTAACTATGCCCATATTTGCAGAGTGTTTCACCAGCTGTGCCTCCTCTGCAAGATGGAAAAAGGATACCTCTGTGGTGTGGGGAAATCACTTCAGGTTTTCCATCTCTCCCTAGATTGAAGGTTATTGTGTTTGAGGTGGGGATATTCCGGAGATGCTTCCTTCCAGCCCTTTCTCTTGGAACAGCTTTATTAATACAAGTGTGTGTTGACAGCTGCCCAGCTGTGTGTGCTGGAGGGCATCACACACCCCTTGATCTGGCACAGCCTTCTGCATGCTGCCAGCCTTTGGGAGGGCTGCAGCTGGATGGAGTTAGGAGAAGTCTGGTTTGGCTCTGTAGATCAAACAAGGTGGCAAGCTGCTGGGACACTGGGCAGGCATTTGTTCATGCAGGTGCTGAGATAGGGTGATTTTTTCCACCACTTTCTACAGGTCTCAAGCTGTCTTAGGGCTGTTACTGGTTGGACTGGTCACTCAGTGGCTGCTCGTGGTCCTAACTTGTTTGTCAGCACTATTTATGGCATGGTTCTAAGGTTTCAGAGGGGTTGGAAACCAAGCACCATGGTGCCACAGCAATGGAGATTACTGACAGACCCCTAGAAAGCTGGGTTGGGGGATGGCTGGGGCCAGTGACTGTCTGCTGAACGCATCCAGAGCATCCCCTTGCTGGGGAAATGCCTGAGTCAAGCCCCAGGCAGAGTGAGGGCTGAGCGCTGGGGCTGTCCAGAGGGCAGGAAGAAAAGGGAGGTTTTGTCCACCCCTCACAGAGTGCAGCTTCATGTCCGCCAACCCCAGCAGACAAAGAACAAAAGGCAGTGGATGCCAAGGAGTAAGTCAGAGGTGCCCATGGAGCCTTCCTGTTACGGATGGCCCGGCTGCGTAACGCTGGAAAAACCCAAGAGGCAAAGAGTGGTGGGGGCTGTTTATCTTTTTATTATAAATTTAGTATGAATGACCAATGGAAAAGTCACAATGGAGTACCAAGAATGGTTTATCAACATTTTAGCAGCATTTAAACAGTAATAGATTCCCAGCCTCCTCTAGGCACCCCTTGCCCTTTGCCTCCCCACCCATGAGGCAGTAAGTCTCACCCAAATGTGCTTTCCAAAGCTGTGCAGGGGATGTAGCTGACCACTTCCCCCCTGAGCTGCCACGAAAACATCCCATCCCAAATGCTGTCTACTATGCAGGGCCGGGTTGGTAGCATGGGCTGGTGGGCTGTGGCATGGGATGGGACTCACAGAGTGGGGGAAACTCAGCATCTGCTCACATCCTCGCTGTGCTCCTTTCACCAGCCTCCTCATAGATCAGCGCTCCCATGGGCACCCATACCTTCAGCCACACCACCAGGGCTGAACCTGTTTCCCACCCGCTGCTGCCCTTGGGTTCTGTATGGCGGTGGTGCCGTGCACCCCACGTTCCCGCTCCTGTACCTGAGACTGTGTGGCTGTGGCTGGATGGACAGAAAAAGAGGAGACTGATGGCCCACACTCCCACTGGAATTGATAGCGAGGCACCCTGGAGCCAAGAGTTGGAGGGGAAAGCTAGAAGGTGAGCGGTGAGATCCTTCAAGCCACAAAATGAAGTCAGTGTACTATGGGCTACTGTGGAGAGCTATGGCGTTCCCTAGTGAGTAACAGGAACTAACTTAGTGTGCGCTTTGTCGTTGGGGTTGGACTTACGTTAAGACATGAACTACCCCAGCCTTGCTGGTGGGAGCCTGGTGAAAAGACCAGTGAAGTAGAGGTGGGAGAAACACAACACACGGCCACACGTGCAGACAACAGCATAACTTATCGGCAAGCTATTTCCCCTGCTTCTTTGGTACTTCCTAGACTTCCTTACCCAAAACAGAGAGGGGAAATGCAGCACTCTGACAGTTACTGTCAGTACTTACACAGCTGTAACCGTCACGCTGCGACACACAGGAAGGTTCAAGATGATCTGAACAAAGTTATTTTATGAAAAGCACTTCTGCACATTTATTTTGTTCCAGTATCTTAATAGCCTTTTAAAAAAAAAAAAAAAGAAGAAACAAAACAACAACAACAAAAAAAAACAACAAACAAACACCCAACCCATGTGTTACAGTCCTGTACCTCGCTTCTTCTTATATCAAACAGATGAGAAACGCTGGTTTGGGTTTTTTCCCCCTCCCCCCTAATCCATACTCTTCTCCAAAAGGTTTTAAAAAATCGCCACCACCAAATGGTACACTATGTACAGATTTGACTGAATATTAAATCCTAGGCCATTATTTTCACCCCACTGATAATATAACTTAGGTATCGTTACCTACTTATATGCATATATATATATTTCTTTAATAGATAAGAAATGGCACCACATCACCATGTCACCAATTATGACACATTGTTATGTACAGTAGATAAGAAGTTAGATATGGAAGATGGAGCCTCTCCGACCGGTTGTTTCTCAGGAGCGCTTCTCCCTGCCTGGGTAGTAGCTTGGCCATTTGCCCTTTTGCCCGCGGAGGAGGCGCTTCAGACGTAAGGCAGGATCCCGTACATGAGGAGGGCCATCACGCCGGCGCTGAACAGCCCGGCCACCGGCACAGTCACAAACCACGCCAGGAAGATGTTGCGGAAAAGCCGCCAGTCGACAGCCTTCTTGGAGCGGATCCAGCCAACGGCCACCACCGAGCCCACCTTGGGAGATGGAGACAAGAGGTGAGGGGTATGGCTGAGCGCTCCTAACGTGCCCACGGCCACACCAATGCCAGTCAGCTGATACCAGGCAATGCTGAGAGTCTCCTCCTCTGGAGACGTTCCAAACCTGCGGGCCTATGTGACCTACTCTAGGAGATCCTGCTCTGGCAGCGAGGTTGGACAGGATGATCTTTTGAGGTCTCTTTCAACGTCTAATGTTCAGTCATTCTGTGTGGTTCTGTGATAAAGGAGCCCCTGATGATGATGATGGTGTGTCTGCTCTGGTGAGGTGGCAGAAGGGTGACAGTTCCAGGGTGCTTTAACCTTGATTTGATATGATCTCCTGTTTTTAAGGTCAGCCAAAGGAGAATAAAGTTTATTGTGAGTGTCTCTCTGCCCTGCTAGCTCCCAGGCTGGCCATAAGTGCAATTGGACCAGGCCCTCCATTCATCCAGCACTTGACTTGGTCTATAGGGGAGAGGGCAATTGTCCACCAAGCCTGGCCAGAATGGGGTCTCAATCATGAAAACACTGGGAACGTTGTTTTCAAGGCTCTGCTGGAGAGCGTGGCATGGGGCAGGTCAGGAGAGCCAGTATGGGTCCCATCCTGCCTGTCCTGTTGCTGTTCTGGGATGCCCTGGCTGTTCACCCAGCAGCTGCTGAACAGCCTGGCATACAGAGTTGGCTCCTAACAGCACCCAGGTATTTCAGTGCTCTGGGTTATTAACAGGATGGCAACTGCAATACAAGCAGCTGAATCCACCCTGTAACAGCCATGGGAACTGGGCAGGGGGCAAACTAGACCCGGTACAGCTGCCTTACATCAAACTCATCAGTCCCAGCTCTCTGAGGAAAACCTGCCCTTCAGGCAGCCAAACAAAGTATCCAGAGCTAAAATCCTCCCTGCAGACAAAGCCATCAGCCTGCTGCTATGCAACATCAGGAGGTCTGGCTTCAGGTGGGGGATGGATAAGGCACCAAACTACCCTTCAAAGGCATTGCTACCATGGCAGCTGGGCAGCTCAGTGGCCTTGAAAACAAAACACGCTGTGGCATAGGCCACTTTTTCTTCCTTCAAATGTATTTTTAATTGATAAGCTCAAGTATAAACCCAGCATGTTACTTTTTGAGGAAGAACTGGACTGAGAACAACATTTCTGGTGAAAAAAAACAAGGCAAAGCAAACATTTCAGAACCACAAAGTTTTCTTTCTGCCCTGGAAGTGTCCCTCTATTCCCTTAACTAAAATACGTATATCAGCACAAGTCTGCTCAAAGCATACAGCAAAGCAGCCAGAAAGGTGGAAGGAAACTCCAAGGCACAGGTGGGCTTGTGCTGCCTGAAATGCCAACCCTGGTTCATCTTCCTGCCTATAGCTTAGAGGATGGGCTGCTCTTCCTGATAAATGCTGGGAAGAGAAGGAAGCAGGGAGAGATGGGGATACTGAATCTGCATCTTTTGTTAACACTTCTTTAACTTCTGGCTACTGCTTAATATTTCTTTTTATTTTGTGGAAGACCCTGCAACTCCAGGGAAATAGGACTCAAAAGTGGCTGTTGACAGAACAAGGGAAAATTAAGCTTGATATTCTGGGACTAAAAAGGCCTTGGGCTGAAGCTTGATCCAGTAAGGAAATCTATTAGATAATATTTAATATGAATACCCCTGGAGTGGACAACAGGAGATTCTGTATTTAGGTGGTGTAAGTGTAGTTAAGGGGTGCCCAGCTAAGAGGAAACCCCCCACTTCTGACTTTCTGGAAGCATTGACCTGAGGACACAGTGGCTTGGTTTCTCAGCAGCTGAGCTGCTAGGCTCTGCTTTGCCCTTCCATGTCCTTAGCATCTCTCTGTCATGTTTGCAACAAGCAGCACTGCTTATTGAGCAAGGCTGCAGTCTCTGCATGGTAATCTCTTGAGTCCTCTCTGAAATTTAAGAGGTATCAGCAATGATGGCATTGGTAATCCAGTTTAACCATTATTAAAGTTTAGTTTATTAATAGTGATTTGGATGGACTAGAGGTTAGGAGAGTAGCTAAAAGTTGGGTGTAGGGACACTACACCGTCTGCAGAATTTCAGATGGTATCTACTTTGAGATTGGTTTGAGATCGGTGCAGTTTGCCTTCAGTATGCCCTGCTCAAAGCACGACACAAATGCTTTATGGCTCTCGTGTTCATGTGCAGTGGTGTGTCACCATAGCCCACAGAACATGATCAATTCCATCAAAGCAACACAAAGAACATTTTGCAACCCCCCCCCCCCAAACCACCACAGCAGAGGGGAGCTAACAGTATGACCTCAGCAAAGTCGCTTTTGCACAGAAAAAGCACCTAACTCCTGCGGTTTGATTTTAGCTCTGTGTGTGTGTGTGCAGCTTGTTACAGCTGAGGAAGAGCCTGTTTGCTCCTGCAGCTCAGATCTGAATGTAAATCAACAGGTTCAGTAGCCTCACTTGCCTATCTGGGCAGCAAAAAGGTAAGGCAGGCACTCACAGGACACTGGTTTTGCAGTGCTAAATCCCAAGGGAGGCTGCAGGGCTGCAGGCAGAGCAATGGGGCTGCTGTCTTCAGACTCACTAATTCCTCTGGAGGCTCAGCAGGTTAGGTCCTTCCCTCAGGCCCTCTTGACTTGGAAGCTTTCAGAGCAACTTTCCTTTCCCCTTCGACTTGTGGCAAGGAGGAAGGTGCAGTTCAGGGTCTAGCAAGCACAGAGCATGGACAGGCTGCTGGGCTGTAGCAGAGCAAAGTCTTTGATTTATAGGATGATAGAATAGTTTTGCCTGGAGAAGACCTTTAACATCATCAAGTCCAATCAGTATTTAACTCTGCCAAGACTGGTGCTAAACCATGTCCCTCAGCACCACATCCCAGCCTCTTAGAAACACCTACAGGGATGGAGATTCAACCAACACCTTCCTGAGCGGTCTTTGAGAACCCTTTCAGTCAAGTAGTTGCCCTCTAATATCCAGGGTGCACTCCTGGTGCAACTCGAAGCCATTCCCTCTCCTCCTGTTACTTGTTACTAGGGAGAAGAGATCGGCACCCACCTGGCTCCAAGGTGTTTTCAGGACCAAATGCAACTGCTGATCTTAGAGTGCTTGAATCTTTCTCAGAAGGTAATGCTTTTCTTCCTGCTACCAGTCTTTAGTTTGCTACCACATCTACTCCAAGACCTCAAAAATGCTGCTTAGAGGTTCCCTGCGTTATTTTTCCTTATACTCCACCACTCCATCTCAGAAAGTCCTCACTCCACTTCAGGTGTTTCACACTACTCCGTTTTCATTAGTGGTTTATCTAGCTGCTGCAGGTTGAGATGACTGACACCACCTCAGCAGGGCTCCCACTTTAGGAAGTGCTATTTTGCTGTGGAGCAGGTGTCAGGGAATAGAATAATTCCTAGAAGTTTAGGATTAGGTTCACCTTGGGCACATATTCTTTTTTATTTCTAGGGAGAAATACTGTGTTTTATCTGTTAGGCATTTCTGCCTCAAAGTTGACAGCACTTTCAGACAGGCATTTTCCCATGAAATGGTATATGATAGTTCTTTTATTCCTCCACCCAAGCCCTTGAGGAAAACAAGGAATATGCCTGTTACTTGGGGTTGTTTTTTCTGAGGACCTTTCAACTCAGGGTCTCATTTGGCAGAAGCAGAGTCACTTATAATACTGTGGCCATCCTGGAACAGTTTTAATACTTATTGTAAAGTGGATCTTCCCACGAAGAATGAGTAATCTTAAGGTATCTTCCCATAAGGAATGAGATACCAGAGGGAGAAAACAAAAGGGGATGAGATTTAACAAGGCCAAGTGTGGGGTTCTGCACTTTGGCCACAACAACCCCAAGTAGCGCTACAGGCTGGGGACAGAGTGGCTGGAGGGCAGCCAGGAAGAAAGGGACCTGGGGGTACTGGTGTATAGTAGGCTGAAGATGAGCCAGCAGTGTGCCCAGGTGGCCAAGAGAACCAATGGCATCCTGGCCTGGATCAGGAACAGTGTGGCCAGTAGGATGAGAGAGGTTATTCTGCCCCTGTACTCAACACTGGTCAGGCCACACCTTGAGTCCTGTGTCCAGTTCTGGGCTCCTCAATTCAAGAGAGATGTTGAGGTGCTGGAATGTGTCCAGAGAAGGGCAACAAAGCTGGTGAAGGGCCTGGAACACAAACCCTATGAGGAGAGGCTGAGGGAGCTGGGGGTGTTTAGCCTGGAGAAGAGGAGGCTCAAGAGTGACCTCATTGCTATCTACAACTACCTGAAGGGAGGTTGTAGCCAGATGTAGGTCGGTCTCTTCTTCCAGACAACCAGCAACAGAACAAGGGGACACAGTTTCAAGTTGTGCTGGGGGAAGTATAGGCTGGATGTTAGGAGGAAGTTCTTCACAGAGAGAGTGATTGGCATTGGAATGGGCTGCCCAGGGAGGTGGTGGAGTCACCGTCCCTGAGGATGTTCAAGCAAAGCCTGGATGAGGCACTTAGTGCCATGGTCTAGTTGACTGGATGGGGCTGGGTGCTAGGTTGGACTGGATGATCTTGGAGGTCTCTTCCAACCTGGTTGATTCTATTCTATTCTAAAACCCAACCACATCAGCTGCCTTTGTGGAGGTTTGTTTTTTTTTTAATGAAGAACTATTTTCTCTTCTATCAGAAAAGACCAATCCTTTAACAGTGTTGAACCAATGAAGACCTCCTGATGCCACCCTCTCCTTAGCTTATGGTTTCCAAGAAGTTTTCTTTTTAAATTCAATGTCTGCACCCAAGTGTATTTCCTTACAACATTTGTCTTCAGGCACACAACTGGGGTAACCAAAGCTGTATTATTCTCCCTGACAAATTTTTCATCTCACATTTGATATATCAGTCAGCTTAAAGGGAGATGGCTTCAGGCTAGCATTTTTACAAGTGGATCTTGGTGTTAGTATTTTTCCCCTCCATGCTTGATTTTCAGAGGACCCAGAGTTTGGCCAGCTCCAGGAAATCTCACAGCCTTTCAGAGCAGTTCAGTCTTGGCTGCTTCTCAAAGAGCTCTACAGCAGAAGAAAGAAATGATTTTGCAATAGAGGAAGGCTTTCTGAAGAAATGGTTTTCACTACAAAAAGGCCAGTTGAACCAACTTGGGTCTTTTTGCAGGATGTGTGGATTTCATTGACTCTTTCACTGGAAACCAGGTCAATGTCACAGACAAGGATGCCTGGCTTCTTGCCCGACTGCCTGCTGTGCCATGGAGCCAGTCAGCCCCCAAAACCTGCTTGCCTCTGCCCCAGCCAGAGCTAGAAGGCGTCCAAGGTTCCCAGGGTGCAGTGGCAAATTCTAAAGGATCTGGTTCTTGTAGGACTTGGTGGTTTGTCCAGAAGCAGAGGAGCTCTGTTGCTCTGGGGTCTCTGATTTTGGAGGAGCTTCCTCACATCCTTCCTGAGGGTAAGGGATACAGACAGCTCTGTGTATCCAAGAGCTTGGGGAAGCAAAGGAAAGACAGACAGGGTATTTAACTCAGGAATTTCCTGGGGGGACAAGAATTCCAAATTCCCCCTATGTTCTCCTAGCACTGTAAATGTCCATATGCTCCCTGTTGCCTGCAAGAGATACAAATGTCTTCTCACACCGTGTCTCATAGGACACGATGAAATGCTGCTCGTTGCCTACCCTGTACCTAGACTTCAGACTAGTTTGTTGAGGTTATTTTATACCAGAAAGAGAGAAAAAAAAAGCTTACATCCTTGCTCAAAAAATCTAATGACAGGAGCCAGATTCTCTATTACAATGCACAAAAGTGAGGATGAGTTGTTTTAAAAGAAGAGAGACATTAAAGTATTAGCTCAATGACGATTTTCATACAGGTGACTCTAAACTAGGTGTAACGAGGTGGGGGGGAAAACCACACAAACTACGAGTCTACATTATTTTACCAGGTCTATATTAGTTTGGTATGAGCAGTGAGAGGGTGAAAGGTGTTCCAGACTTTTGTGCAGTTTCCCCTAAGGCTGACTTTGCTTTGCCATACTGGCGTTGTGAGCGGTCCTCGTTATTTCGCACCCGCCGTCCGCAGGGCACGCGGCATAGTGAAGGCAATCTGCAGCAATCGCTCTCTCTGGTGTGTTGTTATGGTTTGTCCTAGTGATGTGATTTACTGATGGGAATCACTGCAAACTCCAATACCTTGCAATGGGTGGAGCTTATTGGAATACCCACATTTGAGGCTACAAGTACCGTTAGCGCACACATTACTTCAATGCAAAATCCACTGTGAAGAAATAAAAAAAAAAACAAAACAACAAACAAACAAAACAAAACAAAACAAAACAAAAAAAAAGACAGATGGAAAACCTGTAGTGAACGAGTTATATGCAGGAGATCCCATGCCATGCACTTATCAAGAAAGTGAAGAACACACGGTGGATGGTGCGCAGCCTCTGAACAAGGGAGAAACGCTACCCGGCCAGGTTCAAATGGCACCGTCGGAGGAAACCAGGGGTCTTCCCTGCAACCATTTGCTCTAAAATTGAGGTATGGTTTGTTTGGGTTTTTTTAAAGGGCTGTTTTGCTCTAGCCACAGCTGTGGAGCTCACGTGTTTTTTACTTTGCTGTGGCAACTCCAATGCGTGTTTTGGAAGCCCGATTATTCTCCAATGTCGCCGGCACAACTCAAGTGTGTGCCGTCACCTCGCTGTCCTCCGTCGGCGGCTGCTTTCCCCTCACCGTGCCATTATCCGCTGGCTTGAGTGGCACAATTTTAAGATGAACAGTCCAGGCTGCCCAGACTGCAGTCGCTGGGCAAAGGCATACCTTGCAGTGTGTAGTACTGACAGGAAGTCCAACATTGGAAGCTACCACAACTGTGAACGCCGAAGCCAACTCAATAGTGAATCCACTGCAGGAAGCATAAGAAAACACTTCACAATCACTCTTTGCATCAGCTGGGACTGATACCATGCAGCGAGCCAAAGTCTTACCCGTTTCTTCTGGCGACTGCTTTATCTCCAACTGAGTTTTGTGATAGGAATTAAGTTAAGAGAACAAGGAAGGGCTGAATAATGGGAACGGCATGGTCATCTGTAGTAACCTGGCTGCACGGCTCATTGCGTCAGGGACTTGTACTGCTCTACGTTACAGTGAATCATGCTTCATTAGCAATTTGGTTAAGCACCAGCAGAGGTCGAGTATGCATTAAGGATGAAAATTACTGTCATGAATACATATGGCTTTAATAGTCAGAAGCACACTAGGAGAGCCACTGTAATCTTGCCATTTCCAAATGCACTTTCTGCCACATTAATTAGGTCATCAGCAGAAGACTGTTCACGTAGACCTCTATGCCTTCAGACGCATTCGGTATTAGTTTACAGGGTTATCCTTTCTCTCTTTTTTTCTCTTTCTTTCCTTCTTTCTCTCCTTTCCTCTATTTTCTTTCATTTTTAAGAAAGAGGGAGAAGTCAAAGCCAGGTTATCATTAAAATCAAAGCACAGCAAATCCAGAAAAGCACATGACAAACAAAATACCAGAGCAGCGATTTCTCATGTTGCGTCACGCACAAAGTTCACGCAACCCTTAATGACAGCTGTGCACCTACCTTGATGGTGTGATTGGAGTGAGGTCTTTACCCATGGTCTGGATGACTCTTCTACCCCAGACCCAGAGGCCCACACAGATGCCAACACCTCCATAAAAGAGAAGCCAGACAGGAGTCGATGCTTCCTGCATTACACCACCTTGCTCGTAGATAAGCCAGAGCGCAACAAGGGGACCGATTGCATTGCTGGAGAAACAGAAGTACATCACTCGAGTTATGAAAATGCAGGTGACCACCTCGAAAGAAAGTCTCTTATTTTCTGTGTGATTTTCCTTCATTGTGCATGAAGTGCTACTCTGACTTGACCTCTTCTCACTGGGAAAGGCTGCAGCAGGGGACTCTTATCAGTGTTGCTTTTTCAGTTGTCACTTCACCACCAATAACTACAGCGAGTGCTGAAAGGAATTTCTCTTTTACAAATCATTTCCCATAATGTCAGAGTGGGTCACTAAGCCTACTCTGGGACAAACCCCAAGATTTTCAGTACTGTGCTGAACTTACCTCAAAATTTACTGATTCAAGAGCCCTGCAACTCTACAACTCAAAAGTATTAGATTAGCTCTTTTTGATAAAGAAGGAAATGAATGAACAGAATTACCATGGCAGACAAGAAGATAGAAACATAATGTAGCCTGACAACCTGTAATGTTTGGAGATGTGATCAGAATGCAGCCAGGAAGTTGACTTAGTCCTCTTCAAACATGTGGCAGAGCTAGATCTGGACTGGATCAGAGAGGACTCTTTGGTGACACAGAGCCGGTGTAAACCCTTTTTGCTACCCTGCTGCTGCTATTGAGAAAACCACTGGAAGTCAGCGACACTGAAGTCCCAGCTCCTAATGCAGGTCACCCAACACTGGTGACTGGAGTCTCCGGTGCCTGGACTTCTGATTCTCATTATTCTCAAAAAGATTAACTCAAAAGCTGGTATCCAGTTACTTTAGAAACTTAAATACTGAAAGACATCCCTCTTGATCTTTTGCAGCTCCTTTGCCACAGCAAGTGGCGACCCTGCCCTGCTGAGCACTATTTTTTCACCAGTCAAAAAAGCATAAGAAGCAAGGAAGCCATCCACTTATGTCTAAGTATTCAGGAGAAGAGCAGAGCAAACCTGTCCAGTGTCATTCAAAGAGTCTGAAAACCAAGAGGAAGCTTCCCCTCTTTGTAAACTGATAAGGAGAGCAGGGTCACAGCAAGCGCTGCAGCCGAGAGCAGCTAAATTTAGTCCTTGGTCTTGCTCCAAAGCACACAGATGGAACAAGGGCCAGTTTGAACATCAAATGTTGTGCAAACCAAGCCACCGTAACCAACAGTTAATAATTTACTTGAATCTCATCTTTACAAGATATGAGGTGCTGGGGCTGAATGCTAACCACCAAGAGATGAGGGATCCTCAGGATTCCAAAGCTTGGCATGTCTAAGCAGCATGCGACCCTCCTTCTTTTTCCTGGTCTGTGAGACAACTCAAGCTCTGAACCCTGGGGAGTGGTCCTGCTGCAGCAGCAGCAGCAGCAGCAAAGTATCTAGAAAGGCATTTTCCCTTTTAAAGACACACAGTAGCATGCATGCTAAGGAAAATACTTTACAATGCTATTTGATATAACACAGAATTAATTTTCCACAAAGTGCCAGGAGGATGGAGCCAGACCAGTGACCAGACAAGGGACAGTGGACACAAAGTGTAACACAGGAGTAATGCAGGAGGTTTCCTGTAAATATAAGAAAAAAACTTCTTTGCTGTGAGGGTGCTGGAGCACTGGAGCAGGCTGCCCACAGAGATTGTGGAGTTTCCATCTCTGGAGGCATTCCAAACCCACCTGGATGCCTTCCTGTGTGATTTACTCCGGGTGATCCTGCACTAACTGCAGGTTTGGACTAGATGATCTTTAGAGGTCCTTTCCAACCCCTGACATTCTGTGGTTCTGTGATTTTGAGAAGGATGCTGGAAATAAATTAGTGAGCTAACATGGGCAATAAAACCTACTTGGTTTGAAGACACTGAGGAGTACAATGAAGAGCTAAACACACTTTAAATAAAAGAGTGATTTCCAGTAGCAAAAAATACTTCAAAATTCTGGTCTGAAACTGTGCCTGAGTGGGAACTGTGCATGAGTGAAAGTATGCTCTGTGAGAAATCCTTAGTGCTAAAACACAAGCATTATTTTACCTTCAAAGGAGAAAATATTCTTGATTAAAGCATTTCTAATAGTTTTAAGCAGACCTGCAACCCCTTTGCCAATGTTTTCAGGCATGGATTAAATTACTTGCACAGTTAAATGCTTTATCGTGCATGGAAACACAAAGGTAGTTCACAGAACCACAGACTGGCAGGAGCTGGAAGGGACCTCTGGAGATCATCTCACTGCTAGAGCAGGGTCACCTAGATCAGGTTGCACAGGAACATGTCCAGGCACATTTGGAATCTCTCCAGAGAAAGAGACTCCACAACCTCTCTGGGCAGCCTGGTCCAGTGTTCTGGCACCCTCAATGTAAAGTTTTTCCTTATGTGTAAGTGAAACCTCCTGAGTTCTAGTTTGTGCCCGTTGCTCTTTGTCTTGTCACTGGGCACCGCTGAAAAGAGCCCAGCCCCATCCTCTTCACCTGTGCTCTTTACATACTTATCAGCAGTGAGAAGATCCCCTGTCAGTTTGCTCTTCTCCAGGCTAAAGAGCCCCGAGTCTCTCAGCCTCTCCTCATAAGATGGCTAGAGAAGGAGGTTTGAAGGCAACTAATCCACTGTTCAGATGAACACAGGGAGAACTGCCCATCCTTTCTTATAGAGCTGTATGGCATGGGGATAACCTCCCTGTTGAAAGTAATGGCTACGTTTGGAGCAAGTGGAACATCTCCCTTGTGAGGAAGGGCTGAGGGAGTTGGCTGTCTTTAGCTTGGAGGAGATTGAGGAGAGACTTCATTCATGTTTATAAAGATGTGAAGGGCAGCGTCAGGAGCATGGAGCCAGGCTCTGCTCAGAGATGTCCAATGACAGGACATGGGGCAACGGGTGCAAGGTGGAACATAGGAGGTTCTACGTAAACATAAGGAAGAACATTTGCACTGAGAGGGTGACAGAGCACTGGAGCAGGCTACTCAGAGAGGTGGTGGAGTCTTCGTCTCTGGACACATTCAAAACCTGCCTGGATATGTTCCTGTGTGACCTACTCTAGATGATCCTGTTTTAGCAGGGGGTGTGGACTGTATGGTCTTTCAAGATCCCTTCCAACCCCTAACATTCTGTGATTCTGTGAGTCCAGGCACTGATTCCTGACTGCTCTGAAGAGATTATGGATGGATATTTGTCAGTCCTAATGTAAATGGGAAGGCAGAGAAGGCTTCAGAAACTACAGCAGCAAACTATGCTCTTTTGTAGCAAAATCCAGTTTTAATTATTTGCAAATGCTACACCTCTGTGAATCAGCTAAGCTTAATCCCCAAAGAAAAGGTTATTTTCTTATTTGTGGTAACAGAGGGCAAGGCAAAACTTTGCCAACTTATGCTCAGCCTTGGAGGATCTGAGTGGCTGATGCTGCTCAACAGATCAGAAGAAGTGACAGTGAATCCCCCCGAGGCAGTACTTCTGATACCTTCCCTGTAGGAAAAGGAAGCAGAGGAACACTGAATCCATATATGCTTGGAAAGGCAAAAAGGGAATTAAACTGCATTTTCATCTGCAGGTACCTGCACCACTGGTTTGCTATACCAGAGACACGTTTCTGCTCTCCCAGTAAGGCATGTTCAAAGTGACTTAAACATTCAGCTCCTGAGAATATCTCCCAGCCTGAATGCCTGCAAGTAGCTACCAACAGCCACCAAACTGGTGGTGGTGTGCAGCCAGTGGCTCCAGTCTACTACCATCACAGCTCCTCAGAGAGTTTCTTTGGCTTCTAGATTTGTTCAGCAGGTCCATTCCCAGGGGCTTGTGGTATCAATGCTTCCTATGCCAATGAAGAAGAAGCCACTGGGCCTGTTCCAAACTGCCAAATGCTCACAGGGAATGCATCTGACTCATAGACTGCAAAGACAAGGACCTTGGTAGTGCATACATCAGCTTCAAGACCTTACCATAAGCATGTACAATCAACCATTCTTGAGACTGGAGAGAGTTCATTGGCAGAAGACAAACAGTCTCAACAGGACAGTAACAGGGATAACACATGGGGAAATAAAAAGATAAGAGACTTGGCTCTGAAATCTTCTGTGGTTAATGGATGTCTCCTAAGTGAGAGGCTGAGTGACTAAGCAGATGAACCACAGAGACACTGGCTAGACTGGCATGTGGCTTACACAGCATTTCCCACCACTTTTATCTCATCTGACTCAAGACATGACTAGCAGGAAAGCAGCCCTCACATCTTCCATGCCTTTGGCCACCACCCATTTCATAAGTCTATCTTCAAGAAGTGATTTTTCTCTCATGCAACTCTTCTACTTGCATTAACTAACTCTTCTTGGAGCTCCAAGTCTTATGTGGAGTGGTCTAGAGGGAGATAAAAAAAAGCCTGAGATGGTCACCTAGGGGCTCTGAACTCCTATCCACACCCATCTGTAAAACTGACATTAGGTTCCTATGGAACTGAAGTGCTTTTGACGATGTTACTGGATTGTTTGGATATTAAGGAAAATTTCTTCACAGAAAGAGTTACCAAGCATTAGAACAGGCTGCCCAGGGAGGTGGTGGAGTCACCATCCCTGAAGCTATTTAAAAGGTGCATGGATATGGTGCCCAGTGACACAGTCTAGTGGCAGTACCTTAGCAGCAGTGGTTGGACTGTGAATTCTAGGTGAGCAGTTGTAGTTGATGATCTCAAAAGTCTCTTCCAACCCCAGCAGCTCTACAATGTAGCTATTGGGTTTAAAACCAAGGTAAGTGACTCATGTCATGGTATTTCTTGGGCTTTGTACACCTGATCTGCATTTTTCCACCCAGCACAAGAGGATGGCTGCTATGAGTTAATTTTAGGATTAATTTATAAAATAGTATGGCACAGATTCACAGAAGCACAGAGTATTAGTTGGAAGGGACCTCTAGAGATCATCTAGGCTAACTCCCCTGCCAAAGCAGGATCATCTAGGGCAGCACACACAGGAACACCTCCAGGCAGGTTTTGAATGTCTCCAGAGAAGGAGACTCCACAACTTCTCTGGGTAGCCTGCTCCAGTGCTCCAGCACCCTTACAGTAAAGAAGCTTCTCCTCCTGTTGAGGTGGAACTTTCTGTGTTCTAGCTTATATCCATTATTCCTTGACCTGTGACTGGGCACCATTAAAAAGAGCCTGCACCTTCCTCTTGACATCTACCCCTCAGATATTTATAAGCATTGATAAGATGCCCTCTCAGCCTTCTCTTCTCCAGACTAAACAGCCCCAGGTCTCTTGGTCTTTCTTCACACCAGAGATGTTCAAGTCCCTCAGTCATCCACGTATCTTTCTGTTGGACTCTCTCCAGCAGATCCCTGTCTCTCTTGAACTGGGGAGCCCACAACTTGACGCAGTGTTCCAGGTGTGGTCTCTGCTCACCAGGGCAGAACAGGAGAAGCCTAACTCCTGAGTCTGCTGGTTGTGAAGCCTCTTTTCCGTGTCCAGTCTTTCTTACCATCTCCATTGGACTCCGCCAGCCCTGCAGGCCTTTGCAGGAGGGGGGTTTGCCTTCCCCAGAGACATGACGGAGGACTAGAGGCCATCTCCAGCAACGAGTGTGCTGGCAGCCGCGCGTGGCAGCACCGGGCACAGGGCACAGCGCTGCTGAGCGTTTCTGAACGCGCCTGCCCCGCGCCATGCTTGCACTGCCTGCTTCAACTAAGGCCAGTTGGCACAGCCTGTCTTTTTCTGCTCGCTTCTGCCAGTTGAGAATCTGTCCCACACCATTTCTAAAGCGGTTGTGAAAGACAGGATTTGACAGGGAATCTGAGCTATAAATAGAGCTGGCTTCTCCTCTGCCCTGTGAGACAGATGAAATTACCACCAACACCTCCCCACCACATTCAGCTGTCACGAGACAGGCTTCCAATTTAGCCTTTCCCATACGCACACACACTGAGATTCGCAGGTACCTTTGGGTCAAATAGCCAGGCCCTTCTTTGGAGGGACTTTTGTTTAGTAAAACTTCAAAAGGTTGGTTGGTTGGTTGGGGTTTTTGTTTGCAGTAGTGGAAGGATGCCATCCACTGAATGCTCTGTCACCATGTGCTAGTTTGAGCCTAGCTAGCATGTTTTGGTGAGAAGAACTAGATGATAGGCTGTAAAATGAAAACAATGGTGAGGTCTACTTCCCTCACAGTCTTGCTGAGATGTATACAAAAGAAGAAAGGCAAAACAAAGATTAGGGCACTTGCTTCTTCTCCTCGCTGGGGAACTTTGCCTGCTGGGGAGCTCATGGCTGCTGGCTGGACTCCATCTTGCTTTCTAACCTCACCCTCCTTTGCTTGGCTGCTTCACCTTGCTTTTTAACCCTTTTGGCCGAACCTCCATTCTTCCTTAGGACTGGGGTAAGGTTGAGAGGGGTAGGGGGAAGGTGAGGGGTGGTTGAGAGCCCCTCCTGGGGACTCAGGTTTCTGGGAGGGGAATTGTGTTTGTATTACTTTTTTTTTTCCCTTGTCTATTTCTGTCTATAACTGTATATACTGTAACTATCTGCTTGTAAATTGTGCCAGCTGTAAATATAAGCTTCATTCAAATTTCCAGAGCCGACTGAGTCTAGTCTGGGTGATTTCTAAAGTGTGGGGGGTGGGGGACACCCAAACCATCACACACCAAATCCCAACAAACTTGTCATAATATTTTAGGAAGCAGCAGCACTGTGATTACCTCGCTGCTTCCAATCCGGGGGGAGAAGGGAGCTGCTCAAAAGGAAAAGTCAGTTGTATTTCAATGAGTGGCCAGCAGATTGAAGAGAGGTGAGTCTGCCCCTCTCTCTGCACCTGCAGTGCTGTATCCAGCTCTGGGACCCCCAAGACAAGAGAGACATGGACCTGCTGGAGCACGTCCAGAGGAGGGCCACAAAGATGATCAAAGGTCTGCAGCACCTCTCCTGTGAAGACAGGGTGAGAGAAGTGGGGTTGTTCAGCCTGGAGAAAAGAAGGCTCTTAGAGCGGGCTTACAGTACCTGAAGGGGGCCTACAGGAAGGCTGGGGAAGGACTGTCTAGGAGGGCTTGTAGCAATAAGACAAGGGACAATGGTTAGAAACTAGAGCAGGGGAGACTTAGGTTGGACATTAGGAGGAAGTTAATTCACAATGAGAGTGATGAAATACTGGAACAGGTTGCCCAAGGATGTGATTGAGGCTCCATCCCTGGAGACATTCAAGTTCAGACTTGCTGTGGACCTGAGCAACCTGATCTAGCTGGAAGTGTCCCTGTTCACTGCAGGGGTATTGGACAAGAAAACCTTTGAGAGTCCCTTCCAAGCCAATGCAATCTGTGAAGGCTACACTGAATACACTTTGTGTTGTAACCCACCATCTACAGACAGTTTGGTGGCCATGCTTTGGCAGCCTGCTACCTGAAAAAGCAGATTGTGTTTTAGCTACCTTTTCTAGTTGAGTGAAAGAAGCTTGACACAATACTTCATCGCTGCTTAAAACTGAACAATGAGCCAAGCATCCATCTGAGAGATCTATATTAGGCTTCCAGTGTTACAGAGATAATTACAAAATCCCCAGTCATTTGACTATTTCCCAAACCAGGATTTCCCAAACCAACCTTCCACTGGGAAAATAAGTGGGATGATATTTTTGAATATGCTGCAGTTATGTCTGGAGTCATCATTGTGCTAGTTTGAGCCTAGCTGGGATATTTGAGTGAGAGGAATTAGATTATAGGCTGTGAAAAGGCAACAATGGTGATGTCTACTTCAGTTTACGGGATCACAGGATGTTAGGGGTTGGAAGGGACCCAAAGAGATCATAGAGTCCAACCCCCCTGACAGAGCAGGGCCACACAATCTAGCACAGATCACAGAGGAAAGCATCCAGACAGGCCTACAAAGGCTCCAGAGAAGGAGACTCCACAACCTCTCTGGAGAGCCTGTTCCAGTGCTCTGTGACCCTTACAGTAAAGAAGTTGTCCCTTGTGTTGAGGCAGAACCTTTTGCTGCAACTTACACCCATTGCTCCTTGTCCTATCACAGGGAGCAAGTGAGCAGAGCCTGTCCCCACACTCTTGGCAGCCTTCAGATACTTATAAATATTTATCAAATCCCCTCTCTAAGTCTTCTTTTCTCCAGACTAAACAGGCCCAGGTCCCTCAGCCTCTCCTCATCAGCCATGCCCTCCTGTCCCCTAATCATCCTCATAGCCCTCTGCTGGACCCTCTCCAGCAGATCCCTGTCCCTCTTAAACTGGAGAGCCCAAAACTGAACACAGTATGCTTGCTGAGATGTATAAAACCAAGAATATAAACACAGATAACAGAGTTGCTCTCTGGTTTTGGCTGCTTCCCTTCTCTCTCTAACCTGCTGTCTGTGTGATTAATCCATCTGCTTCCTAACCTTCCTGGGCAATTCTCCAAACTCACCTTGAGTGTAAGGCAAAGTCTGGGATAAGGTAGAGGGGTGGAAGGGGGGGTGGGAGCCCCTCCTGGGGACTCTGGTTTGTGGGAGGGCTACTGTGTTTCTGTATTACTTTTCAACTTGTGTATTTCTGTATATAGCTGTAAATACCTGCTTGTATACGGTGCTAAGATGTAAATATAAAGCTTCATTCGGTTTCCAGCTCAGCTGAGTCTAGTCTGGGTGATTTTCTTAAGTGTGGGGGGGCAGGTAGCACCCAAACCATCACAATCACCTAGTTGAGTGCAAGGAAGACACCCCTGTATGTATCAATAGGGGGATAAAAAAAACAATGCCCTAATCTCCAGAGATTTCAGATTATCCAGAGAGTTTTATCCTGGCTCTAATAATCAGTTTTGAAATAGTACAAACACCACAGTGCAATAAAAGTGTGTCATAGCTGGGCAGTGCAAGCTTTGGGGGTGCGAATGAGTCAGGAAGGCTACATAACTTCTCCCTGCAGCTCATCACTCTGCACTGTGAATGCTGGCTCTGAAACCCCAGCTCCTTGGAACCCTGGAGGGCTGGGTCCATCCTCCCTCACACCCACCAGCATCAGCCTTTCCCCAGCAAGTGCAGTGGCAGGCCCCGTGTTTTGTGGCTCTTCTCTGGCATGCCCACGTGTCACAAGTGACAAGAAGTCCCTGCAGAATTAAGGACACAAGTGAAGGTTTGTATCTACCCGGGACAAGAGCTGCACTTTCAGGACAGACTGCTATGAAAAAGGGAAGAAGTCAAGTTTCAGGTTGCTCTCAGTAACTGTAACAGTCAGATTAGCTTCCCAAGTAGTCAAAGTGATCAAAGTGATCTTGACTGCAGCTCTCAGGGAGGAAATAAGAAATTCTTACTTTGTAATCCAGCCTTATTAGAGCTCCTTTCGACTCCTTATTTAGCCAGAAGACTGACTCCCACTAAGCTCCCTGTGTGCAGGGAGATACTGACAATGTTCTGGCCCTTCCCTCCTTCAATCCCATTGCATTTCCTTTGGGAAGAGGGGAGAAGATGAGTCCCACTGCTGTTTGTGTTAGCTCTGACCTAAAGCTCCAGTCAAGCCTGCAGAGGGATGAAAGAGATGTTGGGAGGATGGAGTTAAGAACCTTCAGGCTGAATAAGCTTACAACGAATCGGCCTGAAACCAAGATAACAAGAATAAAGACCCTGTAAGACTAAAGGACAGGGTGACCTGGAAGGTTAAAATGATCAGAAACAAGACACAGTAATTAGCAGCAGTATCAAAGGCCAGTACAATACTGTCAATGTTTGTAGCTAATGCCTCATTCTGGCATCTTTACATAAACCACAGATAGACTTGGACAGAGATCAAAGCACTGAGGTGTCCCCTATATAACCTTTGAGGATATTAATACTATAAAATATCCCTCTAAGAAGAGAATGTCTATGTAAGAAGAGGATCACCTTAGGAGGTAACTGGTGGAGCACATGTACAATGATAGATATGATGTAAAAATCACATAGCCAATCATATCTCTTCAGCCTGGAGAAGAGAAGCCTTCGAGGAGACCTTAGAGTGGCTTTCCAGTATCTGAAGGGAGCCTACAGGAAGGCTGGGGAGGGACTATTGACAAGGTCTTGTAATGTCAGGACGAGGGGGAATNTCTGTTGGAGCTAGCAGTGTGCTGCAAAGTGTGCAATGGGAGCTATCACCTGGCACCCATTTCTCTGCAGCACTGCAATAAAACAAATCTCTTTGCTCTGTGTGTCTGTTGCATTTTGCACACCAGGTAAAGAACCCAGACTTGGGACAACAAAAGGAAAAGTTTCCCCTCCCTGTATTTTAGGCCAGCAGGTATTTCCTAGTTTCACTTGCACTAGTTTGCTGAAGAATCAATTCCCTATCTTGTAGGTATTCAAGTGCCCTAAATCCACTGAGAGCAAGTGTACAAATGTCTTAAAAATACTAAGCATTGTTATCACAGCTCTGAAATAACTGTCAATCCTGTCTTCAGAATAAATAAGAGAGCTATCCTTTCTCAAGCTTCTGCCATAAATCCACAGGGCACTACCTGCAGACTCTCATATGAGTGACCTCTTTATCCTGCCATACCCACATATGATCATGCAAGGGCAGTCCTGAAGTTCTCCATGTGAAATTAGAGCAGCCACACTCAAGCAATTTATGCAGCAGGAACGCAACAGAAGTGAGATTCCTCTCACAACTGTGAAATGCCTGCCAGCAGGATTCCTCTCCCTACAGTGCTTACCAGCTGAACCTTGGTCTTGCCTGCACCTTGGCAAGCACATGGGCAGGCAGGCAGTGTGGTTTGTGATCACCCTGTCCTGTCACCATCATGATAATAAACCACTTTCCCCCATGGCTGGTGTCCATGGTAGACACCCAGGGTAGATGCCTTGCCTGTTCACACAAGCCAGAGCACACAGCTCCTTCTGTCATCCCCAGGGTTTCTCCTGTGACAGCAGGAATGATGGCCTGGAGCAGAGAGGGGGGTAGGAAGGACTAGAAGAGGCTACCCTTTTATAGGAGAAGGAATCTGTACAAGGAAAAACTAAACACAGCCTCAGACAGGTGCACAGGAGCACAAGGCTTGGGCTTTTTTCAGATGCATAAACAGCAGATGCTGGTCAGCAAACTTCACATCGACCTACGTTAGCTCCCCGTTGCTCACTCCATCCCACTTTTGACTGCAAGAGTTCAAGGAACAACAAACTCCAGAGGCTGGCTGAGTCAACAAAAGCATCTGTAGGGCCGAGACACCCTCTGCTCATAGCTTTCCCATTCCCAACCCAATTGCAAAGCAGCCACAACCACCATTGTGCTGAGCATGGGAGACGGCTACGGGCTTAGCAGTCTTCTCTGGTTATTTCCAAACCAGCCTGCCCACCTGCCCTCCTTTATGGGAACTACTTAATTCAGACATGCTTCCAGACTTTGAAACACAGCAGAAACCCTTCCAGCTTCTCACCCACTACCTGTACTTATACAGGTGGGCTGCTGCAGCTGCAATGCTGAGCTCCAGAGCATCACCACTTCCACTGAATAAGCCTACATTAACAGAAAATAAGCTCGGCCCAACTCAGCCCTGGGTGCATCTAATTCCCACCAGCCTTTAACAAAGCCCAGCCTCAGGCCTCTCTGGAAAGCTGTCTCTGAACAAGCATTTAGGAAGCTGGCAGTTCTCCTTGTGTCACGCTCCTGGCCCAGGCCTTTTTTTCCACCCTGCCCTTTTTTATTCTCCTGTTGCCCTTGCAGTGACCTGACGTGCTCCCTTTGTGCTGGGGTGCTGAGCCAGTAGGACCACTTTGGCTCTGCTAAGTAAGTTCAACAGCAATCTTTCTTTTTCCCCTGATTGTTGTTTTTTTTTCCAGTGGGTCTGTCCTAACACATTTAGTTGGGATTTGAAATTCTTTAGATTTCATTCAGTCCATGTGCACGATGGTGTCACAAGGCTCTCGCCCGGGCTCAGTTAGTCCCAGCCCTGGAAGGGCTCCAGCATCCTTGACACAGTGCATATAAGCTCTGTGGCAGGGGTGCAGGAGGGGATGATCCGAACAAAACAGTCACCCAAATAAGGAGTTACCATGACTCCTTGTTTCCTTTTACACAGGAGCCCTGCTGATGTCAGGCTAAACATGAGCCCTGACTGCTACAAACATCTGCTCCTACAGCCAGGACAGCTGGTATCCTTACAAAAAAGCATCTCCTTGGAGTCTAACTACCCTCACTTATCAGTGAGTTTTGCAGAGAGGCAAAACACTGATTTAAATTGATTTGACTCTTCCAGGTCCAGGGGGAAAGCCTGGAGAAGGAAACAAGTGAGATCTCCATATATTTTTTTTGTTGCCCACAAACTATATGGGGCACTTCTGTTCCCTAAGATGTTTCTGAGCTGCACCATGATTCAGTTCATACCCTGTGCCTCATGCTGAAATCTGCTCTGGAACAGGTAAATCAAGAACAAGGGGACACAGTCTCAAGTTGTGCCGGGGGAGGTATAGGCTGGATGTTAGGAGGAAGTTCTTGACAGAGAGAGTGATTTGCCACTGGATGAGGCACTTAGTGCCATGGTCTAGTTGACTGGATAAGGCAGAACTGGACACAGTACTCAAGGTGTGGCCTGACCGGTGTTGAGTACAGGGGCAGAATAACCTCCCTTGTCCTACTGGCCACACTGTTCCTGATACAGGCCAGGATGCATTGGCTCTCTTGGCCACCTGGGTACGAAGTTCTGGGCTCCTCAATTCAAGAGAAATGTTGAGGTGCTGGAAGGTGTCCAGAGAAGGGCAATAAAGCTGGTGAAAGGCCTGGAACACAAAGCCTATGAGGAGAGGCTGAGGGAGCTGGGGGTGTTTAGCCTGGAGAAGAGGAGGCTCAGGGGGGACCTCATTGCTGACTACAACTACCTGAAGGGAGGCTGTAGCCAGGTGGGGGTTGGTCTCTTCTCACAGGCAACCATCAACAGAACAAGGGGACACAGCCTCAAGTTGTACCAGGGGAAGTATAGGCTGGATGTTAGGAGGAAGTTCTTGCAGGGAGAGTGATTGGCATTGGAATGGGCTGCCCAGGGAGGTGGTGGAGTCACCATCCCTGGGGGTGTTCAGGAAAAGCCTGGATGAGGCACTTAGTGCCATGGTCTGGTTGACTGGATAGGGCTGGGTGCTAGGTTGGACTGGATGATCTTGGAGGTCTCTTCCAACCTGGTTGATTCTATGATTCTGTGATACACAAAGCCACCTCCTATTTTTATTGCTTTGCTGGAACTCAGTCCAAATGCAAGGACAGGTTTCTATTCAATCCTACACCCAGAACCATCTTGTTGCCTTTCTACCAGCTTTGACCAAACGAAGCTAACTTGTTATTTAGTTTTGCAATTACGTTAATTCAGCTTCAGAAGAGATGTGAGGTGCTGGAAGGTGTCCAGAGAAGGGCAGCAGGGCCGGGGAGAGGCCTGGAGCACAGCCCTGTGAGGAGAGGCTGAGGGAGCTGGGGGTGTGCAGCCTGCAGAGGAGGAGGCTCAGGGCAGACCTCATTGCTGCCTGCAACTACCTGAAGGGAGGTTGTAGCCAGGTGGGGTTGGTCTCTTCTGCCAGGCAACCAGCAAGAGAATAAGGGGATAGGGTCTCAAGTTGTGCCAGGGGAGGTCTAGGCAGTTGTTGGCAGAGAGAGTGATTGGCATTGGAACGGGCTGCCCAGAGAGTTGGTGGAGTTGCCATCTCTGGACGTCTTGAAGCAAAGCCTGAATGGGGCACTTAGTGCCATGGTCTGGTTGATTGGGCAGGGCTGGGTGCTAGGTTGGACTGGATGATCTTGGAGGTCTCTTCCAACCTGGTTGACTTATGATTTTTTGGAAGGAACAGCATTTCATAGGAGTACCTCCTTTATGGCTTGTTTGGTTGTGTCGCCAATAGAAGCAGAGGTCTGCAAAACACTAAAACCCACGAATTTTCAGGACAGGACATTGCCAAGGCAACAAGAAATCTGGGGGAATTAGGCTGCAAGTTGTAACAAAACATGCTACACAGAGTCAAAACATCCTCTGTCATCCTGTCCCGCTCCTACCAACACCAAATCTGATCCCTGAGCACACTGTACCCTTACAGCTCACTTCTAGCAAACTCTACTACCTTCACCTCCAAGAGAAAAGTCCAGTGATGTTTGCATAAACATGTGAGGAGTATGTACAGACATCACCCATAGGGAATAAAGCAGCAGGGGCACCTGCTGGGCTGGGCTGTGAACTTTCTGCAATGGTATTTCCCAGGCAACATCACAAGAAGTGTCAGTAGTGTTTCACAGAATCATATAATGGTCTGGGTTGGAAAGGATCTCCAAAGGTCATCTGGTGCAACCCTCTCTGCAGTCAGCAGGGTCATGCTCTACTAGATTAGGTTGCCCAGAGTCCCCTCAAGCCACACCTTGAGTATTTCCAGGGATGAAGCCTCAACCACCTCCTTGGGCAACCTGTTCCAGTGTTCCACTACCCTCTTTTGTCCTTGTTCCTATGTTCCCCTCAGCACTTGCAGATTGTGGATACTGGCCTCCATAGACCTTCGCTCTTACTCAGGGTAGTAGTCTCCAAAGGACACCATCTGAGAGGAATGTTGCATAGATGCACTTCAATCCAGAGGATAAGGGACCCTAGACTCCTTCCTGAAGCCAGATCCCTGTGGATGCAAAGGGAGTAATACAGAAGCAAGGACAAGAAACCCTGTTCTGAATTCCCAGAGTGCTGGAGGGACAGGGAGAGAAGAGACAGCGTCACTGAATGGTGGAGCTTAGAAGGGACCTCAGGGAATCACCTGGTCCATACCCCTTGCCAGAGCAGGGTCACCTAGAGCAGGCTGAACCAGGACAGCATTCAGGAAGGTTTTGAGAGCCTCCAGAGAAGGAGACTCCACAACTACTCTGGGCAGCCTGGTCCAGTGCCTCAGCACCCTCAAAGTAAAGAGATTTTCTCTTCAGCTCAAGTGAAACCTCCTGTGTTCTAGTTTGTGCCTGTTGCCCCTTGTCCTACCACTGGGCATTACTGAAAAGAGCACAGCCCCACCCTCTTGTCCCCCACCCTTTAGGCATTGATCAGCATTGAGAAGATTCTCTCTATGTTTTTGCCCAGGCTAAACAGCCCCAGGTCTCTCCAGTGATCATCCTACCCAACTCCTCTGCCAGAGCAGGATCACTTAAATCAGGTCACACAGCAACATGTCCAGGCCATCCTTAAAAGTCTCCAAAGATGGAGAACAGGACAGCATTCAGGAGGGTTTTTAGAGCCTCCAGGGGAGATTCCACCACCTCTCTGGACAGCTTGGTCCAGTGCTGTGCCAAACTCAAAGTAAGGAAGTTGCTTCTCATGTTTAGGAACTCATCCTCATATGAGAGATGCCCCAGTCTCCTCAGCATCTTTGTAGCCCCCTCTTTCTGACTCTCTCCAGTAGTTCCTTGTCTCTCTTGAAGCAGGGAACCCAGAACTGGAAACAGTACTCCAGATGAGACTTCAGCAGGGCAGAGTAGAGGGGGAGGAGAACCTCTCTTGACCTGCTGGCCACACTCTTATTAATGCCCACCAGAGACACATGAGCTGGAAGTTAAATCAGGTGTCTGGCAAGAGCAAGAAGCACTAAGTGCTCTTCTCGCTGCGTGGGACGGCATTGGCCAGGATGCCCAAGGAGGAGTAGGAAAGTCATGAATGCTGCAAAGCCCTGCTGCAAGTGCTGAAACCAACATCAGCAGGGCACGGCTGACTCCAGTGGGAAGGGGACTCAGTACAGGCTCAGCTATAGCCAAATAAGGCCTGTTGATTCGACAAGCAGTTTCTGTGTGGACTTCTCAGGGGACTCTATCATGATACAGGAAAAACTGCCTCCTAAGCACCAAGTGGATTGCTCCAGGCATAGGGAAGCGGTACTCTAGCCAAATCCTGCAGGAACAATATGCAGTGTTTCCAGAGACAGAGCACCTGGGAACACCCAAACCATCCTTCAGCCATATGCCAATGAGATGTCAAGGTGCAACAGGGCCTGCAGGTGGAGGAATGTTATAAGCAGATGAGCAATGTAAGTGGAGACAAGGAAGGTATAAAATGCTCCATCCTGAGCCTGTATCTTACATCCTCCAGTCAAAAGTCTTGCACTTTGTGGAATAAAAGAGCTGAGCCTTTGAAGAGAAAGGGGATGGCAAATGAGTCAGCGAAGAGACGTGAGTTTGTGGGGTTCTAACCAGATGACAGAGGGCAGAGAGGTGCAGATAAACATGTCTGAGACCAACCTGAGATTTTGTCAGCTGTCTGAGTCAATATGAACAAGAGAGAAAGACTCTGGGAGGATGATCCTTTTCCTTATTCCTGGAAAATGATGTTAATGCCATGGGATGTAAGGACAGACATGCTTAAGCCAAATGACTGAAGGATGAACTCACTGGCTTCTTCCAAACTCAAGATGCAACTCAACAGTGATAGCAGCTGTGGACAAAACTCCTGCCAGGGAGTACTACATACCAGAACTATGATGGGAGATGGAAACTTCTTAAATGAGTGCTAGGAGATGTGCCATAGCCCATGTCCTCTCTTTGAACAGGGCATGCCTTGGGCTCCTTGGGGGTGGCTCCCTCTACTCTGGTAAGAGAACAGTGGCAGCTGGAGAAGCTGTATATGCAGTCTGTGGCCTTCAGCAGGACTTGGGTGTTAAGGCTTGTTAGGTTTCGTGAGCCATTTAGTGATACACCACCTCACATGGTCCTAGACCTCTGGAAACCTCCAAGTAAAAGGTTCATCAAAGGGATACCTCTAAGGGCTGCGGCGCTCAAAACAAAGACATTCCTCATACACCTCTTTACACAGCGTTCCACAAGATGAAATTCATCTGATGACAAGAATAGCCCAAGCCTCTCATCTGGTGGTGGTCTCCAATCCTGCAGTTAAAGTAGGCTATGAAATCTGTAATGCTGAGACTGCCCTCTGATTGGCATTCCAGAGGGGAGTCTCAATGCCTCAAAGCTTGCCAAAGCTAAACCTGAATTGAACTAATTACTGCAGGATTATTTACCAGTGAACAAAAGAGATGTTAGGAGGAAGTTCTTCACAGAGAGAGTGATTTGCCTTTGGAATGGGCTGCCCAGGGAAGTGGTGGAGTTGCCGTCCCTGGAAGTGTTCAAGAGAAGACTGGATGAGGCACTTAGTGCCATGGTCTAATTGACTGGATAGGGCTGGGTGCTAGGTTGGACTGGATGATCTTGGAGGTCTCTTCCAACCTGGTTGATTCTATTCTATTCTATTCTATTCTATTCTATTCTACCATTGAGAAGAAAATAAACCATAGACTTAGCAGCTCAACTGCTGGTAGGCACCAGGGCCATCAGTGTCACAAGGTTTGCAAAAGGCAGCCCCCATGATCCTCTGCCTGCAGAACTGAATACACAAGCACTTACACCACAAAACTGCTGCCTAATGAGATCTCAGCCTCTTACCTGACATCATTACCCCCATGGGCAAAAGATCCAAAGCAGGCTGTTAAGATCTGGAGGAAGTGGAAAAGGAGGTGGACCTGCGACGTGTCTTTCTCTTCTTTATCCTCCTCCACAGGATCGGGTGGGGGTCTGTTAGGGTCGGCGAGTTCAGAGGCCAACTTCATTTCCACCCCACCTTCCTCCGCCTCGATCTCTGCCTCGGCCACCGCGTTGCAATAGCTGGAGTAGCTGTCATAGCGAACTCTCTTCTTGGAGTAAGAAACAGTGTCTCCCACCAACTTCTCACTGTCCTCTGGAGTTGATGGATCTGCTGCCTTAAAGGAGGAGTGCACAGGCATGCCGCAAATAGCAGCCGTGTAACAGGTATAGCTGTTGTTTCGCCGTAGCAGTTTGTAGTTGTTCTCCTGCGTGGGCCTCTCTTCGGTGGCCCTCTCCAGGTGTATTTTGTGGAGCAAGTCTTTGTATAAACCTGAGTCCTTGTGCACAGTGTGATAAACGTGGCCGTCGCTCCGGATCTGGCCGTCGAAGCTGAAGGTGCCATTGGAGACAGGGGACTTCACCGAGGTGTGCGTCATGGAAAACGCCCTGCCTGGAAAGGTGGAGATTCGGAGGGGGTTTATTGCTCTGAAACGTAACACAGAAGCCCTCTCCCTCCCACTTCACGGGACAATAAAATGGCAGCAATCTGAGAATGCAAGACAAAGAATCATAGCATCACCTTGGCTGGAAAAGACCTTGACAATCATTGAGGCCAAACACTATCTCGCGCTGCCAAGCCTGGTGCTAAACCAGAGGTGTCCCTCACCACCACACCTCTGCCTCTTTTAAACACCTCTAGAGAAGAGGATTCAGCCACCTCCCTGGGGAGCCTGTTCCAGTGCTTGAGTAGAATCATAGAATCATAGAATGGTTTAGGTTGGAAGGGACCTCAAGGATCATCCAGCTCCAACCCCCTGCCATAGGCAGGGACACCTCCCACTAGAGCAGGCTGCTCAAGGCCTCATCCAGCCTGGCCTTAAACGCCTCCAGGGAGGAAGTAGCCACAACCTCCCTGGGCAACCTGTTCCAGTGTCTCACCACCCTCACTGTAAAGAACTTCCTCCTAACATCCAGTCTAAATCTCCCCTCTTCCAGTTTAAACCCATTACCCCTCATCCTGGCATTACTAGACCTTGTAAATAGTCCCTCCCCAGCCTTCCTGTAGGCTCCCTTCAGATACTGGAGTACCCTTTCAGTCAACAAGTTGCTTCTGATATCCAAGCTAAACATCCCTTGTTTCAACTTGAGGCTATTTCTGCTCCTCCTATCACTTGTTACTAGGTAGGAGAAACCAATACCCACCTCACTCCAACCTCCTTTTCTCCAGACCAAACAACCCCAGTTCCCTCAGACACTCAAAGAGATCACTTCTTGAAGACAAAGATCAGTTTGCAAGACATGCAGTGAATAAGGCAGGACTCAATTAAAAGTTACTCCTTCACCTTCTGTGCAAGAAGATCTTTGTTCTAGGGTTGGAACTCCCTGAGACACGCTGCATGCCCTGCAGCAAGTCACTTGCCATTAGCTACTCAAAGGTGATACTTGGAGGTTAAATCCTGAGGACTTCTGAAGAAACAATTTCTACTAAATGCCTTTCTTGTGAAATAAGCTCTGCTTCTGCTAAGATTTTGTCTATGTTGAATAGGCAGGAAATGTTGTTTACTGTAATGTCATGCTGAAGATGAAGTCACCTTTCAGAAGTACCTATGTTTAGGAGGTATTTCCGTAACTTAAAAAGAAGAAGAAAAAAGTTCATGTGCTGCACAAATATTTCCTCAGCCAATGTTTTTGTGATGTATTTTTCCCTATGGACATGGGCAATCTCAAGCACAAATAGAGGCTAGGTGAGGAGCAGCTCAAGAGCATTCTGGAGGAGAAGGACTTGGGGGTGTCAGTTGATGACAGGCAAATGTCACAGCTATGTGCTGGGCTGCATCAAAAGCAGCGAGAGCAGGGAAGGGATTCTGTCCCCCTGCTCTGCTGAGACCCCACCTGGAGCGCTGCACTCAGTTTTGGTGCCCCCAGCATAAGAAGGACATTGAACTGTTGGAGCAGATCCAGAGGAGGCCATGATGATGATCAGAGGAATGCAGCAGCTCACCTATGGGGACAGACTGAGAGAGCTGGGATTGTTCAGCCTGGAGAAGAGAAGCCTCCGGGGAGACCTAATAGTGGCCTTCCAGGCCACTGAAGGGGGCCTACAAGAAAGCCAGGAAGGCTCTTTAACAAGTGATAGGACAAGGGGCAACAGATTTGTGCTGAAAGAGGGCAGATTTAGACTGGATATCAGGAAGAAATTCTTGACAGTAAGGATGGTGAGACACTAGAGCAGGCTGCCCAAGGAGGTTGTGGATGCTCTTTCTCTGGAGGTGTTCAAAGCCAGGCTGGATCTTGAGCAACCTGGTCTAGTGGAAGGTGTCTCTGCCCATGACAGGAGATTTGGAACTAGATGATCACTAAGGCCCTTTCCAAGCCACACCATTCTGCGATTCTCTGATTGCCAGTGTGTACATTTAACATTCCAGGTGTCACCACTAAGGCAGTATTTATGAAGAAACTTCTCCCTTTCATTTCCTGACTTCCCAGATTTCCACTTTTCAGTGTTCAGGATTGGTTTTAGCTATTTTTGATCTGTAAGCACCCACTCAAAAGGCTTCTCATCATGACTGATTTGGTTTTGTGAGAATCAGTTGAATATATTAGACATTTATTAATGCAATTACAGGGCTGGGTTGATACCAGCAAAGCAGTATCAATGTCAGCAAATCCTTAAATGTGGGGAGGTGCAATCCCACCACAAGACAGAACAAAAAGACCTTTTATGTACCCAAGCCTGCTTCTTCTCAATATATGTTCAGAAAACAATGGGTGAGATTTTTCTAGTGGCCAGACTCCAAAGGGTCATACGTTTGTCAACTGAAGCCCAAATCTTTTCATCTCCTGTGGCAGCATGCTAATCACCTTTATGCTGAATTTAACCTTCAGGCATCAGCAATTTGTGCTCTCTGTATTTTTCCACTGCTTAAAATGATGGAAACAACACTAAAGATAAGAAAGTAATATGAAAAGGGAAGTGCTTTTCCTTTCCAGCTGTTTGTAAAACTGAAATACAGTCCAAAAAAACCTGTAATCAGTTGTAAGTCCTCTCTAGAAAACATCACATGCAAACGTGATGTTCAGCGACTGCTGAAGAGGGATTAAGGCTGGAAATCCCAACTACTATTTCACCATTCACAGTAGAGACCTACTTGCAGTTCAGAAACCCTGTCAGAACAGGGAGAAGAGAGCCCTCAGTGTTGTCTTAGCTTCTTACCGTACGGCACACGAGGATGGTTTCCATTTGCAATAGGATCTGACGCCCCAGCAGCTTCTGTTCCTGAGCCAGTCAGGGGAATCGTGCTCTCGTCAGAGGCTTTGGCACCAGGAAGCTCTTTAAAGACTGGTGTTTCTTCATCTTGAATTTTATCAAGACTCTCATCTGATATCCTTGAGAGTGCAGCATCTTTCTTTAATCGGCCTGGGGAAACAACAGCACTGTAATTTTACACCCAGTCCCTTACCGCTCATATTTCCACTGTGTGCATCGACAGCATAGATCGAGGTGGATACAATAACCTGGCACCGTTGCATGCAGAGTCTTTCATTTCTTTTACAGGATCACAGGATGTTAGGGGTTGGAAGGGATCCAAGGAGATCATCGAGTCCAACCCCCCTCCCAGAGCAGGATCACACAATCTAGCACAGATCACAGATGAAAGCATCCAGACAGGCCCTGAAAGTCTCCAGAGAAGGAGACTCCACAACCTCCCTGGGGAGCCTGTGCCAGTGCTCTGCAACCCTTACAGTAAAGAAGTTGCCCCTTGTGTTGAGGTGGAACCTCTTGTGCTGCAACTTACACCCATTGCTTCTTGTTCTATCACAGGGAGCAAGTGAGCAGAGCCTGTCCCCTCTCTCCTGACCAGCCCTCAGATATTTATAAACATCTATTAAATCCCCTCTCAGTCTTCTCTTCTCCAGAATAAGAAGTCCCAAGTCCCTCAGCCTCTCCTCATAAGCCATGCCCTCCAATCCCCTAATCATCAATCTTTCTAACACTTGTCTTTACTAAACTCATCTGAGAAGCATCTAGAACATCTTTGGTTTCTCCCTAAAAAACTGGACAAAGCAGGTAACTGCAGTGGAACCCTGAGATGCTCATTTATTAACGACACCTGAAGCTTTTCTCTGGGTTTTATTTGTTGAGAACAGCAAGTAAATACACAAACCCCTGTAAAGGCTAAGAGCTGTGACTGGCCCCACTTACAGGAAAGTTAAAGAAGTCACTTAAAAACAGCAGTCCTGCCAGATTCTTCCTCTTTAACATTTCCTTAATCAAATATAAACTGGGTTATGTTTCAGTGTTTAGTTTCTGTTTCTGCTAGGCTCTAGAAGTGAGCGCTGCAATGGATTGCCTAATGAGGTTTTGAATTTCTACCACTGCAGGTTTTTAAGAGCAGGTTACACAAATACATGAGGAATAGTTTAAGCACACCCTGCCTGTGGGTGGACAGTGAACTAGGTGACCTCTCAAGGGCACTTCCAGTTCTGAAATGAAAATATCCATGACTTTCACATCGCTCCTGTTTCACCAAGCAACCACTTACTTTCAATTTTCCTCTTCATCCACGGGCAGACGAAAATCCAGACTAAGATGGCAAATATTAAGGATACACCAACTGAGATTAGGGCAATGGCCCACATGGGCAGTACCAGTCCCAGTACTGTGGAGAGAAAGAAAGAAAACCCAAGCAAACTGTAAACAAGCACCACTCAATTACCTGAGGCTGTGTGGCAGAGCAGTCTATTGTAGAAAAGCCTGTGCTCAAGTTGGCTTCAAAACCAGCATGAATGAGTCAATCACTTTGAACACATAGATCAGTTAGTGCAGTGTTTAAAGGTCTAGCTGACATGCAAACATTTGCAGGTGTAGCCTTCCAGTTCTCTCTTACCCCATTGTGAGCCTATTTCCAAAGAAGTCAGGGGTAAAACTCCCACATCTGGGCTGCTAAACCAAGCTTGCACTGATCCCATACATTAATGCATGTTAAACCACAGCAACCACAAAGTATTTACCTGATCTTTGCTCTGGTCAACAAAGCCTGATGCTTAGCTTAATCTAAGCCATTATTTGATTATGATAAAAGCTTAATGTAGCACTTGAGAGCTGAGGTTTCGGTCCTGCAATGAACAATCACGTCAATAATTTGTGTTCCTGGAAGCAGCCCCCCAAGAGAGCTCCTTGAGTTTGTTCAATTGAATGATCAGATCCTTAATGAAGAGCGAGCTTGGACTCTTGATCTTTCAAATCTGTATTTGCACACCTAGCTTGAAACCTAGGTGATTAATTCATCCTTGTGAGTAAATGTCACCAGGACAGAGGCCTTGGAGAGTAAATATGTATTTCCTGAGGATCAAAAACAGACTCTCACCTTTTTAGTCACACACACTTCAAGTGGAAACAGAAAGGACATTAAGATTCTTATTTCACTGATTTTGCAGAGTGCCTGACCTACTTCTGTGGTACAGCCAGTGAGGAAATGTTGGTTATACAGCTGATTGACTGTGAAACATCTTGGATACACAGCCAGTTAGACTTAAGAAAAAGGAAGAGTTGTGTTACCCTCAAAACTGGGCACTTCTCAAGTTTTTTAGTAATTTCAGTACTGTGGTGCTGTGAAGTAAGAGTCTACTGACTGCAGTCATCTAGCACTTCTAGTGGGTCAGGTTTTAGAGAAAGCAATCTTCTGTTCAAAAAAGGTCACTTTCTATGCCTGCTTTCTTCATTCAGGGGCACGTTCAGGAGTCTTTCCTCAATTGCCTGTTTGTTCATGGCTCTGGGGCACCAAACTAGTCTACGGACAACATTCAGTGACCAGAGCCTTCAGCAAAGTAGTCAAGAGCACTGAACAGCTCTTTTCTGAACTCTTTTGCAGCAAGTGCAGGTTTAGGTGCACACTGAATCAAGTTAAACATAGAGAAATGCAAACATATCAACACAAAAACGTGTGAACAGAACTATATGAAGAGATGAAAACATAAGTGCAAATATAAATGAAAGCAACATAGAAATGCACATAAAAGCCTACAGAAATAGAAATCAAGTCTTGAAAATGACAGGTATCATTTCCTTCCTGAGTTGACTTGCAGTGAGGACACAGAACCCAAGAAGAAAATGCATTCGATGGAGAACAGCCTCAGGGCTTCTGAGCATTGATGGGAAATAAGTACATTTAATTAATAGGCTCTGTGCCAGATCTGCCAGAACAGTGACTCTGCTGATTTCAACAGAGCTATCAAGTCAGGCTGAGTCCAAACAGCCTACCTGGTCTTACCACCTGCTCTAAACCTTCCCTTTTGATGCACAGATCTCAACTAGCTTTGAGACCTCAAAGCACACTCAGATTTACAAAGCCAAAGCTAGTAGCTCAGTATTGCCCCTTCCTCTGGAAAAGGTTCTTTTTGGTAGCTGTGCCCTTCCCCACTAACCAAAGTGGTCAGGCAGGAGTCAAAAAAAGAGATGCACAAATAGCAGCAGGTAGGGGGGAGGTGTATGATTTACTCTTAGAATCATAGAATGCTTTAGGTTGGAAAAGACCTTTAGAAGGCATCTAGTCCAACCCCCCTAGGACATTCCCAACTAGAGGTTTCCCAGAGCCTCATCCACTCTGACCTTGAATGTCTCCAGGGCTGGGGCCTCCACCACATCTCTGGGCAATCTATTCCAGCGTTCCACCACCTTCATAGTGAAGAACTTCTTCCTAATGTTGAACCTAAATCTACTCTTCTCTACTTTAAAACCATTGTCTTTCATCCTGTCACTCTTGTAGAATCATAGAATCAACCAGGTTGGAAGAGACTTCCAAGATCATCCAGTCCAACCTAGCACCCAGCCCTATCCAGTCAACTAGACCATGGCACTAAGTGCCTCATCCAGGCCTTTCTTGAACACCTCCCTGGGCAGCCCATTCCAATGCCAATCACTTTCTCTGGCAACAACTTCCTCCTAACATTCAGTCTATACTTCCCCCAGCACAACTTGAGGCTGTGTCCCCTTGTTCTGTTGCTGATTGCCTGGGAGAAGAGACCAACCCCCACCTGGCTACAACCTCCCTTCAGGTAGTTGTAGACAGCAATGAGGTCCCCCCTGAGCCTCCTCTTCTCCAGGCTAAACAACCCCAGCTCCCTCAGCCTCTGCTCATAGGGTTTGTGTTCCAGGCCCTTCACCAGCCTTGTTGGCCTTCTCTGGACACCTTCCAGCACCTCAACTTCTCTCTTGAATTGAGGAGTCCAGAACTGGACACAAGACTCAAGGTGTGGCCTGACCAGTGTTGAGTCCAGGGGAAGAATAACCTCCCTTGTCCTACTGGCCACACTGTTCCTGATGACATTGGCTCTCTTGGCCACCTGGGCACACTGCTGGCTCATCTTCAGCCTACTATCCACCAGTACCCCCAGGTCCCTTTCCTCCTGGCTGCTCTCCAGCCACTCTGTCCCCAGCCTGTAGCACTGCTTGGGGTTGTTGTGGCCAAAGTGCAGAACCCTGCACTTGGCCTTGTTCAATCTCATCCCATTGGCCTCTGCCCACCCATCCAGCCTGTCCAGGTCCCTCTGCAGGGCTCTCCTACCTTCCAACAGCTCCACACCTGCTCCTAGCTTGGTGTCATCTGCAAACTTACTGATGCTGGACTCAATCCCCTGGTCCAGATCATCACTAAAGATATTGTAAAGCCCACGTGAAGTCCCTCTCCAGCTTTCTTGTAGCCCGCCTCCTCAGGTACTGGCAGGCCCTCCTTAACTCCCAACCTAGGAGATAAGTGTGCGGTGCCAGCGCCGGCAGAGCATCATTGCCGACCCTCCCGCGCCCCGGTGGGCGGCTGACTCACCTGGCGCCCCCGTGTACATGATGGAAAACACGTTAATAGCGATGGTAGCAGCATAAAACACTGGAAGTGCGCGGAGGCCGTTGGGCACAGGGTCTTCCTGCGTGGAAATCGAGGGGGAAAAAAAGGAAATGTTAGCTGGATTTTCCACAGGACTGTCATCAGTGTGAGCTGCCATGAGGAAAACACGTGCACCTAGGTTCAGTGCCAGGCAGTTGGAGCATTTGGGTGGATGGTTAGGAAAGAATGGTGACCTGTCTGGTTGCAAACCCACAACAGAGGTCCTGGCAAGCACCAAGCGTTCTGGGGAAGCTTGACGCTGTTAACAGAAACCAAGGAGGCAGATTGTACCGTCAGGTCAGCTGCAGACCTCCTGGGGAGACATGTGACCAGGTTTCTTTCTTTCTGTTCCCTTACTGGTCTTGTCTCAAAGACGAGTAGTGTCTCTTTCACTTGCCAAGCAGGACAAAGCTTTCATATCCCAGTACAGGCTGGGAGGTGATCTGCTGGAAAGCAGTCCTGGGGAGAGGGACTTGGGGGTCCCTGGTGGATAAGAAGTTACCCATGGCACAGCAATGTGCCCTTGTGGCCAAGCAGGCAAATGGGATCCTGGGGTGTATTGGGAGGAAGGAGTGTGTCCAGCAGATCAAGGGAGGTTCTCCTCCCCCTCTACTCTGCTCTGGTGAGACCTCATCTTGAATACTGTGTTCAGTTTTGGGCTCCCCAGTTTAAGAGGGACAGGGATCTGCTGGAGAGGGTCCAGCGGAGGGCTACGAGGATGATTAGGGGACAGGAGGGCATGGCTGATGAGGAGAGGCTGAGGGACCTGGGGCTGTTTAGTCTGGAGAAGAGAAGACTTAGAGGGGATTTGATAAATGTTTGTAAGTATCTGAAGGCTGCCAGGAGTGTGGGGACAGGCTCTGCTCACTTGCTCCCTGTGATAGGACAAGGAGCAATGGGTGTAAGTTGCAGCAGAAGAGGTTCTGCCTCAACACAAAGGGGAACTTCTTTACTGTAAGGGTCACAGAGCACTGGAACAGGCTCCCAAAAGAGGTTGTGGAGTCTCCTTCTCTGGAGCCTTTCAAGGCCTGTCTGGATGTGTTCCTCTGTGATCTGTGTTAGATAGTATTGTCCTGCTCTGGCAGGAGGGTTGAACTCGATGATCAACTTGAGTCCCTTCCACCCCTAACATCCTGTGACACTGTGATATTTCTGGGGAGCAGGCTACAACAGCCGGTGCAGCATGTCCATAACACAACCTCCTTCCTAACCTCTCCATTTCAACTGAGACATTCGGGCGCTTCCCCCCAGCTAACAGAGAGCTCTGAAATACTGAGTGCCCGGCCACATGAAGCAGGTGAGATAAACAAAGTGAGCTTGCTGCTGTGTCTGCTGCCCACCGCAGTCTCGTGCCCTCTACGCTCCCGAGGAAAGGCTCAGCTGACGGCGCAGCGGAAATGCGCCGCACGAGCCGTGCAAAAGGCCTTTGTGAGGAGACTGCTTTGGCCTTTTGAGGGGCTCCACGTGTTTGCAAAGAGCCTGGCAAAGTTAAGGGCTGGCTAATGTGGTTTTGTTTCTTGCTGCCATGAGCTGCAAAAAGCGAGCCAAGAGCAGGCTGCAGCCACCCTGCGCTGTGCCCTGGTCCCAAAGTGCCAGGCGGCACAGGCTGTATCTGCAGGGCCAGCTGCTATTCAGACACCCCCCAAAACGAGGTCGTGAACCCCTACACCAGGCCGTGGACTTGCAAGCTAAAAAGCTGGGCTTTTTCCATGCACGCACACAAGGCAAGCCACTACCTGCTCGTGCCAGGAGCCCTACAGATCTTACTATGCTGTGAATGGCACAGGCAGCAGTCAGAAGACAGTCTCCTCAGCTTGACCATTTTCTGCCTCTTGAATGATTAAATATCTGGCTTTTATACTAGAGTTCACGTGATTTTGATGACTAATTTCTGAGGCTGTTTGGTCTCGAGCACAACAGAGGAACTTTTCCTCATCATTTATGCAACTTGAGTCACTTCAAAATTCAAAGCCGCTCGAATTTATCCTCTGACTGTATGGCTGGCATTTATTTACACCAGAAATAAAGACTGATGAAGCTGAGGCTACAGGTGGTGTTATTTATAGCGAGCGAATCGACTCCTCATCTATTTAAGTTGCCTGTGCAACTGCTAATATAGTGTCCCTTATTTGAAGTCATTGTCATGCACTGCACTCCCCCATTTCAGCGAGCTGGATGGTGTCAGCAAAACGGAAAGGGCAGATAAAAGCATTCTGGTTCCCAGCTCGCGACAGGGTGGGGCAGGCAAATCATCTTCCACACTGGGGACGGGGGGATTGATGTCGCTTTAGAGCTGCCACCTTTGACCAAGGTCACTAAAACTCATCAAGTCATGTTTCTAGAGAACCAAGGAAAAATGCAGGTGCCCATCTTCTAATGTCTAGAAGGGCAACGAAGGCAACGAGGCTGGTGAGAGGCCTCGAGCACAAGCCCTATGAGGAGAGGCTGAGGGAGCTGGGATTGTTTAGCCTGGAGAAGGGGAGGCTCAGGGGTGACCTCATTGCTGTCTACAACTACCTGAAGGGTGGTTGTAGCCAGGAGGAGGTTGCTCTCTTCTCTCAGGCAGCCAGCACCAGAACAAGAGGACACAGCCTCAAGCTACACCAGGGGAAATATAGGCTTGAGGTGAAGAGAAAGTTCTTCACTGAGAGAGTCATTGGCTACTGGAATGGGCTGCCCGGGGAGGTGGTGGAGTCGCCATCCCTGGAGCTGTTCAAGGCAGGATTGGACGTGGCACTTGGTGCCATGGTCTAGCCTTGAGCTCTGTGGTAACAGCTTGGACTTGATGATCTATGAGGTCTCTTCCAACCTTGGTGATACTGTGATACTGTCTAAGGTGCAGAAAAGCAAAGCTCACCATTTCACAACTGTGACACAGCAATTAGAGTATCCCCAAGGGAGAACTCTCCTGCTTAAATAACAGTCATAAGTCAAAGAGTTTGTGTTAATACAGAAGCAACTTCAATGCACCATCCTTTAATCGAAGGGACTATACATTAGTGTCTTGGTTCTAAGTTAAATTCCCAGAGACTCAAATACATTTGATAGAACCAATAACAATTTATATAGAGTGCCCTTCCCTCTTCCCCCTTCTTTCCCAAAAGAAAGGGATTAGATGTAGAGAGAGAAAAGGTAAGCACACCCAAATAAATGAATCTCACTCTGATTTGGAAGTTAAACAGAAAAGTTTAACAATAACTTAAAAAGGTATCTGAGGTAGGGAAGTTAGAAAAGGTCTAGGGAAGGGAAAACAAATGCAAAAGGTATAAATACAACCCGATTTTTTGATGGTGATGATGGCTTTGTCTGCCTCGTGGGTGATGGCCACGTGGTGAAACAAAGAGAATCATGAGCAGGATGGTGATGGTGGTAAGCAGGGAGGCAGGGAGTGCAGAGAGAGAGCGAAACAGGAAGTCTCCCTGCTTTTATGGATCTTCAGACAGGAAGGGGGAGTGAGCTAACCATCACCTGGTAGTGTTCAGACTCACCCCTGGGGAGGGGTCAAGACCACCTCGGGTCAGGTTCAAGGTTACTCCCCCTGAAGGGTTAACCCTATACAAATAGTAATTATCACAGTATCACAGTATCACCAAGGTTGGAAGAGACCTCATAGATCATCAAGTCCAAGCCGTTACCACAGAGCTCAAGGCTAGACCATGGCACCAAGTGCCACGTCCAATCCTGCCTTGAACAGCTCCAGGGATGGCAACTCCACTTCCTAAGCCCTGTCACATTACTTACTCTGAGCTTTCTGAAGTGCAAAGAGCAGTTGCAATGGCTGTTAAAGGAAAAACACAAAAAGGAAAACCACACCAAAAAAAACCCAAAACCTAAACCCCAAACCAAAAAAAAACCCCACCAACTCAACTAGTCTCCAATAAAAGCAACTCTGGAAATGCAAGCACCCAAATGGGAGGCTAGAACACAGCCTTCATCCCAAGCACTCATTGTAACAGTGAGAGTTCTTTACCTTGTTTAAAATGAAGAATCTAATCAGCACAAAGAGGACTCCAGACATCAAGCCAGATAACAGTGGGGAAATAAACCAAGAGGCAACTGTGGGGAAAGAAAGACAGAATGAAACACGAAATGAGCAGTCTGCTTCCATAACAGTTAAGTAAGTGGTTAATGAGCAATGCATTTCAAACAACTGGAGTGAACGCTCCATGTGCAATGCGCCCTCGTGGCCAGGAAGGCCAGTGGTATCCTGGGGTGCATTAAGAACAGTGTGGCCAGCAGATCAAGGGAGGTTCTCCTCCCTCTCTGCCCTGGAGTATTGTGTCCAGTTCAGGGCTCCTCAGTTCAAGAGAGACATGGAAATATTACTGAGCGTCCACTGGAGACAGTGAGGATGATAAAGGGACTGCAACATCTGTCTTCTAAGGAAAAGCTGAGAGACCTGGGGCTGCTTAGCCTAGAGAAGACTGAGAGGGCATCTGATCAGTGTTTATAAATGTCTGAATACTGGGTGTCAAGCAGATGATAGTCTCTTTTCAGTGGTGTCCTGTGACAGGACAAGGGGCAATGGATACAAACTGTAACACAAGAAAGTTCCATCTCAACATGAGAAAAAAACTGCTTTACTGTGAGGGTGCTGGAGCCCTGGAGCAGGCCGCCCTGAGAGGTTGTGGAGTCTCCTTCTCTAGAGACTTTCAAGACTCATCATAGAATCATCATCATAGAATCAACCAGGCTGGAAGAGACCTCCAAGATCATCCAGTCCAACCTAGCACCCAGCCCTATCCAGTCAACCAGACCATGGCACCAAGTGCCTCATCCAGTCCTTTTTTGAACTCACTGGATGGGTTCCTGTGTGGCCTGCCCTAGAAGATCCTGCTTTGGCAGGGGAGTTGGACTCAATCTCCAGAGGTGCCTTCCAACCCATACCATGATTCTATGTCTCTATAACTCCTGCAACTCAATGTCCACTGGCACTCATGAAAGTCAAAGTAGCGCTAGGCACAATCAGAAACACCACTCAAAACCTTTCCCTGCAAGTTTAGGAATCAGTTTCATCAGGAGAGTTGCTTGTACTTGAAGGCAAAGTGGACCAAGAAAATCCTGTGCTTTGCTAACTGCTGTGATCAGGAAATGCGTCAAGTGGAAAGCATCTGCATCTAGCAGGATGGTGTGCTGCTGGCAGGGTGAAAGTCTCAATTTCCAAAATGATATAGAAGCATCAACTGCAAGGACTAAAGTGAGCACATTTTTTGCAGGCCAGATTTGCAAGTGTCCAGGGCTGACTTAACTGAAGTAGGTGGCAAACCTCCTACTGCTTTCAATAAAAGCGGATTAGGGCAGCGCTCTGGAGATCTCACCCAGAGTGATTTATGGTTTGCAGCATGGTTAACACACTGACTGATTCTGCTGTCACTGCAAACTCTCTTCTACTTAAGAAACATTCCACTCTGCTCCAGGTCCACTGAAACTCTAGAGTATGTCCATGCCTTCAGTGTAAAATCCTTTTAGTACAGGGTTTGGGCTGTGACTTGGGTTACAAGGCCTCCAAAGCAATATTGAAAACTCCTCCACATGCCTGCTTGGCTGTGCTGATCTTGGCAGTGGGAGGCTGAGAGTTAAACATGTGCTGCATGCCCAGCTTTTGCCTCCTTGAAGCTGGTGGGTGGAGAAATGGGACCGTGGGTATTCAGATGACGGCTAGCATTGTTGAGAGCAAGAACGAGGTGGTATGAGCCACCACAAAAAGAATTAGAAGAGGAGGAATGTCACCTTGAAGCAGATCTCTGAGGGACAATGTGTCCTCGACTTACTGAGGAAGCTCCATCTAAACATGAAGAGGAACTTTGGGGCTGGTGGAGCACTAGAACAGGCTGCTCAGAGAGCTGGTGGAGTCCCCATCTCTGGAGTCATTCAAAATCCTGCTGGATGCCATCCTGCGCA
Organism: Tricholaema leucomelas; assembly: GCA_013400475.1. Taxonomy (NCBI): domain Eukaryota; kingdom Metazoa; phylum Chordata; class Aves; order Piciformes; family Lybiidae; genus Tricholaema lacrymosa; species Tricholaema leucomelas. The sequence continues at coordinate 72,785 of WAAF01010899.1, forward strand.
ACCTGTTCTAGGTGAACCTTTGGTAGGGTGGTAGGATTAGATGACCTCTAGAGGAGATGGTCTCTAGAGACCACTTCCAGCCCCTGTCATCCTGTGATTCTGCTGGGGAAGCACACCTTGCAACTTACCCTTTCATCCACTGCAGACACACTGCAGCCCTTTAATGAACAGGGCATCAGTGCACCCTCTGAATGACAGGACTGGAGTGAAGAATGAGGTAAGGAAGGAGAGCTATCAGCACAAAGCAGAATCCCAAGGAGGATTTTGCAGTCAGAGCACACTGCTTCACGCACCCTCACGTGTGGAAGGAACTAGCACTTACCAATCTTGACCAGCTGCATCCACTGGACTCCCTGTGTGCCAATTGCCACCAGAGAGAATCCAATTGTAGCACCTACGATGCAATGGGTCCCTGATATGGGGAGTTTCAAGAATGATGCAATCAGCTGCCAAACAGCAGAACCTAGGGAAAAACAAGACCCCAACATACAGTGTAGAAACAACAACAGCAACAATCATGTCATGCAGAAAATTCTTCACCATGTACCCACGTTCTTTTATGAGCGCTGCCTACACTCTGCATGCACAAGAGAGAGCTTCTGAAGGGAGTTTTGTTTCTGCTCTAGCTCTAAAAGCAGATCCCAAGATGGTTTAATAGCAGCTTTGAATGCAGCATCTTACTTGATAACTTTTGATTACTAACAGCTCTTTACACTGCATTCTGCTGTCGTTTTTTGAAGGCTGTCAGTATTTACAGCCCGTCCGAGTACAATACACAGACTGCTCCCAGTCTGCACCAAGCTTACAAAACTTCATTTCTTGGACTTGGAAGCCTGCAAGTGAGCAGTGTGAACTATCCATGAACTATCCATGCTCCTAAATTCAGATGCAAGAAGAGAAAGGCTGAAACTGTGGGGCACAGAGCTTCTCAGTGACACATGGCCCCACAGAGCTCTCTGTAGGAAAAATGGAACGTAGAGGGAATAAGGACTCTCCCACTGCCTTCATTTGCAGCTCACTGTGGCACTGCAGAAACTTAGAACAGCAGAAATCTTACTCATGTGGTGGCCAAAGACACCCTTGGCATAAGGAAGTAAGATTCCCATGCTAACTAAGGGTTGGTGGATAATTGTCTATCAAGTAAATGCAATGTCTGATGTCCCAACAGACATCCCAGGAAGGATGTTTGCCAAGACTGAAGAAAAATACCCCAAGCACTGGAGAAGATGTCTTCTACTTATTTTCAGTCTCATTTTCCAGCAGTTGGATCAGACCATGGTTGGTCATCAAGTCCTGAAGGATGCAGCTCCATGTTCCAACTCATTTTCACACTGCAAGGATCCAGGTTTCCTGCTCCTTTTGCAGTGGTGCTAGCCTCAGGATACTGAAGTAATTTTGACAGTGTGTGCTAGTTTGAAGCCAGCTAGAATGTTTTGGTGAGAAGGATTAGATCACAGGCTGTGAAAGGGAAACAGTGGTGATGTCTACTTCATTCATAGGCTTGCTAAGATGCATAAGAACAAGAATCCAAACATAGATAAGGCATTTGGGCACAGCCTGGGCTTTGAGCTGCATTTCTCTCTAACCTCACCTTCCGTCTCTCTGATTAATCCACTTGCTTCCTAACCGTCCCTGTCCGACCTCCATTCTTCCTTGTGCACAAGGCACCATCTGAGGTAAGGTTGAGAGGGGTGGGAGAAGGTGGAAGGGCGGCTGGGACCCCTTCCTGGGGACTCAGGTTTCTGGGAGGGGAATTGTGTTTCTGTATTACCTTTTACCCTGTATATTTCTGTCTATATCTGTATATGCTGTAAATATCTGCTTGTATATTGTGCTAGCTGTAAATATAAGCTTCATTCAATCTCCAGAGCCAGCTGAGTCTAATCTGGGTGATTTCCAAAGCCGGGGGGGGGGGGGGTAACACCCAAACCACCACATAGTGACACAAGCTTTCCACAGATTTCACCTAATAATGGAGAATTTTCAGGAAGATCTCTTCTTCACGGCCTTAAGATCAAATCTTCAAGTGTTAAGAAGCCCCAGTGGCAGCAATTAAACTGCAATGACAGCTCTGGTACTTTCTGTCTGGTGCTACATCTCTTCACAGATCTGCAGCAGGCACAGATGACAAAGCAAGGTCACTGACCGCATGCTGTAAGGCCAAATCTCAGCCTCCATGTTCAGTCAGAACAGGAGAAGATGTCTTGGAAGTCCTGAGACAGAGCCATCTGCAAATGGTGATCTGTTGGCATCATACGCAGCCACTTCTGGAAGTCAACCAGTTTGTAAACCTGATCTCTCCTGGGGTACTATCCCAAAACAACTGGTACTCCCATTGCTATTGGAAATTCTAGATCAAACAAGGAACACCTGCTCTTTCATTTTCTGGCTTCTCTTGCCCTGTACTAAAATAAATTCACTTTGAAACCTTTGACCTGAGCTTCAGAGACCAGCAAGTGGAAGTGAGGTGAAAGAGAAGACAGATGGCAACATCTGTAAAGAGACAAATAAATAAGTGAGCCATAGATGTGTTGTTACCAAACAGGCAAGTCTAAAATATAGGGGAAATGCAACTAAGCTACAGCTGCACTGCAAATGTCTTGTGAGGGGGGAAGTAGAGGGAGTGTGGCACTATTTCTTATTTAACCAACTTCACCTTGAAAACAAACAGGAGAGCAAAGGGGCAAGTGGTAGAGGTCTGATGGATGATCTGAGAAGGATGCTGCGTGGCTAAAGAAGTTTAAGGATGACATTAAGGAATAGAAGAAAAATCAAATCAAGCCAGAGCAGGACTTCCCTCTGAGGCTTGCAATGCTCTAATAGAATAGAATCAACCAGGTTGGAAAAGACCTCCAAGATCATCCAGTCCAACCTAGCACCCAGCCCTATCCGGTCAATTAGACCATGGCACTAAGTGCCTACACCAAAGCTTTAACTTCTCTTTAACACGAAATGCATGCTCCCAGTTTTGATCTTTGCAAAACTAGCCTAGGAAGCAGGAGGCTCACTAGACCTGTCAGAGTCCCAGATTCAGACTCGTTGCTGTCTCCTAAAGAAAGAGGGTTGACTGCAGGCTGCCTCAACCAAGAGACACCAGCACCACCTCTCAGCTCAGGGTGTGTTTCACGTTGCCCTGCTGCTGAAAGCACTGCATCCATTTCCTTGAGGTTCTGGTGCTGTGTGCCAGACACAAGAGCTTGTCAAGCACTGCACTACCTGCAAGACCTAGGCACTTTGCTTTGCCAGTCTTGGCTGGGATGTCCTCTTTGTTGGTGGCACCTGCTCAGGTGCACCAGCTGCTGACTCCAGCTCCCAGCAGGACCACTAGAACACCACTTGGGCAGCTCTTGACAATAGCCTGACAACTGGTTAATCCTAGAGAACTACTACAATATACTCACAAGAGTACAAGTCCCTAACTCCCCAATTGCCTAGCAAACATTTTAATAGGCAAAATGTTACATTTAAAATCTCTAATCCTGCTGCTCTCTGCTTCCTTTTCTCTTAGGAAAGAAGGTTGCCCTGAAGATCAACATCTGCTCTTTGCTGCAAGCATCAAAGGATCTTCCACCAACATCTGGAAAGAGAATACAGTGACTTTTGGTCTCTCCCAGGCTGTTGAGTCATTTAAGCCTCATCGAAATTCAGAAGCTAAATCCATTTGCAAAAACATGATCATGAGACATGGGGCTGGGGGGGGGGGGAGAGGGGGGAACACTGAGCAACAACAGAAAGAGGAAAAGAAAACATCCAGGAGGGCTCAGGGAAAACGCATTAAAAACACCACCATAGGTCCAGAGAAAAATACAGAGATGGATTTGAGAGAGAAAAAAAATGAAATCTGCAGTTTGTGATTAATGCTAAGACTTAAAATGTGGAATTTCTTCTTAATGCCCTTACTGGAGGAAGGGAATGCAACTGGCCATGAAGTTCACACAGGCTTATGTAAATACGCATGCAAATAAGCTGTTTTCTTTGAGCTTCTGGCCAGTTGCCTCTGCAGGAGGCATCTGAGATTTAAAACTTTGCCCAGCCAGGATAAGGATGCCCAAAATAGATACAGAAAAGGACCCTTTCTCCAAAAGGGACCATGAGTATCAAGAATGTGAAGGTCAGAAGGTGCAGGCCAGTTACATTTCAGACTGCTCCCAGGCACACACCCATGGGAAATGATGGAGCTATCTCAAAAGGCTACACATTGCAGTGGAGTGGTACTAGGAATCCACCCTATAGCTTGAGGGAAAGATCAGAAACCTGCAGCTGACCTTGCAAAACACTGCAAAAGAGGAACTGATAGGGGGTGCCCAAGAACATTTGATGTGGCTGAAGCTGGCAGCCTCAGGGAGGAACAATTTGGAGAAGCAGATGTGACCTCAGCAGCTATGTGTCACTAACCAACCCCTCTCCCCTTGAGCAGAAGACGGTCAAACTTCAGAAGGGTCAGGGGCAATGAAAGCCTAAAGGAGCCACATCCCTGCTCTCTAGCACACGAAGCCACCTCAGACAAGTCCAGCAACTGGCACTTCATGTCCATCTTGATCCATTAAAATTTAGGAGGGCAAAATTTTCCCATTTCCCTAAAGAACAGGGTAAATCACCACATGTATTAGACCTCTGATGAATACATCTGTCAGGCAGCAGCCTGATAACTGTGGGAAGGTTAGAGGGGGTAGGTGAAAATAATATTTAGGTTAGCTTTAAGGAAGTTTAAGAAAGAAAACTTTTGATTGGAGCATCCCGTTCAAACAGAGGACCTGCAATGCACACATAAACCACACTGCCTTGTTGTGAGATGCCACAGACCTAGCAGACTGAAGAAGTGGTGGTGGGATGGTCAGGCTGGCCCCTTGCCTGGGCTGCCTCTCCAACAGACAAAGAGTTTCCTTCCTGCTGTCTCCTGCCCTTTAAAAGCAGGTTTGCTGTTGATCCATGAGGGAGCTCTCCAAAAGCTCACAAAGCCTCTTGCATATAAACAAAGAGTAAATACGGAGGCTTAATGTTACTTACCTCAGAATATGCTATTTGTTCTGAAGGGAGATTAATTTAACTGCAAGCAAAAGCAGGGGAGAAGAATCTAAGATACCCTGAACTGCTGTTCCTTTGAGTCAGAAAACACTTAACAGATCTTAAAAGTGTGACCCTGGATTTTTACCGCACCTTTAGTTTTTGCCGTGGTATGATCAGCTGCAATCACTCAAAGAAGCAGTTCAAGCAAATATGTTGGGATCTCCTGCAACTTTTTAATAACAATTCAGGTAGTCCCTTCTCACAGGTGTTCACTGCAAGCTGCTGCTTCTCTAGGGTCTTCTGTTCAGTCACAAATGCTGTGCTTGCAGATTTCTCGTTTACCGTCATAAAAACCTTCCAAATCATTTTTGTTTCACTACCCTAGAAACACATCTATACAATCCCTTCTCTTAAACTTCATTTCTCTTCTACTACTGTGCTAGTCTGAAGCTAGGTAGAAAGTTTTGGTGAGAGGAATTAGATTACAGGCTGTGAAAAGAAAACAATGGTGATGTCTACTTCACTCATAGGCTTGCTGAGATATATAAGAACAAGAACACAGACACAGGTAAGAGAGTCTCTGTCTGGGCTTTGGGCTGAACTTCTCTCTCTAACCTAACCTGCCATCTGTGTGGCTAATCCATCTGCTTCCTAACCCCCCTGGCCGACCCTCCAAACTACCTTGAGCGTAAGGCAAAGTCTAGGGTAAGGTAGAGGGGTGGGAGGAAGGTGGAAAGGTGGTTGAGAGCCCCTCCTGGGGACTCAGGTTTCTGGGAGGGCTGTTGTGTTTCTGTATTACCTTTTACCTTGTATATTTCTGTATACATTGTAAATATCTGCTTGTATATTGTGCTAAGCTGTAAATACAAAGCTTCATTCAATTTTCCAGAGCCAGCTGAGTCTAGTCTGGGTGATTTCCAAAGTGGGGAGGGGGGGCAGGTAACACCCAAACCATCACAACTACTTACATGGCTGAGGCATTGAAAAAACTCTAAATTCTTAGAACCACTTAAAACCACAAAACCCCACAGGAGATCTAAAAAAGAAAAAGAATACACTCATACAAAACCAGACCTGCAGGTGCAGGAGAGGAGAATTAACAATACCGAGAAGCAGCAGGCTGACGAGCACACAGGGGAGGCTTACTTGGAAGAGGGAAGCACTACTTACCAACCATGGCACTCACTTCTCCTGCCATCAGCAGCGGGACGGTGTTGTTGTAGAGGTTCACGTCGATGATACCTTTCCTAATGGTCTCTCCTACTTTTGCTCCCAGCAAGACTGAACCAGTGGTTTCAAAAACCGAAGCCAGAATGCAAGCCTGGCGCAAAGTAACGACGCCAGAGCCCACGGCCGTTCCGAAAGAATTGGCAACATCATTTGCACCCACAGAAAAGGCTAAAATAAAAGCAATGATAAACCCCACAATGACCATCCACAGGTACTCATCCATTGCCATCCTTCCCCACACCGTAGATCAGCTTTCCCCTTTGCAAAGAGTTAATAGGCAGGGCTGGAGGGCACCGCAACGGATTTGGAAAGCAGATTTCTTGTAAACAATGAGTTCTCTCTGGAAAGTGCTGGGTAGTGTTAGAATGTGAAGAAACTGCTAACTGCTGATTTTCAAACTACTATAAATACTGTTCATTTGGCTGCCTTCGGTCAGCAGTGAAATACATTCCATATTTTGCTCCCAAACTGGTACAACTGTGATGTTCTGTCCTGCAATAGAAACAAACAAACAAACAAACAAACAAACAAAAGAAAAGAAAGAAAACATTTTTTTTTTTTTAACAGCAAAAAAAAAAAAAAAAAAGGAAAAAAAGAAAAATAAAAAAGGGGGGGGAAAAAAAGGAGGGAATACTCAGCAGAGCCCATAACAAAGCGTGTTTTCAGGAGTAAACATGATTTGAACCCACTAACGGGGTCCTCCCTCGGCATGTGACTGTTCTAATCATAAAGCAACTCAGAGAAAGGTTCAAATTAGGTCACCTCCAAAGCAATATGTTTCTCACAGTTCCACCTACCACGAAAATACTTATTTTTACTTTCCTTTTTCCTGAGCAATTAAAAAAAGATTTAGAAAGGTTGGGGAACTGAGAGGGTGGATAAGCCCTCTTGCAGAAGGAGGATTCTTCTTGGCTCTTTGCACCCAGCCAGTGAAAGTGTTGTGCTAGTTTGAAGCTAGCTAGAATATTTTGGTGTGAAGAACTAGACTGCAGGCTGTGAAAGGGAAACAAGGGTGAGGTCTACTTCACTCAGAGGCTTGCTGAGATGTATAGGAACAAGAAATAAAACCATAGATAACCACTCTCACTTGGGCTGCTGGCTGAGCTGTATCTTTCTTCTAACCTCACCCTCCGTTTCTTTTCTAATCCACTTTGCTTCCTAACCCCCCTGGCCAAACCTCCATTCTCCCTTGGGACTGGGGTAAGGTTGAGAGGGGTAGGGGGATGGTGGATGGGGTGGTTGACAGCCCCTCCTGGGGACTCAGGTTTCTGGGAGGGGAGTTGTGTTTCTGTATTACCTTTTACCTTGTATATTTCTGTCTATAACTGTATATACTGTAAATATCTGCTGGTATACTGTGCTAGCTGTAAATACAAGCTTCAGTCATATTTCCAGAGCTGACTGAGTCTAGTCTGGGTGATTTCTAAAGCTGGGGGGGGGGAGCAGCGGAGAACACCCAAACCATCACAAGTGTGTAGAACATATCGACCATACCATACAGCCTGCTGTCTAGCTGATGTGTATCACTTAGCACAGTCCTCCACACTTTATCAGCTGCAGGAAGGGAAGCACCTGTTTAAAAATTATTTCTCTCTCTGTCTGACTAGAAAATGCCATTAAAAATACTCTGAAAAGCACTAAGATTGATCTACTGCTATTAACACATCCCATGCAGTAAGGATACTCTTTTCTCACAGATCCTCACTCACTGAAACAGCACAAGAATCACAACATTCCCGTGAAACAGCACAGGAATCACAGCACAGCAATCACAATAACCCTGTGCATTCCCACAGAGATAAAGAAGTGTCTATCAAAAAAGTTTAACTATAAAGCTGAGGTTACCTAGAGAAGGTTGAGGGCTGGGCAAGATGAATTTAGAGGGTCTCTTCCAACCCGATGCAATCTGTTACCAATTGCTAACAGTTACTATATTCAAACCATTTCTGTAGGTGTCTTTTAGTGTTTCTTCAGAGAGTTTCTGTTTCATGCTTGCCTTCTTAATTAAATCTTAATTCATCTCATCTGAAGAAAAAAAAAGAGTGAGCTCTTTCAACCTAAAACATGGTCAGAAAGAGACTTTGAAAGGTCAATTCTTTGCCATCTGAAGGTAAAATCTTTGCCATCTGAAAGACTACTAAGCAGAGCAATAAGGTCCACACTGATGTGAGAATGGTCCAAAGCTTGAAGCAAATTTGCCCAAACCTGCACCTCTTCTGCAGGTAGCCACCACAATGATGTCCCATGCCACTCTCTGCTTTGCTATCCATGCTGTTTAGCTCCAGAGAAGTGGCGTTTGGAGGGGTTAAACCAACATTTAACAGCAATATACCCATCAGCAAACTCCACACATTTTAAGAAGCATTTCAAGAGATGAGGAGACATCAGATGAAAAGCCCTGAGCCCACCTCCTGCTCTGTTTCCCTACAGAAAACACTTCAGTCTCTTACAAAATATCCATACTCACAGTTTCAAGACCATACTTAATTATCTTCCAATGACTCAGTGCAGCCAAAGAATCATAGAATCATACAGGTTGGAAGAGATCTCCAAGATCACCCAGTCCAACCTAGCACCCATCCCTATCCAGTCAACTAGACCATGGCACTAAGTGCCTCATCCAGGCTTTGCTTCAACACCTCCAGGGACTGTGACTCCACCACCTCCCTGGGCAGCCCATTCCAATGCCAATCACTCTCTCTGGCAACAACTTCCTCCTAACATCCAGCCTATACTTCCCCTGGCACAACTTGAGACTCTGTCCCCTTGTTCTCTTGCTGGTTGCCTGGGAGAAGAGACCAACCTCCATCTGGCTACAACCTCCCTTCAGGTAGATGTAGACAGCAATGAGGTCCCCCCTGAGCCTCCTCTTCTCCAGGCTAAACAACCCCAGCTCCCTCAGCCTCTCTTCATAGGGTTTGTAGGGCTCATGTGGCAGCATGGAGGAAGGGTCTCCAATGCTTCTGAAACAATGGCAAAATTAAAAAGGGATTTTGCTTATCCTGGAGATGCTGGGTCCTTGAGAACAAGGAACAGGAAAACCCACACCTATTACAGGTTTCCTAGCAAACCCTCAAAGTGATGCCGAGGGCTGATGCTTTCTCTAGATACACATATTCAGCAGGAAACATGTCCCTCATTCTGCAGGCTCCAAACTGGCTGAACAACTGTTGCCCCAGTCTCTTCCAGACATGCATCAGAGACATCAACCCTTGAATGCCTTACAGACTAAAATAACATCTGTCACAAGGCCTTAATGGCTCAAAACATTTGTATAAGGGTTTTTATACTGCGAGATGAGAAGAATGAAGCCTCAATGCACTTTTGATGTTTGAAGACCTGTTGCCTTTGTATAATTAACAAAATTGGCACAGGACTTTACAGAGACAGGCAAGGCTAACAAGATTTGGAAGGCTAGCACTTGTTTGCCTGTGAAGAATGAGAAAACTCTTGTGAAAATCATCACAAAAAATCAAAGGATCATCATAGGATGTTAGAGGTTGGAAGGGATCCAAAGAGATCGAGTCCAACCCCTCTGCCGGAGCAGGACAATACTATCTGATACAGATCACAGAGGAACACATCCAGACAGGCCTTGAAAGTCTCAGGGAGAAGAAGACTCCACAACCTCCCTGGGGAGCCTGTGCCAGTGCTCTGTGACCCTCACAGTAAAGAAGCTGCCCTTTGTGTTGAGGCGGAACCTTTTTTGCTGCAATTTACAATTGATTCTGTAGATCAGATTTTTGCCAGGAGATGGAAGTGCTGGACCAGAAGGGTCCTTCCTTGATCCTGGAGATTAATGATTAAATTCTTTATCCTGCAGGGATTTACAGAGTCCCTTTGCCAAGTTAGCCTCGGTGCTCCCATTTCCTCTCCTGAAAATGGGAAAAGCTGACTGAGGTCCATGCATGCATCCACAGACACTGTGATCATGTGAGACCAGCTTCCTTTGGACCCCCAGGATGAAAGCATACCCTTATTCCCAACAGAGATCTGCTTTTTCTCCACTTATCAACCAACCTACCAATTTACTGTAGTGACCCAGTTTCTGGGATAAGGCAGACCAGGGGGATTGTGACATTCCCCCACTGCAACAGAGTTCATGGGACAACATTTGCCAAATCTGGCTCCTCCAGCCACAGCGAGTTCCTGCAGCTTCCAAAATAAACCACTAAGTCACAAGGTTGCCTTTATTAGCTTCCCTGGGAGGGTGGGGAAGAATTCCTGATGGTCCTAAAGAAATTAAGACTTCAAGTGTACATCTGCTCCTAAAACACCTTGTGAAGGCCAAAGAGTTTCCCAGAGTCTGTCAGCAGGGCTCTTGGCAAAGGGCTCAGAGAGGCAGCCTCATAGTTTTCCTCCCTGTGAAATGGGATATACGACCCCAGGAGAAAAAGATGTCTTCAGGAAGAAGCCAGCCCTCCTGTCATTTTATACAAGATTCCAGCTCAAAGCAGAGCTTCCTCCAAACCTTGGGAGTCTTGACTGGTCATCCACTGTGCTCACAGAAGTGACAAAGCACAGTAATGGCCAAGGCTTGTCTTCAGCAAAATGAAAATCAAACCCAAACAAAAAGGAGGGGAGAATAAACAGGTTTAAAACCCAAGGTGGAATCAGTACTTGAGTGGGTAGGGTGTTACTGCTTTCAACCTTAAATAACTGAAAGAGATGTTAAACATTCTAAAGAAAAGCATTTAAAGAAAGAGGGGGGAAAAAAACCTGAAAGAGAACATCTCTGCTGAGAAAGTTTTCAGAAATGCAAAATATCCTGCAAAGTAGGCCAGTGACTAAATACAGACTAAATCTTGTAGCATGCTTCTTTCTAGAGCCCAAAAATATATCTGGCATGCTCAGACATGCTGAGCTATGTCCTTCATCACCTAATCTAACCCAAGAGCCTGTGGTATTTTCATGTTGTTACTGGGACAAAAAGAAACTGCAAAAAAATGCCATGCAATGGGGAATGGCAAATCTTCTGCCCTCTGTGTGACTCCTGGAAGTCATTAGCCTGCTTCTTCCCCCCTGCTCATTTCTATTTCCCCAGTATGCCTCTATGCAAACCAAATGCAATTTCACCTGCTCGATGCTGGGCAGCCTTCCCATTTACCTGCAGCATCTTACCAGTACTGCCCCTCTGCCAAGCCACTGTGCCACACTGCCGTGGCAGACTCTAGGTGCAGAAGTTCATCTTCCTATTGATGCTTTTCTCTCCCTGAACCAGCCCAGTCTGCATCGCAATGACTGCGCTGCAAGCTCACCCTTGGGCATTAGCAGGACAGACGAACTCTGCTAGCACCGGGGAGTTGCAGAAGCTGAAGCTGGAGCATGCATCTCTCAGGGCTGTTAGAGCAAAGGGAAGTGTGTAGGGATGACATTTCGAGTAGCTAATTCTGCATTAAAGCAAAGTTTTTTTGTCAACATAGATTTCTCATGACCCATCATTAGACCACCATGCTTAAGTGGTTGGAGTTGAAGCATTTAACTGTTTAAGTAGACTCAGAAACTTAAAGAACTGGCAGCTCAGTGAGGAAAAAAATGGGGTTTGTAAATGCTAAGCACATCCCTCTGCCTTGCTGGCAGATGAACCAGACACCCCCCTCAGACTTTTATTTTGTTGCTAGCTAAACATCTTGTTATAACTCTGTCAACACAAAGTGCTACTTCTTCCTTAAGGGAGAGAAGAAAACAAAGCCTAGGTAAGTAAGCACCTTGATTCATGCAAAATGACAAGAGAATCCTCAGGGAAAAGTCAGGATCTCCTGGTAACCACAAGATCATTTTAGGACATGTCTATATACATTTATTAAGAGCTCTGCTGCAAACTATTCACAGTACACTTCTAAGCCTGGACAAGTTTTGAGGGAGAAAAATAATAATATTAAAATTGAAAAGCAAAGTCATCATTTTGGGGGTTTCTTTTACCAAACTGCTGCTAAAGAGAACACAGAAACATCTAACAACAGGGATGAACAGTCAAATAAATGCTTGGGATAAAGCTCAATGTCTAGGAAAGTAATGGGAGCCTATTACTCACCAGCAGTCCATCTGTGTGACATAAAGGAAATAAATACCCCTCAAAAAATATCCTTTATTTTACACTTTGCAGAAAGTTAGGGGAGAGCCTGCTGCACCGGTGAAACTCTGAAAGGTAGATAAATCCTCCCATAAGCAGCTCACCCCATAAAGCACGCTGCGTGCAGCTCTTCTGCTCTCAGAAGCTGCCCCCGTGTTGCAGATGAAAACATTCTACTACTCCAGGTGGGACAGAGATTCCTCAAGGTGCTAGTTTTAACCGGTTTGTTGCTGCCCAACTATGTCAAGTCAGAGAGGGGAGGATGATTTCTTTCCCCCTGCAGCACTGCAGACGGCAGACGTTTCATGATAGACAGTGGCACTGAATTTGTAGTGGCAGGCAGGTTCACTTCTAGTTACTGGTGGCTGAAAAGTCTGTCTAAAATGCTTCCCAGGCAGCAGCTTCTAGAAAGTTATTCCATGCCTCTCTGACTTCTCTATGTTGCTCTTTACATAAAACCAACCCCTCTGCGTATAAACTCCTACCAGATCTAGCATGGCAGCCTACTGGAACTAAATGCATAAAACCCAAGCCTGATTTACAACTAAAGCTACTAACACCATTCACATCAGTAGTCCTTATCATTTCCAGTTCATGCTCAGGCTACGAGGCTCACAAATTACCTACTTCCAATTATTAATACTACACTCAGGATACGAAAGGTGCTATTAATTCAAGCGGTTCAAGGCTAAGAACATCCCTATATGGTTCTAAATCACATGGACAGGACTTGTCACCAGGCCAAGTGTGATGCAAGTTTAATGCTCCAGTACACAAAAAGCATCCTGGACTTTCTTTTTAAAATGATCAATTACCACATCCCCAGGAGCAGGTATCACTCGGTTCCTATTTTAACGTTGCCAATGTGTTTAAAGCACACTTCATGCTACAACTCCATATGGAAAACACGGCTGAAGCTGATAGCTTTCCAAGGACTCCCATCCAGACTAACGGCACAGAGCAAAACTGCCTCTGCCAGCTCCCAAAACTTCCAGAGGATACTTGCTTAGCCCCTACCAACCTCAGCTCCCACCGCTGAAAGCTCAGCAACGCATACAAAATATCCAGCGTGAGATCCTGTTGCTGAAAAACATTCACTAGAAACACGGGAGGACAGCAGACACATTTAAACAGCCCTTCTACAAACAAACAGAGGTAAAGTATCAACAAGTCCTTGTGCACTTGCTGCAAAGTATCATTTGCTCTGTGAAAGAACAGCTTGATGCTTCGGTGACCGAACAAAGTCTTTCTAACAAGCAAGTGCTTTTTACGGTTCCACACTGCAGGCTTTCAAAATCCACCCAGAGCAAACAAGTCTTCCTGGCTACGGAAAATGTGTTGCATAAAAGAAAACCATGCAGAGAAATCTTTAAAAATCACCCAGTATTTAAAAGTTGGCTCAAAAGGGACAAAAAAAAAAAGGAGCTAAGCTCTTCCTGAGAGTTGCCCTCCTGATAGTAAGTACAGGCTGAAGTCTAAACCAGGCATCCTACCATTCAGCACACTCACCACTGAACATGCAAACTTCCAGGGGGCAGAAAGAGGGCTACGACTTACACCAGGCAATCCGGCAATAAAACTCACTCCGGCACAGGAGAGGACACAAGGCAACACCGAGAAGCATCAATGCGAGTCCAGAGTCTTATTCAGTAGGTGAAAATCTGCCTCCTCTTAAGCAAAGAATTCTGCTGGGGGTGGGCACTGATAAAACACAACACTGCGTCACCGCTGCACTACTGAAGCAAACCAATCCAATGAAGCTCACATTAAAGGCAACAAAAACTCCCACCCCCACCCTCTTTTTTTTTTTTTTTTTCCCTTTCCTTTCTCCCCTCCAAGCATAAGCATAGACAAGAAAGGAACTCTGATTTTTTGGCTGCCAGCTGGGCATTTTGGTGTCATCAGGTAATCTCTGAGGTCTTCTATTTGCAGGCACACTTAAACACACGCTTAATTCAAGCGCATGTGACAGGAGGGACGTGCATCCAATTCGGGAAAGATGTTGCATGCTTGTTACTTTATCCATGTCAGCAGAGGTCTCACGGGCTACACAGGCTGCAGAAAGCTAAAGATGTGCACGAGTTGTGACTGGCTCTGTGCCTAAGCAAGCAACTTCACTTTCAGCAGTTCAGCCTGAAATTACCCAATCCAAATTCCTTCAACCGCTCTCCTTTTGAGTGGGAAACATTTCTGCATGTATGGCAAGGCAAAAAAAAAATTACAATGTTTGCCTAAAAGCAGCCAGCTTAGCTCCATGTAAAACATTTGCTTTAATAGTATAGGCTGCAACTAAGCTGTTTTATTTAGCCAAAAGGAAACTGCATTGTCACAGTTTAAAACACTCTCACTCACACACACATAGAATCATAGAATCATAGAATGGTTTAGGTTGGAAGGGACCTCAAGGATCATCCAGCTCCAACCCCCTGCCATAGGCAGGGACACATTTATCTGACCATGCTTCCATTTTATAGAGAAATGATGTTTTAGATTCAGCTGTTAGGGTTTACTCCATTCTGAGTCACTCAAAGCCATGGAATCATATTCCAACAAAATAAACTTCAATTTCTACATTTTCTGCATCCTGAACTCAGATTAAAACCAACAACAACAGCAGCAGCAACAAATCATCTATGAAGATTTGCAAACACAGCTTTAGAAACATAGAATCATAGAATCAACCAGGTTGGAAGAGACCTCCAAAATCATACACAAAATTAATACTTTGTCTAGTTTGCCTTTTTTTTTTTAAATCATAGAATGAGAGAATGCATAGGGTTGGAAGGGACCTTCAAAGGTTATCTTGTCCGACCCTTCCCCCTCCCCAAATTAAGGAGGCAAATTCTAGACTGCTTAAATCCAGCTGCTGATGATATTCAGGGTTGATTTGGTTAAACATGAAAAGTAGTTTTCGTTTCTTAAGACAACTCACATCATCATCTACAAAAAAAAAAAACAGGTCAAAACTCCAGCCAGAAATCTGCAACACAGAAAATGACATTAAAAATCTCCCATTAAAAAGAAAAAAGTAAAGAACAATAATTCCAAGTATCAGGCCACAACTCTTTGTAAGGAATGCTGACACTTTCTTTAAGGTCAATACCCAACTCCTATTAAGCTTGCAATATAGCTGCTAACTTTGTGAAAAACTCTATCTCTCCTGTCCGGCTGCAAAGCCTTTCCTTTAACTTCTGTCATAGCTCGAAAACACCCTTCCTAATTTCAGAGAAGTGAGAGAGGATGATCCTTCCACACTAATTTTCACTTTATGTACAAGAGCAATGCATTTCCACCGGGCAAATATTAATCTTTTCCTGTAGATCTAAACAGATCTTAATATTTGATTTCATTTTTACAAGTCGAGTCAATTAATCCAAACGACAGCGATTCCAACTGTAAACATGAAGTCAGGCTGTATTTATAGGCCTAGATTCCAAGGTTTTAAGGAGTGAATAAACAAACAGAAAGTTTCTAAAGTTAAAAAAAAAAAAAAATAATAAAAAGGCAAAATATTATTTCATGCTCTTTATAGCTGACAAGTTGTTGATGTCTGCCTTGGAAACTCAAACCTGAACAGTCCGACTAAGCACTGAAGCCATCCTTCTCCTTAAAGGACCATGTCCCCAACCTTTACCAATCACCACCTGTGTGCAGATGCAGCTAGAAAGGCTGTCACAAGGGCACATTATTTGGGTAGCATCTTTAATCATAGAATCATAGAATCAACCAGGTTGGAAGAGACCTTCAATATCATCCAGTCTGACCTATCACCCAGCCCTATACACCAACTCCCAAAGCCAGAAGTTGCCAGCGTGACCTGTGGGAATCATCTTGGACTCAGAAGTACAACAAACTGGAACCATTTGAGTGCCACTTCCCACGAGCCAGCCTGACCATGCTGGTGGTTTCTTGTTGACCTAAGCTTCAGAGCTTGGTCTACACATCAAGCAAAGCATATAATAAAAAGTACAGGGAAAAGGAAATATCTTCAAAGTTTCTGCTCTGCTAAATCAGCATTGTGGACCTCAGGCATGGGAAAATTCAAGCCAAGAGAGGTTGACCATTAAGGAGAGCTGCAATTCAGAATACCACAAAAGAAGCAGGCAAAGGAAAATTTATATGACCACAAAATAAATGATGAGGATCGGCTCTTGGCAGTGGCAGCATCAGCTTGGTTCCCATCAAATCAAGTATTGCAGAACTGATAAATATAAATAACCTCTATCAGATTTCCCCCCCCCCCCACCCCCCCCCCCCCCCCCCCCCCCATTTTAATTTATTCTGGTAAATCCACAACTGAGAGATCTTCTCAGATTCAACAAAGCCACAGGAGGCAGATTTATATTCTTGCTTATATCATGTTGTAGGATGGTATCTCCTGCTGGAGATAATGACTGAGAGGGGATCTTGCCAATACTCATTTACTAAAGGTGGGAGGTAAGAGGATGGGGGCAGACTCTTCTCAAGGGTGCCAAGGGACAGGACAAGGAGCAACAGGCACAAACTGGAACCCAAGAGGTGCCAGCTGAACAGGAGCAGAAACTTCTTTCTTGTGAGAGTGCTGGAGCCCTGGATTTCCACAGAGGCTGTGAAGTCTCCCTCTCTGAAGAGACTCCAAACCCACCTGGACATTTAAATAATTAACTTTTAACTCCTCTTTGGTTTGTATTTCCACATTTTCTGAAAGGTGCCCAAGCTCTCCTTTACCACTCACCACTAAATCAACACTAATTTGCAGTTTAATGTAAACTTCTGTCAAATGTAACTGCATGTTTTTTTTTGCCATCCAGGCTACCTATTTAAGTGGTTATGCTTATTTTCAAACACACACATTTTGAGTAGAAAGTAATGGGGAATGATTATCATTTTCTAATGTAAAAATCTGTACTAAGAACTGCAGCCTGAATGCTTGTGAACTGCATTTGGGCAGAAACAGAAACACAACAAAAACATCCAAAAGCTGCAGGACAATGTTCCAGTCGCACTGTGCCAACTTGAATAAGGTTACTGAGCAGCGATGGGAGCTTTCAGGCTTTCACATACCTGCAGATACTCTGAAACTGGGAACCATAAGCAGCTAGAACTGGGGACCTTTTGGTTCCTTTATCCGTATTTGTGCTCCTGACCCTGCTTGGCAACTCTTATTTCCCCTCAGATTACAAACAAAAAGAATAAAGTTAACGAGGAGGAATGAAAATGGGTGGCAGATGACTGCAGCGGTATCAGAGTATGTCAAAGAAATCCAGCTCTTGCAATATCCTTCTCTCTGGTTTTGAAGTGACCACATACACCATGGGAGACTTGAAGCAGTGCTGCTGATCATTACCTGGAAAGGAGCCCTGAGGAAGTCCTTGAAGCTAATGGAGGTTTAACACAGCTTTACAGAGCCCAGCATCACTCCTGAGTGCTTCAGTAGCTCCACTGTGCCTAATGAATCCCAACAAAACTCTGAGTCTCTGCTCTGCAGAGAGCAGATAGCTACAAGCACAGTTCAAACTGCTGGCTCCGACCAACAAAAGCACATCATCTGCTTCTGCAGTTTGGGTAAGCAAGCTCAAACACACTCCATTATCTCTCATGATAACCTCCAAACAGAAAGATGCATCCATGTTTCACTGCAAGGAAAAAACCCACATCTCTGGGACTCTCTGGGAAGTCTAATGTGATAGATACAAAAATTAAAGTCCCTGACCATTCAGGCATGGAATGACTCCTTTCCTCTGAGGAAACAAACCACGTGGATGGACTTTATGATAGCTCTAAACTCTGTCACACTGTTGTCCAAACCACTTTTTCCAGCAAGCCCCTGGGGTCTCAAAGAGGACATTCAATCCCAGCTAGGAGACTTCCAGTCCTGATGGTCAAGGTGAATTGGCTGTGCTTCCTTAGGCATGCAGGAAGAACTGTTATGTTGCAGAGCATGACAGTGCATGAGATCCCACTCATCTACTGAGTGAGAGAACCCTGGGGAAATGAAAAGAAGGAACTCACAACTGGAAGTGTTGGAGGCACAGAGGATGCCATAGACTCCGGGTGTATGGCCTGGGAGAACCAGCCTGGCTCCAACCCCTGCCACTGCACAAACACACAAAGAGCTTAGCAATTCAAAGGCAGCAAATCTGTTCTGAAGGAGCAAGGGTTTGGCCAGCATCAATTCAAGCACTATCCTACTTAATGCCAGGAACCAGGCCCGTGTCACCTACCACTCTGGTTGACTCTCCACTGGAGCGTGAAATAGCACATCCACAGCAAGGCCAAAGGAAGAGGTGAACTGTTGCTCTGAGCCTCCCTGACCTTAACCCATGCTTTCCCCTTCCCAGCCCCATATCCAAAGAAAGAAACCAGCATGGGCAAAGTATTTCTAAAAGCCCCAGCTACTGCTGAAAGCTCCAGAAGCATTATCCTCAGTTACTAATGGACCTACAGTGACTTGACACAGAAGATAAAAGCCGCCCACGAAAGGCTCCCGCGGCAATCCAAAAATACGCCTTTTGCAAATTCAGAGGCTTAAGCCAAGCTCCCCCTGGTAAAAAGCCAGAGTGCAGCTGCCAAAAGTGAACAATGCAAATGTTTCAGATAAAGGAAACCTGACGCCTCAAGCCCCAGATTGCCTGCCATTTCCATCTGGGTTTGGGTTTCAGAGAATGACTACTGTGAGCTCTTTTCCCGTTGAGCCAGGAGAGATGGTTGGGGCTCCCCCAAGTCCAGCAACTCTCTCTCTCTCTTCAAAGGAAGCTGGAGTGAGTGAGTAGCTACCAACTTGCCAAACCACACTGGCTAGCTCTTGCTGACAATCTCCAAAATCGGTGTGGCCAGCAGGGCAGAAGACCATGCACTGCTTGCTGAACGCCAAAATGAACAAAGGACCAGGAGTATAACCGAAGAGAGGAGGGACAATGGCACTGAGAGGTGCCCACCGGAGTCACAGGGGTAAGTGGAGGCAGCTGAGGCCAATACATTGTGTCAGCGGAAATTCTGAAGCGTGGCAGTAATGAAGATACACAGATGGAAACAGCAGTGAAAGCTGTGACCTTAGCTGCATTTCATAGGAACAGGGGACAAAGGCTACACCAGGAACCTGGTGACCATGCCTAATACTGTCTGGAGACCATAGAAAGAATGGCATCTGACAACTAATAAGCCTCTTCTTCCTCTTAAGTCCAATAGCCACTGATCTGTGTGCTTCACAGTCCCTGTAATGGTCCACAACTCATGGAGACTTGCTGCTAGTGAGGCACACAACGAAGCAAAAACCTTGAGTTTTGCCTACCAGGTGGTGTCAATCTACCAGATGCTTCACCACAGGCCAACAATTCTGATGGAGCAAACTGGTGGCCAACGGACTTATGACACTGGCTAAGAACTAAATCACAAACACAACACGACAAAGACTGTCCCACAGTTTGGTGCTTGGCTAAGAAAATGCCTCTGGGAGAAGGTACTAAGGGTGTGTGATCCTGTGAAGCAGGTCTAGAGGAGCTAGGCTTCACCCTCTGCAAAGGAGAATGCGGCTCTCCGGTGCTTGTGCTGTGCAAGAATTAGCACTGAAAGTCACAGGAAAAGGGGCCCTACAAACCATGGAACGGCTCGGTCAAGGATCTTATTATCAAGAACACTCCCTCCCAGCTGAGCTACTGCTCATGGAGAGATGGCTGCATGTTTTATCTGGGATCTTCCTAGCCTGGGAGCAGACCTTGGTAATACCAGCTTTTGTGCTACAGCACTCCAGAGCCTTATGTCCAGGTGGAGCGTAGAGTATTCCTAAAGGTGTGGTTAGGACAAGGGGCTCCACCTTGCCTCTAGTGGACTGAGGAGTGTATTCCCCTGGTCCCCTGGAACAGATAGAATTTCTCTGCCTACTGGCACAGAGGCTATAAAGAGGTAATTTCTTTGAGTACCTGGCACCAGTAAACAGTGCCAGTGGCTTGTGTGCCCCATCCTCTGAAAAGGTATTTATAGCCAAGCTGTGCTGGTGAGAGTGATGCATTACAGCACCTCAAGGATTGCCCAGAGGAATAAAGATAGCATGGATGCTGCTGAGAGGTCAGGAGTAGTAAAGGGAGAGCTCTCTCTCTTCCCTGCCTTTCTGGAGAAGGCTGAGCAACAGAGCTAGCCATGCCAAGAAACTGCTGTGTCCATCAAAGCTTGAATGGAGACTTCTCTAGAGCTATGCATCTCCCTTGCAGAAGATGGAGTACCCAACAGTGGGAATGTCACAGCACTGATAAACACCTCTCTGCTCCACACAAGGACCCAGAAAAGGGCCCCACCACTCCAAGGCAGGCTGCAAGTTCCAAAAGAGCTAGAGTATCAAAAACCACAAAGCAACAACAACAAAAAAAATAAGTCTGCTGCAGCTAGATATGACAACTACACCATGTGAAGAGAGTCCTGTGGAGCATGGAGCCCATTTCTTGCAAGATCTGGAAGTGACCACAGTCTGCCTCTGTCACACTGATATCGGTTATCCATAAAGTGAATCAGCAAGCGAATGATCATGCAAAGAATCCTGAATACCAGGGGGAAAAAAAGGAAGGAAAAAAAAAAAAAGGTAAATATATTTTCTTTGAAAGAAGTAAACAAGGGATATACAAAGATCAACAACTGTTTGTTTCTGGTCACTAGGACCTTCAGAAGTCATAAAAGTAATTTCCTCTTCCATCTCGTCTACGCATGAATTAAAGAGGCAAAATTAATTATGCCTTTTTTTCAACTGTCAATCAGTTTCTTAGCCTTGAATTAACCAGATATTGAATTAAATCAAATTAATAAAATGATGTGAAGAAAACAGTTGCTCTGAAACAGTGGAATACACAACTCCCAGAATGGCTTTAGTGTTTCAGGCAAGTCAGTCAGTATTTCAGTCAGCACGGTCTCCAAGTGTTTAAGCAACTCCCTCCTGCAATTCGGTTTTGTTTTCAAACTTCAGCAGCCATGAACACCTTTGAACCACTTCATTTAATACAAACAGCTAAGAAAATTAGAAGAATTTTAGGCTATATTTCAAGTTTGTTTCCTTCAAATCTGAAGTACCAGGGGTTTAAAATCAACACAATCCTTTCCAGTTTTAAAAATGCCTCAATCAAAAGGTATCTTCCATTCTCCAGGGCAACCCAGGACACAGACCATGTCATTCACTAATATACATTTGATCTGGGATTCACTGCTGCCACTTATCTAAGAGGGAACACAGGTGTGCCAAAGATCTTCTGTATCTATTTTTAAAACAAAATCATCAGCTATTGAATCATAGAATCGTAGAATCAACCAGGTTGGAAGAGACCTCCAAGATCATCCAGTCCAACCTACCACTCAGCCCTATCCAGTCAACTAGACCATGGCACTAAGTGCCTCATCCAGGCTTTGCTTGAACACCCACAGGGATGGTGACTCCACCACCTCCCCAGGCAGCCCATTCCAAGGGCAAATCACTCTCTTTGGGAAGAACTTCCTCCTAACATCCAGCCTATACTTCCCCCGGCACAACTTGAGACTCTGTCCCCTTGTTCTATTGCTGGTTGAGACCAATCCCCACCTGGCTACAACCTCCCTTCAGGTAGTTGTAGACAGCAATGAGGTCACTCTTGAGCCTCCTCTTCTCCAGGCTAAACAACCCCCAGCTCCCTCAGCCTCTCCTCATAGGCTTTGTGTTCCAGGTCCTTCACCAGCTTTGTTGCCCTTCTCTGGACACATTCCAGCACCTCAACTTCTCTCTTGAATTGAGGAGCCAAGAACTGGACACAGCACTCAAGGTGTGGCCTGACCAGTGTTGAGTACAGGGCAAGAATAACCTCTCTCATCCTACTGGCCACACTGCTCCTGATACAGGCCAGGATGCCATTGGCTCTCTTGGCCACCTGGGCACACTGCTGGCTCATCTTTAGCCGACTATCTACCAGTACCCCCAGGTCCCTTTCTTCCTGGCTGCTCTCCAGCCACTCTGTCCTCAGCCTGTAGCGCTGCTTGGGGTTGTTGTGGCCAAAGTGCAGAACCCTGCACTTGGCCTTGTTCAATCTCATCCCAATGGCCTCTGCCCACCCATCCAGCCTGTCTAGGTCCCTCTGCAGGGCTCTCCTACCTTCCAACAGATCCACACCTGCTCCTAGCTTGGTGTCATCTGCAAACTTACTGATGCTGGACTCAATCCCCTGGTCCAGATCAACAATAAAGATGTTGAACAGGACTGGGCCCAGCACTGATCTTTGGGGAACACCACTAGTGGCTGACTGCCAACTGCATGTGGCACCATTCACCACCACTCTCTGGGCTCGGCCTTCCAGCCAGTTCTTGACCCACTGACAAATGACAACAAATTCTGAACTGACTGATTGGCTACGCTGCCAACCCTGGGATTTTATTTTGTCTGGTTTTCTCTACCTTTTTTTTTTCCCACAAAATATAAAGTAATTGCATGAAACTTAGAGGCACAGTTCTCCACCCAGAAAGTCTTCCACCAGAACATGCAAAAGCCCACACCAAAGAGTGTCTCATGTGTCAATCTAAAGGCAAGGGCCATGAAAGGTGTAGTGCTGAAAGGAACACTAGGTGAACATAGAGGCGGAGGTAGTATGAAGAAAACAGAAGTGTGCAGATTTACTTGTTGCAGTCAACAACAGTAACTAAAGTTTATTGATTTCAGTTTCAGCAGCTAAAAATCCATGAAAACATTTTGATACGATACAGACAATACTATCCCATATTCCAATAGCTATAAAAGTAATAATAAAGGCCAGCTTTCTCACAGTCATTGCACTTTACTCATCAATCAGTACAATACAACCTATTTTCAAATGTAAATATTACTGGGTGCAAATAGCTTTTGTATCCAATTGTAATTTAGCTTTTCAGTTATATGGAAATGCTTTAGCAAAGGGTCTGAAAAAAAAAAAATCCAACTGATAGCTACAAAAATAGCTGGACACATTCTCAGCCACTGTCTCTCAACTGTTCCCTTTATATCCACTGTAAAACTATTTCCAACATACTAATCACATCTATTCGGAATAAACTAAAATTATACGATTCCAAACTATTTTCATTAGAAAAACAGTCCTTTAGCACTGCTGTTACTCTTCCATCTAATTATATACTCTTAAAGGCCAAATATTCAGTCAGTGTGCAAAAATAACCATAGCCTTTTATTAAGGATAAAACACCAGATAAGAGTTCATAAGAAAAATAAAGATGCTCTTTGCCTCTACCAGCAACTGTCCAACAAAGGAAACTGCATTTAATTTTAGGATTTTAAATACATATATGTCAAAGTCTTAATAACTCCATAGCAGAGACTTACTGCATTTAAGTCTGTTGTCAGCATCATAAGCTGCTGAACTGCATGCCTAATATTTCCTTGGAGATATTTCACGTAACAGCCAAGATACCTTTCTAAAAAGCTCTCCTCTCACTCAGTACTAAGTAATCTGCACTTAAAATCCAACAGCCTTGCCAAGAAATCTTACTTCTCTGGAATATATTTGGGGCCAACAGTCAAACAAAAAATAATCGAGATGATTACTATCAGCCATCTAAGGACAGCTTAGGAACAGCACATTTTAAGGTGACTCAGATTAGAGGGCTAGCACTATCTTTCTATGTCATGTTTTTTTTCATGCAAAGGCTGTTTATTAAATGCAAGCAAAAAAACCCCATGATTTCCTATTTCATAATGGTCATGATCTGATCTCCATGTTCAATGTATGCTTCTACAGCAGCAGTTATCTAACCCCAAAATAAAAACCTGCAGCAGTGTTGCAGCAGAACAAGCTCGAAGCCACGATTATATTAAAGACACAGATGTGAGGGCATTTTTCAACTTCCAAACAGATATGCAAACAAAGTATTACAATCCAGGGAGGGGGCAGGCAAATGAATAAGCAAGCAAACTACATGACATTTGTGCAGCGTCCTCTCAAATCCTGCAATCCCTTCTAGAAAGTCTGGGTCTACATCTCCCTCTTCTTTACTCATGTTCTTCTCACATGGCTTGGTCTCAGAAACTTTCCATGCCTGTAACGGAAACTTGAGCCAACTTCTTAAATGTATGATTCTTCATCTCCACTCATCATCCACTTCTGTTTCTGAGAAGCTCCTCATCATGACACCTGTATCTCAAGAAGCAAAACAGGAAACATCACAGGGATGAAGCAAGGAAAGACGAATAATAATATGCCTCTGTGTCTTTAATAAAATCCCAACTTTCATTCAAGTTCCTTTGAGGAAATAAGAGTTCCTTTCACAGAAGCAAAGTTTGCCCAAACTAGGTGCGTAAACATCACGTGCCAAAACTGGGGCCACCAATGAAATCTCACAATCTACACCTCCACTCCTGACACAACGGGCAGCAGAAATCCTCTACTGGCTAGCTTTAAATGCCGTGGAAAAACATCTTTGGGTGCCAAGCTTGCAGAACCAGTCTGCAGCAGCCAGCTCAACTCAAAGAAACCGCTGACCCATCTACGAACTTACCCACTACTGCAAGCAATGCAAGCTTTGCTCAGGAGCCATTTGTCCAACTAAGCAGAGCTCTAGCCCCAAACTGACAAAGATGTAAGCCTCTCTTTCTACTTTCCCTCCTTAATCTACTCCGTTTCCACGGTTCGCCTGTGTGTTTTTCACACTCTTGTCAGCTACAGGAGGAGATGCTTCCTTTGCATGACAGCAGTTTAACTACAGGGTGACAAAGGCCTAATGCTGTTTTCATCATGTCTTTGTCCCCAGAATCATGCCAAAGTCTGGGGCTAGGGTGGAGGAGATTTGCCCATCTGTCTCTGCCATTCAAAACTCGGGATCAAGTGCCCCAAAACCAAAACCAGCACTGTTCAGAGGCTAACAACAGAATGGCTGAGGGGACGACTTGCCCACAGAATGGAAACATGACCATTTTTCATCCAAACAAGCAGCCACTGACGTGCCTCATGGTTTTGCCTGAATGCTGACCAAGGGGGTACAGGAGAAATGATCTCTGCAGCCTTCGCAGCTGTGAAGCCTTTCAGGGCAGATAAGCAGATTCTAAAACCATTCTGCCAGCCAGCTCTCAGTAAGACAGAAGCATGAAAGCAATTTTATCTCTCTCTTTTACGGTTAAGGCCATCTCTGAATAAACATTAGCACCAAAATCTCTTCCTAGCAGAGGCAGAGCAGATCCTACCTCTTATCAGCTACCATCTCAAATTCTTTGAGTTCCACCTCCCATCTGAAATCCTCCTTCCTTCTGCAAAAGCACTTGACAGCAGCACACTCCATACATGGGGCACACTTCACTCAAGACAGCACAGTCCTTCACCAACCCCTCCCAGCGAAACGACGGGTCATTTTGGCTCTCTTACACTAGGGACAGCTGCAGGGACAGAGTCACATCTGAGCACAGAAAAATCTTGGCTTCGATTCTTGCACACTGCAGCAGAGAAGATAACTGAGCCTTGGACAGGCAAAGGAAGAAACCCTCTGACAGGACTCTGGGTTTTGCAGAAACAATAGCTGTTAAGTAACTGGACAGAAATGTGTTTGCTGTGCAGGGATTGTATGTCAAAGAAAAACATATTCCCTCAATTCTGAACTCTTGACGTTCTTACCCTCCAACATTCCTGAAAGCCTGTGCCTCAGTGATCATGCCTGCTATTGAGAAATAAGCTACTGCCTACTTGGGAAAGGCAACTATCACAGATTTCAAGAGTTTACAGAGCACCAAAGCCAAGGTGGCCACGCATGTCCCATCAGCAGGACATCCAGAACACGTCTAGATACCAGTCCATTATTTTACATGACAGTGCTTCTTAATCTTTTGCCATAATCATCACTGCATACATGAAACAGAAACCACAATTCCACCGTTCCACACTCATCGTAACTCCATATCCTGTCTGAGCACCAGAATTTACATGCAGACAATTCAATCTACTACTGACATCCTCACTAGTTAATCAAACATCTACACTCAGCATATACACTGCACAGGCCACGAGACACCCAGCTGCTCACTGCTGCATGCAGAAAGAGAACTGCAAAACAAAAACTAATGTAAGAAGAGATGAATAATTGCCAAAAGGATCTGACACTGCCTGTCACCTGAAGCAACCGAGGAATCTTCAGTTTGCTTTTGAAGAGACAATTTACTGGCAGGCTGGTACTTCTAACTTTGATCTTCACAGCAGCCAACATCAGCAGGAGAATTTTGTAGCTCAGTAACAAAACACAGAAACCCCCTGGACTGTTAACTCGATTACTGTATTTTGGCAAGGAAATCTTCCTCTTATACCTTAGGGAAAGTCTTAAGATTAAACAGTGCGTGCTCTAAAGGCGCACGTGCCGCAGCTATTCGGTGTGACCATTCATGCATGTAATTGCTTTGAGAGAAAAAGTATTCCATGGCAACTTGCTTGGAAAAAATGGTACTCTTCCTTGCTTCCCAAGGAAACAAGAGTTGAACGAGCACACTGACTGACTGTCCCATGCACAGAAACGGAAATTGTAAGGGCAGTTTCAGCCTCGTCTGATGGGAAAGGAATAGAATAGAATCAACCAGGTTGGAAGAGACCTCCAAGATCACCCAGTCCAACCTAGCACCCATCTCTAGCCAGTCAACTAGACCATGGCACTAAGTGCCTCAGCCAGGCTTTTCCTGAACACCTCCAGGGACGGTGACTCCACCACCTCCCTGGGCAGCCCATTCCAATGTCGGTCACTCTCTCTGGCAAGAACTTCCTCCTAACATCCAGCCTATACTTCCCCCGGCACAACTTGAGACTGTGTCCTGTTGCTGGTTGTCTGGGAGAAGAGACCAACCCCCACCTGGCTACAACTTCCCTTCAGGTAGTTGTAGACAGCAATGAGGTCACCCTTGAGCCTCCTCTTCTCCAGGCTAAACACCCCCAGCTCCCTCAGTCTCTCCTCATAGGCTTTGTGTTCCAGGCCCCTCACCAGCCCTGTCGCCCTTCTCTGGACACATTCCAGCACCTCAACATCTCTCTTGAATTGAGGAGCCCAGAACTGGA
Source organism: Tricholaema leucomelas (assembly GCA_013400475.1). Lineage (NCBI taxonomy): Eukaryota > Metazoa > Chordata > Aves > Piciformes > Lybiidae > Tricholaema lacrymosa > Tricholaema leucomelas. The sequence continues at coordinate 100,085 of WAAF01010899.1, forward strand.
CACAGCACTCAAGGTGTGATTTCACAGATGATCAAATCCTACAGCAGGCTTGCTCCACAAGCAATATGCCTGGTTCACAAACATCACAGAGATATCATGTTCCAACTAAGTATGTTAAAGAACTTCAAGACACCAAGAGGCTGCTCAAGCACTGTACTGCTGAGAAAACCAAGGATGTTAACAATACTGCTGTGAAATGGAAAGAAAGAGGGGAAGATACTTAAAATGCTGCAGAACCACCAAAACTGAGAAAGCTGCAGGAAACACTCATCTTCACTAGTGCTGCTGCTCAGAGCTACTTTCCTACTTACAGAGCGATACAGTAATGCCTTACGCATCCATCACAACTTCCAGCCGCTGGCCAAGAAGGTCAACAGCATCCTGGCCTGTATGGCCAACAGAATGAGCAGGAGGAGCAGGAAAATGATTGTCCCCCTGCACTCTGCACTGGCAAGGCCTCACCTTTGGTCCTGGGTTGTTTGGGGCCCTGGCTACAAGACAGATATTTTGGTGCAGGAGCAGGTCCAGAGAAGGGCAGTAAAGCTGGTGAAAGGTCTGGAGAACAGGTCTGATGAGGAGCAGCTAAATGAACTGGGAGGTTTGAGTCTTGGGAAAAGAAGGCTGAGGGGAGACCTTCTCTACAACCCACTCAGAGGTGCATGGCGGTGTAGGTCTCATCTCCCAAGTAAGTAGCAACGGGATAAGAGGAAATGGTCTCAAGTTGCACCAGGAGAGGTTTAGGTTGGATATTACAAGCAACTTGTTGACTGAAAGGGTTCTCAAAGACTGGAACAGGCTGCCTGGAGAGGTGGTTGAATGCCCATCTCTGGAGGTGTTTCAAAGGCAGAAATGTAGTGCCACGGGACATGGTTTAACATCAGACCTGGTAGATTTAGACAATGGTTGGAGTCAATCTTAAAGGTCTTTTCCAACCAATACAGCTCTATGATTGTATCTTTGTACAGGCTGCTGCTGCTGTGTTAGCAGGCCCTTCTCAGGATTGTTAAAGGCACTTGGTCAATAGCTGTCCTTCTTCACCAGTACAGGCGGCCTTAGAAAACCCTAAAAAAAAAAGTGCTTCTTAAATCCTTTCAAGATCTTACCCAGGCAGAGTAAGCTAAACACTACCAGCACAGGTCAGGTTGCTAGTCCATCTGTGCCTGCCTCCTGTGATTGGGACCAGATGCTTCCAAAGGTGGAACAGCTTGGGTAGTGAACAATGATGCAATTCACCCAAAGGGGAAATTCCTTCCTGACCTCATCAATTAGCATGAAGGTTTATATGCTTAATTTATTTTTAATCCTATTTACTGCAACTCTGGACACTGTCATTACGTATATAAACATCCAGGTCTGCTTGGAATCTGACTAAACTTTTGGCCTCAGTAACATCACGTGGTACAATTACACCAGGGTTTCAAACGCACTGATTTTCAATTTCATTTCAATATCCTTTTGTTCTTGCACTATGAGTATTAGCATGGCTATTAACCACTTCTCTTATCCTTCCTCCAGCCCAGCCTGCACCATAAGCTCCTGTGCCACACTGAGCTCTGTTACTGACAGGGAACATCATCCGAGGGCCTTTAAGGTAACAACTAACCAACTTCTCTCAGCTTTCCAGTCTGGAGAAGAGGAAGCTGAGGAGAGACCTCATCGCTCTCTACATCTACCTGAAGGGAGGAGGGAACAGCCTCATCTCCCTGATGACAAGCAACAGGACCAGAGGAACTGGTTACAAGCTTCACCAGGGGATGTTCAGGCTGGATATTAGGAAATATTTCTTCACTGAAAGTGTTCTTAAACATTGAAATGGTCTGCCCAGGAGAGTGGAGAAGTTGTCATCCCTGGAGGTGTTCAAGCAGTGTGGGGACCTGGTGCTTAGGATCATGGTTTAGAGTTGACTCTTCAGAGCTGGGTTGAGGGTTGCACTGCACAATCTTTGAGGTCTCTTCCAATCAGATATATTCTGTAATATAGCAACATTTCTATATGCTGCAGTCATGAATCTGCTGGAAGCTGGCAGCTCCACCAGAATTTCAGAAGGTGCTACCTCTCTTCCAAATCTTGCAAGCGCACTTCACTGGAGTTTTCCACTCCTGAGATGCTACTCTTACAAGTTTTGGCCTGTGTTGCTTGAACTTCCCTAAGATTCTGATAAATTTAGTTATAAAAGAAGAGACAAGAAGCACAGACACCTTCCTGTGCGCTTCAGGGTCACACAGGACCCTCTCCCTCTGAGCAAAGGATTCCCCTCTCACCTCCCAGCCTGAACAAAGAACAACAATGTCCAACCAAGTGAAACGAATCGCATTTTGTCCTTGGTTGATGTTCCTCTGGACTGCAGGTTCTTCTGTGCAGTAACTTTAGCTTATGCTTTTACTTATGGATGAACTTACGACACAATCACCATGATTATTATGCCAAGTACTGACTAAAAGCTCCAGGGTGATTTTGGTCACTGTCATTTCTGCTCACACAATGCTTGCAAGAGGCATCAAGGTAAAAAGCCACACCTTCATTCAATAGAAGTTGGGTAAATGTATGCAAGCAGTAGACAAAGAAGAGAGACTCTTAAAGCAGACTTGAGGTTCTGGATTCTCTCTTCTTCCCAAACATAATCCTGCTTTCAGTAACTATTTGTGCTACATTTTCTTCTCTCAGTTTCTGGAGCTGTTAGCTGTTTAGCTGGAGCTAAAACTTTTGGCCCAAGGCCACAGATTCTTAATCCCAAAGTCTTCAGGAGAAAATATGTGGGTCTGGCTGATGCCTCATGCTCCCCCAGCTTGATAACAGAGTTTTTACAGCATCTGTATAAAACACTACGTAGCCATCACTTTCACAAGCACTTTGATTATGAGCATGGAACTGGTAAACAATGGCAAAGAGAACAGTTCTTTGTCTCGACCAAAAAGAAAATGATACTGCTTCATCCCTCATCCAGTCCAGAGAAAACTCCTGTCTCAGCCTATGGTCTGTAAACAAATTGAGCTCTTTAATGACAAAATAGCACTAAGAGAACCAGTAATTGGTACTGCTCTGCTCACTGATACAACCACATCCAACTTTTCCTCTATTTGCATATTGCACACTAATTAGTTGCTAAAATCATAGGTTCCACAATGGCAGATGAATTGTCCTATAGCACACTTCTCAGTAACCTCTCTGTGATCTATAATAGTTACACAGCAGCCTTAGAAACTCTGTTCTTAATACCTTGTAACAGGCCACAGATGCCTTCCTGCTCCTCTGTCTCAGAAGTGTAAAGATAACGTACTGAACTGAATGCTCCTACAACGCTCTTAGGCAATGATCAAACAGTGCTCCAAGCCACAAGGTTCAGAGCACTGCCATACCAGCATCCCCAGGCCAGGACCTCTGATCAGCCATCAAGTGGTTTGCCTTTGGCATTTCATGATTTGCTGAGGCTGAAAGAGAAGACAATAATGATACAGAACAATTCTCCCATCAGCAGCGGCAATTCTCCCATCCTGGCAGCCTCGAGTTCAACATTTTCACCATTTTTACATCTTCACTGAACACAAAGTCAGGAAAAAGAAAAAAAAAAAAAAAAAGAAGAGATATTTTCTGTTTGTCACACACAAAAGCAGAATTTGGCTAAGGAAATCTTTCAACGACTTGACAACAGTGTTTCTTTGCTGTTAAGAATTCTCAAGTTGTGCTAAAATTAGCTTTAAATAAACGTGCACTCCAGGCAGGACATACTTTGCCTAACAAAAAAAATGCTGGCCACTTACAGATCATGCGAGTTCACTTACTTAGTCGAGCTAAGAACATCAACGATCCCAAGCCTTATCTGACTGGAGATGTGGATCTATATAGCAAGGGCACTGGCCACATATCAAAACGCACAATGAGCCACGGCTCTTTACCAAAGGAAAGTTCCTGCAAACAACTGTTGATGCAATTTAACAGGACGGTCATGCAGAAAAGAGGTCTAAGGTTGGAAAAGCTTCTGCCTTTACCACTCTTCTGAAAAGAAAAAAACAAGTCTTCCTTGTCCCACAGCCCACCCTTCCTTCCATATTGCAGTATAAAGAAATGGGATGCCTTCAATGATTGCTCCCAGACATGCACCAACCCAAGCTATAGAAGATGACATTCTTTCTTTCTCCCCCACCCCCCGACTTCAAGCTTTTCATCAATCAGTAAAAAGGTTCCCCAAGGTCTGCCCTGGTTTTACAGGCAGTGTCCAGAAGTTGGTTCTAATATTGCCCATGGTCTGAGCGACAGCAAAATAAGTCACTAAAACATACTGAGTACTCTGAAGTGGGTAAAGTTCATAGCAGCTGTTCCAGTCCCAGAAGGACATCTGAGAGAAGCGCCATAAATAACAAAATCACATGGAGCCCCCCATTGCACAACCAACACAGATCTTTCCTGATCAGAAATTTATGCTTCACACCCTATGCTGTCAGTCAAGAGCACGTTACAAACTGTGTTTTCAGGATGATCCAGAGATCTCAGAAAGTAATTCAGCCCTCCTGCTGGCTGAGTCTTTTCAAAATACTCCTTCTATTCCACGACAAAAAAAAAACCACAAACGTTTCTATAATCTTGCCCAAACCAGACTCTTCCTCAGGAGCAAGCTATAGATCCATGCGTGCCTTTTGCATATCATGGATGCTTAAAACCAGTTCCAGCAAGTCTGACAGCTTGACAGGAACTGCAGGGGACTCCTTCTTCTCAGGCTTGGGATCCACGTAGCTCTTCAGATATGCACATGTAAGGTACTTTTTTCTGACTCCAATTTCAGCAAATCTCTCATTTGGCCACCCCCTTCTTTAGGATTCATTCATTTTACTGTTAAAATAAAACCCAGTTCTCTTAAGACATCTCATTCCCAGGGCTCTGCAAGGGGAGAAACACTTTTGCAAGCAGTGCTTAGCTGTAATTGAGAAAGAAGATTCATGGCTATTTTGTAAGGGTGTGATTTTTCTTTTCTTTTCTTCCCCCCCCCCCCCTTTTCTTTTTCTGGATATGTGCCACAAATTGCCTTCGAGGGCTTGGTTCAGAAATTCCAAATTCAGTTTACTGTTTTTCTCATTTAGCAATTCTGTTAATCTTGGAGTTTGAAGCTATTTTTATTACAGTAACGCCCAGAATTTAGATATTCCATAAAAAGATCAGGAATTATTTTCATTAAAGTTAACACCCAAAGCTGAGACATTCCTTGCAAAAATCAGGCAAAGCACCTTCGTTCTGAGAAAGGCTCTTAGCCTTTCTCTTGCAAACACAGATTTCACAGAGACAAGGGCACTGGGAAGTTATATCAGCCCTGGGTTTTTTAAATCAGAGTTGGAAAAAAGGCAGGAAGAATCCTGAGCCTTTTGCTCTTTACACAATGTGTGGGGTTTTTTTACTTCCTCCCTTCTTGCCATCTGTCACGGAAGAAGCAGCACAAATTTCCACCCCCCAACATCAGGTTTCTCATGAGAGACATGTGCTGGCTTCAGAGTGTTCTGGTAGTGGTCAGTATCTCTGGTCATCCTCAGTATCTGTCTCTTTGGCAGCAAGGAGTCCTCCTGAACCAGGTGACATCAGCTTCTGATGGAACTTGTCAGATTACAAGAAACTTGCTCTTAACTCTTATGCCACAACAGAAATGGGCTACAAAGTAAAGGATCTTACCTCCATTCTTGGGGGGGAGGGGGGCGCTGAAGCACTGATACCTTCTGCTCTTCAGTGGCAGCTGTGTCTCAAGGACAGGATGAAGTGCTGCCTTTTTGTTTGAGTGACTACATTAATAAACTAGGTAACATCACCCAGGTTCCTCACCATGACTAAAGCATGGTTTAAGTGTTTGGAAGGTACAGGGAACGCCTTTTGATCCCTACTTCTGATTCGGAGCGTCAGCAAGCCTCCTCCAGACGCTAATGCTCTTTAGGCATAACAGGCCAAAGACATCATGGAGTTAATAACAGGTTTCCCAGCAAGGTGGCTTCTTCCCCCTTGAAGAAGTCACGTAGTGACAATTGCCAATCTCTTTAATGTAGAAATTAGGGCCGGGGCAAAATCTTTTCAATTCCTCCGAAAGACAGGTTAAGTTGCAACACAGGCACCGTTCTCTCCGCAGCGTGTGTAATTTCAGCTTGCTCAATAGCAGCGGCACTCCTGAGCTCAGGAGGACTTTAAAAGGAGCGATTATGCTCAGGGAAGTAAGCTAATGTGAATTAACTCCACAGGCAACACAAGGAGACATTCCAGAGCCCTGTGCTGTCAGCAGGCTTTTGGCCAATGCTGCCTGATCATATATGCAAAACATCGATTACAGAAGTAGTCGTCATATGTTAGAATATTCTCAATGAGTAATTTCGCACTGAGCTGAAGAGTCTCCCCTGCAAACCATCCTCGGACGAAGGCACTCAGAACTTCTCATTTTCAGAGCTCCTACCGGCATCAGCAGTACCACTGGTACAGCAAAGGCTTCTTCTCCATGGACCAGGCGGTTTTGTAAGGGGAGTTTGAGAGCAAGTTTAGCACCACTTGCGCATCATGCTGCTAAAATTCTTAACTCTCATGGCTAGAGTCCTACTATGCAGGCATGTAACACTAAAACTCAAAATGCTCACAGCACAGGGGAAGATACTTTCACTACAAGGCCCACAAAGTTTACAACTTCTTCAGCTTCAAACAGCCATGTCCATAGCTTAGAATTTTAAGACCTTCTTAATACTTGTCACAGAATTTATAAAAGCTCTATCTGGAAAGCTCTGATCTTCTGTGCAGCACTGTCTCAAACATAGCTAGACACATCTTAGGAGAGATGACCTCTCCACCACTTGACAGAAGATGATAGTTTTCACCTAAGATTATCATAGAGTCATGGTTGTAGCTCCATCTGAAGACTGCATTTACAAAGATCTGACTGTTCAGCAGCTCCCATGGACACAACAGAGTGGTCAGATCCTCAAAAAAAATATCTAAGTTACAACTGAAAGCAGCTCCTTAATGCTTTTTTGCAGTACTTCACAGATGAGACATTTAAACTGCTTTGAAGACCTTCCCTAGCATGCTTTGCATAAGTAGGCACTACTAAATCTACATATCATAACAGCTTTTAAAAAGGTATTGGGTAATCCAGAAAGATTTGCCTCTGTGCAGCATTCTCAAAAATAAATTCAACTAAAGATAACTTTGGCATAGTTATTTTAAAGGTCAGAAGCTTTCCACATCTGAGACATCTAAGAATTCAGCATGAACAAAGTTCCACAAGAGTTTATGAATCCATTCCTCTGCACGCCTAGAAGCCCCACTACAATGAATGGGCACAAACAAAAAACCCCCCAGACCTATTGTCCCTGTCTTTGTTTTCAGGCCACTACAATGAAAGGGCACAAACACAAAACGCCCCAGATCTATTGTCCCTGTCTTTGTTTTCAAGTTTCTTTAAACCACCATTGCCACTCCCTCTGCCTTTGCTTTTAGGCACTGATTTTTTTACTGCCACTGGGTGTTTTTTTACAAGTTTTTCTCTGTGTGCAATATCATGATTTAATGGGCAAAAAAAACACTGCAGAAATCCGAGGTAAAATGTCAAAAGCTGACAGCACCTTCGGGCCCAAAGCACGCTGGTACTGTAGAACTGAACTACGAAACCCTGCAATAAAACAGGAGAGCAGTTTTGCTGGGACAGAACTCCAGTAGAAAGAAAACAAACCACCACAAAGCACCACCAGTGTTCTTCACTTACAGAATCATAGAATTGTTGGAGCCAGAAGGGCCCCCGAGGATGATTTAGCTCCAACCCCCCCTGCCATGGGCAGGAACTCCTCACACTAAACCAGGTTGCTCAGAGCCCCATCCAGCCTGGCCTTAGGCTGGCCAGCTTATGGCTCAAGCAGCATTCACCTAACGCCCTAGCAAATGCAAAAGGTATAGACTCTTGTAAAACCAACTTTTTGCTGTTGTTGTTTCCCCTTAATAACGCTTTGTCTCCACAAATAAGCTTGTGAGATACTTGGCGCCACCACCTCAGGTCCGTGAGTGAATAGGAGTGGAGCTGCAAGCTGCTCAATGTCTCTAAGCGTTTCACAGTGATTCTAGCTTAGCCCGAAGGAAAAGTGTAAAATGATAGGCTACAGACAGAAACTGACGGCTGGGTTCAGTAAACTGGAAAGAAGGGGTGCAGCAAACTGGAAAGGAGGGGTACGGTCTGACACGCTGCTTTCCTGAACAACGCGTGGCCGCGCCGGGGAGGACTGCTGAAGTCAGGGTCCCGCTGAGCGCTCCCGAAGATGCGCCATTGGGAAGGTTTCTCCCCGCGCTGCCTGTTCCCCGTGTGACCGCTCGGGTGGGCAGGGCTGGCGGGAAGGTGGGCTGAGCTCTGCATACAGCCGGGAGCCCCATGCCGGGAAAACGGCGCGGTGCCCGCGGGGTGATTCAGCCGGACATAGGAGGCGGAGAACCCTCCTCTGGAGGATGGCGAGGAAAACCCACCCAGTCCGGCGGCACGCAGCCTTCCCCTGGGCCTCAAGCGGAGCCGGGACCAGCCCCGGCCGCCCTCTCCCCTCCCGCGCTTTCTCCTCAGGCAGCCCTTTCCCGCCTCTCTGCGGCCTCCTCCCCGTTCCCCTCAGCGCGAACGGGCCGGGCCCCGCCGTGACCCCACTCACCGCCCGGCGGGCGCCCTCCGAGCAGCAGCGGCAGCGGTGGCAACAGCAGCGGCAGCAGCCGGCACAGCCCGGAGGCGGAAGCGGCGGCAGGAAGTGAGGTTCGTGCGGGAAGCGGGGGGAGGGCGGAAGGGCTCCGCTTCCGGGAGTGGATGGGGACGCGGAGAGAAGGTCCCTGCCGGGCGGGCATCCGCGCACCGGGAGCTCGGCCGGAGGTGGGTCTGTTACCGTAGGGCTACGGCGATGTAGCGCGGAGCAGGGCTCGTATACGGCCAGAGTAACGTAGGGTACCAAAGTGGGAGAGGTGGCTGACGCCGCGTCAGGCTGTGCTGCCATCCACTGAGACATGCACCGGCTGGAGAAACGTAACGAAATTCAACGAGGGCAAGTGTAAGGTCTTGCGCTTGGGGAAGAACAGCCCCGTGGATCAGGGCAGGTTAGGGTCTGTCCTGCTGGAGAGCAGCTCTGGGAAAATGGACTTGGGAGGACCGTGTGCCCTCACAGCCAAGGCGGCCAGGGGTGCATTACGAAGTGTGTGGCCAGCAGGTCGAAGGAGGTCCTCCTCCCTCGATTCTCTGCCCTGGCGAGGCCTTATCTGGAGTACTGCACCTAATTCCGGGCTCCTTAGTTCAGGAGAGACAGGAAGCTACGGGAAAGAGTCCAGTGGAGAGCCATTAAGATGACGACAGGACTTTACGAGGAAAGGCTGAGCGACCTAGGACTGTTTAGGCTTGGAGGAGACTGAGGGGGCATCTCATTAATGCTGAACAATATCGAAAAGGTTACTGTTAAGAGGATGGGGCCAGACTCTTTTCAGTGATGTCCAATGACAAGACAAGAGTCAGTGGACACAAACTGGAACACTCTAAGTCCCATGTAAACACAGGGAAAAAAATCTTGATTTTGGGAATGACAGAGCAGTGGAACAGACTACCCAGAGACGTTGTGGAAGCATTCCAAAGCCACATGGACATGTTCCTGAGTGACTTCCTCTACGTGATCCTGCACTGCAGGAGTGTTGGACAAGGGAATCCTGAGAGATCACTTCCAACTCTACTGTTCTGTGATTCTAGGAAGGCAGCAGGAGGAAGCCAGGAAGCACGGCTGAGCTGCTGACAGTCTGAGAGGATCTGGCATCCTCCAGTCTTTCTCTGGGCTACTACTGTGTGGGAACGGGGCTTCCTCCCACCAGCTTTCAGCTCCAAACAGTTAATGCTTCTGCTGTCCTTGGTTACCTGACCCAACTGAGCCCACTTCAAGGGGCAGACCGACTTAGCCACCCTTTGCCACCTCAGTATGGCCCACATGATGTTTTACCATCCCTGCAGACACGAAAATACAGATAGTTAACAGTCTGATAAACAAGCCTTGGTGATCAAAGACAAGTTTCCTCATATGTGATTGGAACTGCAGTGTGATTGTCCTGCTGCTCCAAGTCTTGCTGTATTTTAGCACACAACTGAATGAAAAACTTTCTGGGCATCCAGCGCCAGCACCCTGTGCTCTCTTAACATTTACCACTTGGCCTTCTCAAGCTGTGTAACATTAGGAATCACAGCATGTTACATCTTTGAGTAGTTTTCAGGATTAGATGCTTTTATTAATAAGCAATTTCTGCAGTATTCTCCAAATTTGTGATTTACCTCGAAAGAAAAAAGTAACTAGGGTGTGATGTTTAAGCAATGACCTTTCTGTTTATGCACATTTTTAGACAATCCCATTCTTCAAAGCATTTTGACTAAACCAAGCTAACCACTTTTGTTATTAACATAGTATTAGCTTTAAGTGTCTTCTAGACATGCAGTTCACAGCACTGTGTACTCCTCTGTTCTCCAAGTTGATCCAGGAACTCTTCACAGTATTGTGTATGCAAGGAACAACAGTTTCCAGGCAGTTAGGTACTGCCCTGCTCTCCCTAGGGTGTCATTACCAGAGAAGGTAGGAGCCGATTTCCAAGGTGCTGGCAGAAATAAATTACAACACTGGTTAGAAGGTATTTCTCAATCCTCAGAGGCTTCTCTGAGCAGCTGTGCCTTGTGTTTGGTACTTTCATGCTGAATATTTCAGGAGGCACCCACACTTACTTCGTGGGGCTCAGAGAAAAGCTGCCAAGAACAAAGTTTTTAGAAGAGTCCCCTTCCTTTGCCTCTTGCCTTCAGCTATGCATGGATTAAGAGGCATTGATAACGTTCCCGCACTGACTCTTGCCACCAGCACTGGAAATGTATCCTGAGGTCCTACAAATGAGGGCTTCACTCCACTGAGAGCTGCACACTTTCAGTCTGTTTTGGTGGCTGCTGCTGCTGCTCGTACTTCCTTGCTGAAAAAAAAAGACAAACAATCAGCAGCAGTTACACCATTTATAATGTACAAGTACCTGTAGAGTCACAGAATCTGTTTGGCTGGAGAAAACGTTTAAAACCAACAAGTCCAACCATTACTTAACTCTACCAAGCCTGGTGCTATAGCATGACCCTCAGCAACGTATCTCTGCCTCTTAAACACCTCTAAAGATGGAGATTCAACCACTTCTCTAGGGAAACTGTTCCAGTGTTTGAGGATCTTGTCAGTCAACAAGTTTCTTCTCATGTCCAACCTAAACATCCCTTGGTGCAACTTTAAACTGTTTGTTCTCATCCTACCACTTACTGCTAGGGAGGAGAGACCACCTACCTCACTCTAACCTCCTTTCAAGGATTTGTAGAGAACAATGAGGTGTCCACTCAGCTTCCTTTTCTCCGGACTAAACAATACCAGCTCCATCAGCTGCTTCTCAGCAGACCTGCTCTCCAGACCCTTCACCAGCTTTGTTGCCCTTCTCTGGATCTACTCTAGCACCTCAAGGTATTTCTTGTAGTGAGAAGCCCAAAACTGAACACAGTACTCAAGATGTGGCCTCATCACTGCTGACTACAGGGGGATAGTATCTTGTTTGATCCTGCTGGTCACACTATTGCTGATCTGGGCCAGGATGCTGGTGGCCTTGGCCACTAGAGTATATGCTGGCTCATCTTCAGCCACCATCAGTCAGCATCTCCATGTCTTTCTCTGATGGACAGCTTTCCAGACACTCTACCCAAAGCCTGGAGCATTCACAGGATTGTCGTGACCCAAGTGCAGAACCCAACAATTGGCCTCATTTAATCTCATCCCTCTGGCCTCAGCCCATCAATGATAGAATCATAGAATCATAGAATGGTTTAGGTTGGAAGGGACCTCAAGGATCATCCAGCTCCAACCCCCTGCCATAGGCAGGGACACCAATCCAAGTCACATCTGTGTGTACATGGATACACATCTATATATACAAATATGGTAACAATCATTAGAGAATATAATGCCACAGCTTAGCCACACAAAGGGGAAGTTACAGTCACCCTGTGGAACTGGTCCCTTAGTGTATGGCCTTAGAAAGGCTGAACAGTAGGGTCATGGCAAGATGTCAGTAAATTAATGGCAGAGAACTAGGGTTCTATTCAGGTCCATTCATTTTGGAAAGGAAAATGAAAATTAAAGGCCATGGCTTCAGAAGTATTATTACAAATGGCCTGAACACTGTCACACTGTTGATCTCCCCATCACTCATCTCATCCGCAATATCCAAACCACAAGATGGCAACTACACTGACTTCAAAATTAATATGGTTAGCATGACAAAAGGAGATCAAAGAGTTGTGTGGTGGAACAAACATCACCACTGAATGTCACCAAGCGTGCCTCTGTTGGGGAAGCACAACCTTTTTTTCATACCTACAGAATGCCTGATTTAAGAATCTTCTTTACATGAGATCTTTACATTTAAAAGGTGGTTTCAACTCATGAAGTATTTATTACCTGTATTACCTCTGCAGGTAGAGGTAAAGGAAGTACAGGTGTTTTCTCTGAATTGGGCCTCTGTAATATCTTAGTGACCTTGCTGTAGCAGGAGGGTTGGACTAACGATCTTCAGAGGTCCCTTCCAACCCCTACCATTCTGTGATTCTGGAATCCCATATTCCAGAGAATAGGGCTCTTTCCTACCTCCGTCCTGACCTTCAGCCTTACGACAGGAGTAGCAACACTTGTCTGTAAAGTCTCATTTATTTTGAAGTTATGAAGTTGATTTACTCATGAGTCCACAAATGTATCCACACTTTCACAACATGCAGACTTACCTAGTTCCTTTTAACTTCAACACTAGACTAGTTTTGACAGCTAGATGAAAATCCCACTGATGCTCCCTCACCTCACCCCCTACACACCTCAATCCTGTAACGAATGCACCTGCAGAACCTGTGCTCACATGGTGCTACAGGACAGGGGCTCCAGCCTGATTTCCCCACCTTATAAAGACAGGCAAGTTCGAGGCCACTCCTGCAGTTACTGTCCCCAGGGACCCAGAGGCCTAGGCAACCCCCTCTTTCCTTTCACTTACCGATCGAGTACACCTCCAGCTGCTGCCGCAGACCCGCGGTAGCCTCTCGTTCCTTTCACTTACCAATCGAGTACTTGTCAAGCTGCTGCGGCAGACCCGGGGAAGCCTCTCGTTCCTTTCACTTACCGATCGAGTACATTTCACTTACCGATCGAGTACATTTCCAGCTGCTGCCGCAGGCGAATCTTTTTCATGCTGTCATAGAAGTTGGGCTCGGGGGGCGTCTCGGCGGCCGGGGGTAGGGTGAAGATGCGCATGATCCTCCTCTTGTTCCTGTGAGGAGGTGCAAAAGGCGGTGAGATGCCTGGCTCGGGTCGCCTACACGTGGGGCCGCGGCTGTCGCAGCCTGGCGGCAGCCCTCATCTCGCCCCCGCAGCCTCCCCGCACGCCCCCAGCGGCCTGCCCTCACCGCCGGGCGTAGACCAGGAGGGCGAGGCTGGCCAACACCACCAGCAGGTAGACGTTGGTGGCCTCGTTCCACGCTTCATGCACCGAGTAGTCGATGGCTCCGCTGTCGCCCAGCGCCGCCGAGCCGCCACCTGCCGCCGCGGCCGCCGCCGCAGCCGCCATAGGGAAGAGCGGCCGGTAGGGCCGGCGCGCGGCGGGAAGTGACGTCAGGCGGGCCGGAGCGGGGCGCCGCCATCTCGGGCTGGTCTCCTCACGCTAATTCTGCCTTCAGCTAAGCAGTCTTTGGGGAGAGACGTGAGGATGTGACAGCTTCTCTGCCAGGGGTTCTCCCGTCTGTAATAAAGTGTGGCTAGTGATAGAAGACGTGTGGTAGAACACGTGGCTTTAGGCTTGAGGTGAGGAGAAAGTTCTTCACTGAGAGAGTCATTGGCTACTGGAATGGGCTGCCCAGGGAGGTGGTGGAGTCGCCGTCCCTGGAGCTGTTCAAGGCAGGATTGGATGTGGCACTTGGTGCCATGGTCTAGCCTTGAGCTCTGTGGTGACGGGTTGGACTTGATGATCTGTGAGGTCTCTTCCTACCTTGGTGATACTGTGATGGTACAGGCACACTGCGCGTTCTGAGCGCAGCCACAGCACGGCGTGCTCGGGTGAGGCGCAGTGTGCCCGCAGCGAACAACTGAACCGAACCCTTCAGCGTGGGTTAAGCACGGGACCGTGTACTTCCCTGCTCATACACTGTCAAAGGATCAAAGTCGTCTCAGGCCCATAGGTCTTTCAAACCCTACTCTGCAGAACAGACAGTCACAGAATCACAGGGAAAGGACCTATGGAGATCATCTAGTCCAACCCCCCTGCCAAAGCAAACTGCACAGGAACACAGCCAGATCTTGAAACTCTCCAAAGGAGCTCCACGACCTTTCTGGGCAGCCTGGACCAGTGCTCTGTTACCTTCAGAGTAAAGAATTCTTTTCCATGTGCTTCTTGTGTTCTAGTTTGTGCCCACTGCCCCTTGTTCTGCTACCGACCACCACCAAGAAGTGCCCCACCTTATGCCCTTGACCCTCAGTGTCATTATCCCAACATCTGCCTGCCTCAGAGTCTCAGGACTCTTGCTGGAACTGCTTTGCAAAATCAATGCTTGACTCTTTTCCAGTGCCCCAGTAAGGACTTGCCCTGACATGAGCTCAGGAAGTTAAAATGATGGACAGCTTTAATTTATTGAAGTGACAGATAAAACAGACTGGGCACTGCCAGTGCCTAAATGCACTGACTTCACGTGGTTGAGCTGAAGTTAATAAATCTCAAGTAATATCCAACACAGTCAGATGCAGATGTTTGCAACAGTGCTAATGTGTAACAGTGATAATAATGCAGCAAAAGTTCAGCCCTGTATTGAAGGTGCAGTTCTTACCAATAAGGTGTCCCTATCTTGGCTGAAGGAAAAGCAGCACAGCCTGCTGACCATCCATGTCTCTGCAAAATCCACAGCCTTTCCCCCAAGACAGGTCATTCCCTCATGGTTTATCATATCCTAATCCCAGCTGTCACTGCCTTGTAGGCACTGTTTAGTATGATTTGGGAGGAGAGTTGAGTACCATGATCCAAGGGCTGGAGCACCTCTGCTAGGAGGACAGGCTGAGGGAGCTAGGGTTGTTCAGCCTCAAGAAGAGAAAACTCTGGGGAGACCTTATAGCTGCCTTCCAAAAACTGGAAGGAACCTACAGGAAGACTGGAGAGCGACTTTTCATAGGATCATAGGATGTTAAGGGTTGGAAGGGACCCAAAGAGATCATGGAGTCCAACCCCCCTGCCAGAGCAGGACATCCCCCTTCTGGAGCAGGACAATAAGGGGGCATAACAACAGGACAAAGGGGAACAGTTTGAAGCTGAGGGAGAGCAAGGTTAGACTGGATCTTAGGAAGAAGTTCTTCAGTATGAGGGTGGTGAAACTCTGGAATGGGCTGCCCAGGGAGGCTGTGGATGCCTCCCCCTAGGGGATGTTCAAAGCCAGGTTTGATGAGGCCTTGAGCAACCAAGTTGAATTGAGATATGTCCCTGTCCATGGCAGGGAGGTTGGAGTAGATGATTTCTAAGGTCCCGTCCAATCTAAGCCATTCTATGATTATATGATATCGTAGAATCAACCAGGTTGGAAGAGACCTCCAAGGTCATCCAGTCCAACCTAGCACCCAGCCCTGTCCAGTCAACCAGACCATGGCACTAAGTGCCTCATCCAGGCTTTGCTTGAACACCTCCAGGGACGGTGACTCCACCACCTCCCTGGGCAGCCCATTCCAATGGCAAATCACTCTCTGTGAAGAACTTCCTGCTAACATCCAGCCTATACTTCCCCTGGCACAACTTGTTTATGTTTAGCATATCCCGTCTTTGGCTCATTGTACTGAGAGGTGCCAGCTTTAATATTAAAATTGCAGTTAGGCAAAGGTCTTTACTCAGACACTACAGCTTTCAAAAGCTGTTTTGAAGTTTCTTAGTTCTGGTTTATCCTTGCTTTAGCAGTTTTAGTCAAAACAGGGGCATCTTACTTAAACGAGACCACTTCCTTCAGCCACTTGGCAGGCCAGCTTTGCAGATCTTGATTTCCAGAGGTAACATGACTACCTCCGAGTTGTAAGCATCTCAGCCTTTCTTCTGAAGTGCTCTAAATTGCCCTGCACTCCTCCCCCACAGTAAGCTAGGCAGTTATCCCACAGGGATACAGCAGTCTTGCTTTTCATGGTGTGGAGAGCCATCAGAGATATGAATTCATCAACTCTGAGAGCCTGGCAGGCATGGAGTCTAAAGCACCTTGAGACACCCAGGCTGGTGCTAGCTCAGTGGCAACAGAACCATGGGATGTAGCTCAGCAGTGCGTGGGGGCAAGGGGAAAAGAGGTTCAGCTTGTTACAAGCTTTCACTTTGCACATAGGAACTAAATTTGACAGGGTAGGGTTTCAAAATAGAAACAGCACCTTCTGAAAGAGCTTGCCTCGTTTCTTTCTTCCTTTTTTTTTTTTATTTCCTTTTTACCAAAATGGGAGTTGCTGGATATTCAGATGCTGGAGCAACATAGCTTACTCCTATGCTCCATATGCTCCTGAAGACAAAAATTACAATTCTAGGGTTATGCTTTGGCAGAAAAGGTGGAGCACAGCAAGTGTTTCACTTTACAAACTCAGAAGGTTGCCTGCACTGCATCATGAGATGCAAATGAACTAGGCAAAGGATATTCTAACACTTCTAACACACATACCAATTCTCTTTTTCTTTTTTTTAACTGCCTAATATGGCATATTTGAGCTATGTGATAGATTAGCTGTGCTGCCTTTTATCCTCCCCTGCATCTTTCAGTCCACCTCTGGTCCTGATACTTCCTTGTTCCACATCTTCCATTAGGTACTGGACCTATTACAACACAGCCATTGTGGGTACTGTTCCTCTCCCTTTGCTTTACACATATTTGGGATATATGCTTATGTTGCAGTTATTTGTCTTCACCCTTTTGAAGACAAAAGGATAGGGAGGGGAGTATCTCTAGGATGTGATTTATTTAACCTATGTCAGACATTCAGAATGATGACTCCTGTGCCCAGAAGGTGCTACGACTCCTTACTGAGCAGGAGGAGTTTAAACATCTTGCTTGGCTGGCACTCACTGATGTCCAGCAAGCCTGGGGAAACTGTCCTTCGGGAGGCAGTGCAAGATGTGCAATGTCATTCTCTTTCCATGCTATGGAAAATGATTCATTTTAAAAGCCTCAAGATCAGGACACAAAAAGGATCTAAGTGCAAACAGCAGTAGGAAAGAAAGGAAAAAAAGCTAAGGCACTGCTGTCTTGAGAAAAGTTCATTGCCCCACATGGTGTGGGAAAGAAGAGCAGAACAGCAATTAGACATAATTCTAGGTCATTAAATTGGGATGGCACCCATGCACAGAACTGTGGAAACCACAAGGAGGGAAAAAAAAGAGTCTGTCACTTACACAACATGACACAAGACAGTTAATTAAGCATGGTTTCACAGGGACTTTAAACGGTTTCTCAGTGAAGTTGAGGCTTTTTGTTTGCTTTTTTAGTGTGTTGAACTTTCCTGCTAACAGGCTTGACAAGCACTGTGGAAGAAAAGTGGAAAGAAGAAACATAAGTAACTTGAGTGCTCTTTATATTTCACCTCTGGGCCTTGGCTGAGATCAGGCTGACTGTTGCGAGGTGTAGAAAGGTTGTGAGGTTGTTTTAAAGCTGTATCTAAAGACACTTTTTCTGTTAACCTTCCAGTTCTGCTCTTGGACAACCAGAGAGGAGATGAAATGCCTCAGGACTCTGCATCCCATCTTCCCACCCAGAGGAAAACAAGGCCTGCACCCACAAAGCATGACTTTGCATCTCAGGGGTTTCTCTGCAGCCTCCAGCAAGCAGGAACAGACTCTGCCTCACTCTGCAGGTACCTGATTTGGATTTAAGGTTTAGCTAATCCACTCACCCTCAACCTAGAAGACATGCAGAGAGAGATTTTCTTCACCCACATAGAATCATAGAATGGTTTGGGTTGGGAGGGACGTCAGAGATCATCTAGTTCAAATCCTTCGCCATGGGCAGGGACACCCTCCACTAGCCCAGATTGCTCAAGGCCTCATCCATCCTGGCCTTGGACACCTCCAGGGAGGGAACATCCATCCACAGCCTCCTGGACAACCTATTCCAGTGTCTCACCACCCTCATTGGAAAGAACTTCTTCCTAATATCCAGTGTCAGTTTACCCTCCTGAAGCCTCAATCCATTCTCACTCAACCACATGCCCCTCTGAAGCTAGCAAATGCTAAACATTGAGTAGGACAGGGTTGAACTGAGGAGCACTGAGTGACTGTGACAAGTCTTGCAAACCTGAGAAAAAATGCTGATCTCCCACTTGCTGGCCTGCATTGTAGCAATAGGAGATCTGGTGGTGACTTCCTTGAGAAATCTGGTTCAGATTCCAAACTTGGTTGACCCTGATGTCCAGGTTTGTTTGTCCTGGTACACTATTGTTTCCTTTGGGAAAAAACTTGGGCTTTTGTTTCAGTCTTGGGCCCCTGAGACATCTTTAGAAATGGGAATGCAAGCAGCTGTTGAATTTGGTTAGAGCAGCCAGGGCTTGCAGTTGTCACAATGTGCACAAGAAATGGTGTGACCTGTCTGTGTAGATTACGTGGCATGTTTATTTGTAGCTCAGATGAGCTAGGATGGCATAAGCAATGGTCATGTACTCTGTTGATGCATGAGGACATCAGCTGCTTTCTATTTCCTTATGCTAAAGGTGCTTGCAGGGAACAGGCTGTCATTTGTGCAGTGCCTGTGTAGCATCTGACCTCCAGGATCCTGGCCTGTGAGCAAAGCAAATAAATAATAGGTAATAATAATAATGATGATGTAGCATCAGCTCTTCAAGCAAAGCACAGCTAAGAGAGATCCGACTTTAGTGGCTACATATCCAACATTACACACAGCAAAGAAGCCTGGAGAGTTCCAGCTAAGGGTCAGACATCATCCCCTTCCAGGAACAAGCTCTTGGGGAGAAAAAACACATAGATGTGTGGTTTAATTAAAAAATACTAAAATCCCAGGTTCTACACAAGTGGGAACTTAGTTGATTCCACAAGGAAATCTAGCATGTACTTGATAAAAGCCCCTACCTATACACTTATCAAGAGAATCAAGGGACAGAATTCACTCTCCTAAAAGTCCTTAGCATCCATCAGCTACTATAAGTTTGACTGGAAGCTGCTAAATGTAACCAGTTTTGAAAACCCAGTCACTTCAAACCATATCCTAGGCTGCACCAAGAGGAGTGTGGCCAGCAGGACCAGAGAGAGGATTCTTCCCCTTCGCTCCTGTGAGACTTCTACTGTGTCCAGTTCTGGTGTCCCCATCATAAGAAGAACACAGAGCTCTTGGAGCAAGTCCAGAAGAGGGCCACAGAGATGATCCAAGGGCAGGACTACCTCTGCTATGATGATAGGCTGAGGGAGCTGGGGTTGTTCAGCCTGAAGAAGACTGTATGGGAGACCATACAGCTGCCTTCCAAAACCTGAAAGGAACCTATAGAGAGATTAGAGAGGGACTTTTCATAAGGGTGTCTAGCAACAGGACAAGGGGGAATGGTTTGAAGCTGAGGGAGAGCAGGGTTAGACTGGATCTTAGGAAGAAGTTCTTCAGTATGAGGGTGGTGAAACTCTGGAATGGGCTGCCCAGGGAGGCTGTGGATGTTCCCTCCTTGAGGGTGTTCAAAGCCAGGTTTGATGAGGCCGTGAGAGCCCTGATAGTTGAGATATGTCCCTGTCCATGGCAGGGAGGTTGGAGTAGATGATTTCTAAGGTCTCGTCCAACCTAACCCATTCTGAGATTCCTATCAAAATGTGAATGCTGGATTTTTAACAGTAAGCTAGAAAATGATGATGGCCAAAGAATTTGTGTGTGCCTCCCTATATAAATATATAATCTGTGATGGATTTTGAGTTACCCAGAGCTAAACAGAATCAGAAATTGCTGAGACATAAATATCACTGAAATATAAATATATTTACCATTTAATACTGGATTACAGAGTGCAGAACAGAGACTGTCAATTATTGGCAATCATGTGGTCAGCTCAAGTACACAGTATTTCAATTAAAATAAAACCATAAACCCCTTTTGCTTTTTAAAAAAGTACCATCTACCATATAATTTATCTGGGTGAACTCTACAAATATACACATTAGATCATGCTAGAAGAACTTGAGAACCACTTCTTTCTTGTTCCCAGGGTCTCCTGACTCTTGGTAAGACATTACAGGGGTAATGATAGAATGGGTTTGCAGCTGCAAAGTCTGCCAAATATCTCACAAATTATGTTTGGCAAACAGCACTGCCTCTGTTTCAGCAAGATAATGACCTGATGCTTTGTTTATGTGTCATCAAAGGAAAATACGGGTTATGGGCTTCTGATAGAGTCTCAGAAAGTTTGCCTGGTATTCTAAACTTCTGATCCATTTAATAGTTACCACTCTATTAAACATAGACTAATATAGACATTTTAAAGTGTCTTTTCAAAAAGAAAACCCCCAAACCATTAATTAAATACCTGCTGTCCTTGTTGCACAGAATCACAGAACTGATTTTGGTTGGAAAAGACCTCTAAAATCATCAAGTCCAACCATCAACCCAGCACCACCATGGCCATTGAACCATGTCCCAGAGTGCTGTGTCCATGCATTTCCTGAATGCCTCTAGGGACAGTGACTCCACCTGGGCACCTTCCTGTGCAGTCTGCTCCAGTACTTGGCCATTCTTGCAGGAAAGAATTTTTTCCTAATCTCCAACTTAAACCTCCCCAGCACAATTTCAGGCTATTTCCTCTCATCATATCACCTGATACTAGACAGAAGAGACAGACTCCCACCTCCCTCCAGACTCCTTTCAGTGAGTTGTAGAGAGCAATGAGGTCTCCTCTCAGGCTCCTCTTCTCCAGACTAAACCCCATTTCCCTCAGCTGCTCCTCAGTGTTTACCCACAGATGTGGCTATGCACATACTACTTTATACATTTGATGCTGTTCAACACAGAGCTGCAGAGGCTGCTCACCCATGTAGGATTGAGCATTATATGGTTGCTTTTAGGTCTGAATTCCAGGGAACACAACGGGGAAGATACAGCATCAGACCTGAGCCTGCAGACAGCAGGCAGCTGGTAAAGATAAACAGCATAATCTTGACACTGGAACAGGTTGCTCAGGGAGGCTGTGGATGCCCCCTCCCTGGACATGTTCAAGGCCAGGTTGGATGGGACCTAGAGCAACTTGGTCTAGTGAAAGGTTTCCCTGCCAGGGAGGTTGGAATTAGATGATCTTCAAGGTCCTTTCCAACCCAACCCATTCTATGAAGCTGTGACAGTGCTGTTTTCTAAATGACTCTGAGGAGAACAAGAAAGAGCTCTGGGTCTGAACTGAATCTGGGGCTGTGCTCTGAGACAGGCTGTTTCCAGTCTGTGTCCTGTGGTACAAACCTGCCCAATAAGGACTACACTTTATTGGCAGATCCCCTGGGAATGTTGTTTTGGCAACAGCATTAGACAAAGAGTGAAGCATACCATACCAGGAGTGGGTCCAGGTGCCCTGACACAGTTGGCTCTCACAGCCAGACTGTCAGCAGGCTCAGCTGACATATCCTGGTCTCACTGTGCCCTCCACTACTGGCACAGCAGAGTCCCAGGAGAATTCAGGCTGGGAACCAGGTACTATTTCTTGAGTATGGGAGGTGATCTTCTGCTCTGGTTCTTCATATGGCTGGCCAGATGAGGTGTGCAGGATGTGTTGTGGGACCCTGGCAGGGATAACAGAGGAGGCATGGCCCAAAAAGAAAAGGCAAGATGGTGCAGATCACTGACCTCCACAAAATATTTGTTCTGGCAAAGGGCCAGACCAAAGCTCTTCATCTTGTGTGATGGCAGCAAACAAAGGCCTTGGGACATCTGGGACCATGACACTGACCACCTAGGGTGGCTTGGGGAACCTCCTCTGAAGTTTTCTGAAGATGAGCACTATTAGCAGTCATTCTTGTGTGGTCTGCATCTTTGTGCAGCTTCTTTGGCTGCATCTTTGATGATCATTTGGTTCTATGATTCTGTGGTCTAGTTGATTGGACAGGACTGAGTGATAAGTTGGACTGGATGATCTTGGAGGTCTCTTCCAACCTGCTTGATTCTATGATGATTCTATGATTCTGTCTTTGGGATGGAGGAACAGGGATACAACAGGAAATGTGGCAATAACCATCCCAGGAGAAGCATCGTTTGTGAGAGGCCCTTGATTTGAGCTTGAGCTAGGAACCAGTGGCTGTTGTTGAGAAAGCTTGGGCAGTGGCAGCCCTGTCTACTGCTGTAGAGCTGGCTAGGGAGTGGATGAGAACAGAGGGGCTTGCACGCTTCCAGCTGTGAACAGGCCTCTTTTTGCCCTTCATCCTTTGGTGTTCTCCAGCAGACATACAAGAGCTGCTTGTACTGAGGGAGCAAAACTCCTGAATGTTTATCCAAGGCTGTCACTGGTTGTGAAAACTGGAATGCTCAGCAGAAAGAACTGGAAAGAGGAGAGGCAACTGCATGTAGGGCTGCCCTCCTTCTCCACTTTAAGGGAGAAAAAAGTGGGAATTGTGAGGACAGGATTCATGCAATGTGGACACTGTGGAATGAGTTAGTGGGGAAGAACAGAAAGATGGAGAGGGTACAAACCCCTCTGATTTTGCAGAAAGACTGGGAGGAGGTGACACTTAACCTTGATTGAGGTTGCACCAATTTAAGATTAAAAGGGACAGTGCACAAACACCATGAGGGAAGTTATAGGGGAGGCAGAATCTTCAGCTGGCATGTGTGACCCCCCTTATAGCCCCATCTGCCTTGTTACTACAGACTCACTAATGCAAGCACAGAGATCTTATAGGGATTTATGGATGTGCCCTATCAAAATCCTGGCTTCAAGGCCAGATCCTGGCTATGTTTGGGCATGAGAGCCTGCAATTGCTAGTAAACTAAGGCTCAGCTCCCCTTCCTGCTGCCATCTAGTGTTTCCTCACGGACAGAAGCCCCCACCCCCAAGAAACAAGCACTAAACTGGTGGGTTCAGAACAAATGTAATTTATTCCTGCTGAAATACAGCAGATAGACAGCATACAAGCTGAAGAAGAGGGAACAGGGGAGAAACACACAGAGGACTCAGTGCTCAGGGTGAATATTTAGAGAGACAGCTTTTCTTAACAATATTTGTAACTATTCCCCCCAGGAACAGACAGACGTCTCCATGTCAAGATAATCCAAGCAGAAGCCTGTCTTAACCAAGAGAGACTAGCAGGAGAAGCTTGGCAGGTTCTTGTCTGGCCTTGCTACTCTCACAAAAACACGTGGGATGTTTACCTCATGGCCATCAGATGTGGATTTTTCTTTCAAGTATTTATGAAGGCTAACAAGAGGCCATTGCTGGGGACAAAAGATTTGATTCCTGGCTTTAAGGAGCTGTAAGAGGATGGTTTTCCATCTGCAGCACATCCTGGATTCATGCTGGAACTGCAGAACTCGAACCTTATTAATCATAGAATGGTTTGGGTTGAAAAGGACATTAAAGATATCTAGTTCCAACACCCCAACCCAAGCAGGGACACCTTCCACTAGCCCAGGTTGCTGAAGGCTTTGTCCAACCTGGCTTTGAACATGTCCAGAGAGTGGGCATCCACAGCCTCCCTGGGTAAACCCATTCCAGTGTCTCACCACCCTTACTGGAAAGAATTTCTTCCTAATATCCAGTCTAAATCTGCCCTCCTCCAGACATTCTCCTATTAATAATTTAAGAGTTGACAGGCCGTGTGGTGCAACGACAACAGAGACAGCATTCTTTGCCCCCAGGCTTCTGAAGGTGTTTTCAGTCAATGAAACAACCACAAAATTGTTGTTCTCTTTTTGGAGGCCCTGACTTTGGAGCTTTGCTTCCTGACAACCTGAGCAGGAAAGCTGCCAGGAAGGGCTGCACAAGTTAGAAATGACAAAACCCCTTGCTAATTTAAGAAAACAGACTGCCTAGAGGGAAAGGAAAGCCATAATGGGCAGCCTTCAAAAGGCTGCTGGTATTGTGTGGGATAGGTCCTGAGTCACTTGCAGGAAAGTTGTCCCATTTTTAATGTTGGCAGCAATGTTTGAACATTGTACAAACTGGCTGCATGTTCTCAGTGCAGCTGTAACACAACTTACTTGGCTGAAGAGTGGTATCAGCACAGCAAGGGACAAAACCAAGCGCTTTAGCAGGAGGGACCCTATGCTTCCCTGCTTATAAATCACCTCTCAAGTCAAAACATGAAAGTTGTCTCAGGTTTTAGGTCTTTTAAAGACCTAGTCTGCAGAACACAAAGTCACAAGCATGATAAAATGGTAGGAGTTAGAAAGGACCTTTGGAGATCATCTAGTTCAACCACCCTTCTAATGCAGCTTCACCTAGACCAGGATTGCAATGTCCAAGTGAGTTTTCAAAGTCCCCAGAGAGACTTCACAACCTCTCTGGGCAGCCTGCTCCAGTGCTTCGGCATCCTCATGGTAAATATTTTTTTCCTTAAGTGAAACCTGTGTTCTAGTTTGTGTCTATTGTCCCTTGTCCTGTCACTGCCCACCATTGAGAACCTAACCCCATCCTCTTGACCCATACCCTTTAGATATTGATCAGCAGTGAGAAGGTCCCCTCTGTCTTCTCTTCTCCAGGTTAAAGAACCCCAGGTCTTCCAACCTCTCCTGATAAAAGAGATGCTCCAGTTCCCTCATAATCTCTATAGTCCTCTGTGGACTCTCTCCAGCAGTTCCCTATCTCTCTTGAACATGAGATCCCAGAACTGGACACAATATTCAGGTGTGGCCTTACCAGGGCAGAGCAGAAGGAGGCTAGAGCCTCCCTTGACCTGCTGGTCAGTTTTCTTAATGCATCCCAGAACACTGTTGGCTTTCTTGGCCACATGGGTACATTGCTGGCTTACACTGAACTCCTTGTGCACCAGAACTCCCAGACCCTTTCTACACAGAGCTGGTTCCCAGCAGGTCAGCCCCAGGTGCGCAATGGTAGAGTTCATGTGTTTCATTCCCACTGTTCCTACAAAGCGGCCAGATGCTTGCTGGTGTGGGCTACAGGGCTCACAGAGCCATGGCCACATGGCTTCAGAGCCAAACTTTCCCACATCCAGCAGCCACAGACTGCTGCTGGGGCTCTGGCATAAGAGTTCACCAAAATCTGAGGTGGACTTGGGTACTGCTTTCTGAGCAACCGCTACTTTTACTACATGGGGAAGCGGGTGAGGGCTATGTGGATATGGGCCAAAGCCACTAGAACCACCACAAAGCTTGAGGGGGGCACACCATGTTCTCTGCTCTCCAGTCCTCTGCCTATCAGTTTTAAGTAGGCTATTTTTTTTAGCAACTCTTTTTCTGTATTTTTTTTAATCAGAGTTTTGTGTACATGTTGTAAAATTTTATTTTTTAAGGAACAAATTTTGACATGGACTCAAATAACTTCATTTCTCGTGCTCCTCCTCTTCCAATAATAGATTGACCAAGCCAATGGGAAGCTTGCAAAGCTCCAATACTGGGTGGACTTTACGTTTTAAAATCAAAAGTTAGAAGTTCAGTTGTTCTTCTCTTATGTTTGGGGACAGAAATTTTGTCCTTTTGAAAGATAAATAGGAAAGACATCAAGTGCCATCCATATGTTGTTTGTTTCATGGTTCACTATAACATTTCCCTAGTGCCAGGCAGGGCTGCCTCCCGAACAAGCAGAGTCAAAACTTTCCTGTAGGCATCCAAGACCTCTTGGGCAGAAGGCCTTTCAGCTGGGTCCTTCTTCTTACATGCTGCATGGATGTCAAACAAATGCAGTCGCACAATGTCACTTCCTTCAACATGGCCCAAGAAAAAATTGGTGACATCAGGGATTTTCCAGATGTCTGTTTTCTCATCATAGGGAGGCATAAGGTCATCCTCAAATGGCACCTCTTCTCCATAGGGCCAACGCTGCTCAGGAGCCACAAACTCACCCTGCAGCTCGCGGTGACCACACTTCACCAGCCTGCCAGCACTCCTGTTCACCAGAGGCAAAGCGTCCAAATCATTCACCAGGACGTGAAAGTCGCTCGTTAGGAGATACTGAGAGAGGACCTTATCTAGGTCATTTGAGTCACACATCACGAAGGTGCCCAGAGGGCTGCTGTGCAGATACCGAATGACACTCACATAGTCCATAGCAAGCATCAACCTGCGGTGCCAGGTGTTCATGCCCTTGTACCTAGGCATGTGCAGAGTCTCATTCAGGCCCCTCAGGGAGCCCAGAGGATGGTACTCAGTGAGGATTGTGAACTGCTGCTCACAGGAGCCAAGTAGACGGACAACATACTTGCTTTGAAGTGCTCTCAGCATCTTCAGTCCATGGAGAAAATCCTCCTTCAGCTCTGAGTTGGTAAGCTGTGAAAGGACCACTTTGTTTTCCTTCCACTCAGAAAGGAAGACCTGAGAACACACAAGAGACACATAAGACACATGGAGGAAGAGCCTTCTTAGGCCATCTACTAGCATCCGCTGCTGACCTCCAAGTGACTGCTTGGTCACAACTGCAAATTACATGCACCAGGCAATCAAACCCTGAGGTAATCCTAGTACCTGTCACAGCAAGCTCCTACCAACCTCCACGATTTCCTAAGTTTTCTTTGGAAAGGGCAAAGCCAGTGAATTGAAATATTTCATGCCACCCAACCACAACTGTACCATGCCCCAAGCACTTCACTGATCTCTGTCATTGGCTCATGTTGCTGGATGTTGTTGCGTGTCAGGGAGGTGGCCCAAGGCTCCAGTCAGTCCCATCCCACTGGCTCTGTGCACCTTACCAGCAGCCATATGCGCCGTGGTGTCTGCAGTTGCTTCAAGGACAATTACGACAGCAGCTTGGCAGTTAATTAACCAACAAACAGTGAGAGCTCTTTATCCACAGGAGAGGAAAAGACAAACTCACCTTTTTCACGGCACCTTCACCAACACACTTGAGTTTCCTGACTTCCCTGTTTATGGCTTCACAGGAGAGCCACGGGGAACAATTCTTCACTGTTCCGAATTTGAAGTAGCCAAAAGGGCAGAGGCCAGGGTCTGTTTCGGCACGTCCCGAAGAGATGTAAAACTTGTTGAGGTACAGGTAGAGGAAGGCATTAAGGAGGAGGACGGCCGCAAGCAGCAACGCCAAGGAGATGGATGACGCCTCCCTGGGAGGAAACTCCCTCCTAACGAAGGGCGGCTTCTTTTCCATGGCCGTGCCTTCTGCATTCTCCGTTAAAGACGGAGGCTAAGCAGGACCCTCTTACCAGCCCAGAGATGAGTGCTTGTGGGGCTTTTCATTGCAGGCTACACAGAGCTGTCTCGCAGCCCCTGAAGCCCTGAGCTTACGGCCTAGGAGAAAGGCCACGCGTGGCAGCAGGACAAGTCCCCAGCGGCTCCCAGCCCCGCAGCCTCGCTGTTCATCGCCCTGGTTTTCCAAACGGGAAGGCCCTGGCTGCCGGCCGCCCCGCTCGGGGACGCTGTTCCTCGCAGCACACGGCGGCCGCAGGCCCGGGATGGGAGGAGGGAAGGCTCGGCCGCGCAGGGCGGTGATGGCGGCAGCGCCGCCCCAGGGCGGAGCGCAAGATGGCGGCGGCCGCGGCGGGGCTGGTGGCGGCTGTGGCGGTGGCGCTGGGCGGGATGCTGATGGCGCCCGGCCTGACACAGCCACACGGGGAGGGCCCGCCGGAGGGGATCGGGCCCCAACCCCGGCCCCGAGAGGGGATAGCGGCGGAGCGACGTCCTCCGGGGCGGATGGACCAGGCCCTGCTGCTCGTCCTCAACGAGCTGCCCGAGCAGGGCCTGCGCCTCGCCAGCCTCTCCGGCTCCTGCCACCAGGTGAGCGGAGGGAGCCGCGGCGCGTTGTGCTCAATCTGTCA
This sequence comes from Tricholaema leucomelas, assembly GCA_013400475.1. Classification (NCBI taxonomy): domain Eukaryota; kingdom Metazoa; phylum Chordata; class Aves; order Piciformes; family Lybiidae; genus Tricholaema lacrymosa; species Tricholaema leucomelas. The sequence goes on from WAAF01010899.1 coordinate 128,024, forward strand.
CCCACTCTCCGGCCTCCGCTTCTGGCAGCCCAGCCCTAGTCCTTGGTGGGGCTGCTCGGCTTCTCCCCGTGCTCCTTTAGGCTGCTACACCTTGGTTTTACTGTCCAGCGACACTCCAGCCCCTGGGCATCTTCCCTTGCCTTGCCCTTTGCCACCATGCAACGGAGGACCCCCTTTCGCTGACCTGTGGCACTAATGAGCGCCCTTTGCCCTCTCCTCCCACAGTGCTTGTATCAGTACCTGGCTTTTGTCCCGCCGAGCAACAGAAGCCTGCGAGCACCAGGCACGGTGTCGGTGATGGTTGATACCCAGCATCCGCTCACCCTGCAGCTCAACGGCTCTGTGGGGGACACAGAGCTCTGCAAGTAGGTGCCCCAGCCCCAGCGGACACCTGGATAGCTCTCCTCTGTATTTTATCATTTGTTTCATGAAGTCACGTTTATTGCCTGCACCCTCACCCTGACTGTTCAGACCCACAGCTTGGCCTTCCCCTGGCAGTTGGTAGCCGCACAGCATACACTGTAACTGCTGGAAGCAGGGGGCACAACGGTGTGCGGTGAGCCAGCATGTAGAAGTGCCAGGTTTCTCCTGCAGAGAGCCTGTAGTTCAGGGGAACAGGGGATATAGGAGGCAGTGCATGAGTGGTAAAGCATCTGTGTTGGGTAGAGGAGGGTGATGCTTGGCAAAGTCACAGCCAGGAAGCTCCTTGCTGGAGGATGCTTGTCAGCCAGGGTTTTGGCTTTCCTCTCTTGCAAGCATTGAAGCTTGCAGCCCCTCAGATGTAACTGTGGTATATGCCTGTGGCAGTGCTGGCTTATCATTTCCTTTCTCCTTTGCAGGATTCGGTATCATTTTGGGGAGTTTGGCAATTACTCCCTTGTGGTAAAGATCCTAAGTACAAGCACCAAGGCTGTTTCTTGTGACCTGGTCATCAATGAAGGCCCTATCAACAGCTACCTCCGTATGTAATGCTCTGTTTTCCCCTCCCATTCTGCAACATGCTTGTCTCCCAGCAGAGCCAACTTCCCTAAAAGCCTGTGCAGACACTCTTGCTGTGCTCAAGATGTGTCATGGGCTTGCTCCTCTCTTGGCATCATACTTCCTTGATTTATACACCTGTCCTGAGGCCCTGACCAGCATCAGACCTCTTCACATGAGATACTTTAACATGAGATTCACCAGTTTTTGCCCATAAAAAGCAGTGTGTTTGTGTTTAGAGGCAGATACTCTCATAGTTCCTGTTTCCTTGCATGTTTATATATGTACATGGAATCCTTCCTCTTCTTCTGTCTCACTTTTCTCACAAAATGGGAAACAATTCATACAGGGCCTAGATTTTTGTTTGCTCTTCCACTTTTAAACCTCATGTCTTGCTTTTTTGTCCTTTTTTCCCAGGCTGTTTCAGGCTCTTGTCTATTTCTCCTCCATTCTTTTCTTTAACATTAAGTTGCTTTTCCATCCTTCCACTTCTCCATCTGTAAAGAAAAAATCTCCATGTTTGCAGATTTGGTCTATTACCCCTTCCCCTGCCTTCTTCATGGTGAGGCTCTTTTTCAGTCTCTTCCTCAGAACATATAGCACATCGACTCCTCTCACCATTGCCTTGTGATGCAGTCTCATTTTACTTTGCCTTTTTTAATACTGAGATGTCAAGTCACTGAGCCGCACTTTGAAACTACCCTGCCTTTGTTTTGGGGCATCTGGGGCTTTTGTTGTGGGATTATTTTACTCTGGGACACATGCTTGGGATGCCTGTTGCATGGAGAAGGTGGTGTGATTATGGGTGGGTTAGGCTTTTTTGTCATGTTTGTGTCTGGCTTGCCCAAGCCCAGGCTGCTGGATGGTTTTGTTACTTTGTTTATTGAGTTGTTCTCTCTTTCCTATAGCTGTTCTTTTTGCTTTCCTGGTTTACATGGGACTCTTTGCTATCCTGATTGTTGGCCACCTTTCTATGAAGTAAGTGACCGGTGTTGTGCTAACTCCTTACTTGTGAAGCAGGGCTGCCATCTGAACACCACGAGTCACAGTGTGGTAGTGCCTCAGAGCCCCATTGTAGCTCTGGTGGCAGATCAGATCCTGTTACCAGGTTGCCCTGTACAAGTTATGCTGTGGTAGCTGTCCATATAATAAATTCAGGGGGATACAGTTTCATAGAATCATGGAATGCTAGGTTGGAGGAGACCCCAAGGATCATCTGGTCCAACCTTTCTAGGTAATAGTAAGGTTGAAATGAACTGGCCCAGTACCCTGTCAAGCTGGGTCTTAAAACTGATCAATGTATGGAATCCACTATCTGCCCTGGAAGATGGGGGAGCCCCCAATACAAGAAGGACATGGAACTGCTGGAGCGGGTCCAGAGGAGAGCCACGAAGATGATCAGAGGGCTGCAGCAGCTCTGCTATGAGGACAGGCTGAGAGAGTTGGGGCTCTGCAGCCTGGAGAAGAGAAGGCTTCGAGGAGACCTTAGAGTGGCTTTCCAGTATCTGAAGGGAGCCTACAGGAAGGCTGGGGAGGGACTATTTACAAGGTCTAGTAATGTCAGGACGAGGGGGAATGGGTTTAAGCTGGAAGAGGGGAGATTTAGACTGGATGTTAGGAGGAAGTTCTTTACAGTGAGGGTGGTAAGGCACTGGAACGGGTTGCCCAGGGAGGTTGTGGATGCTTCCTCCCTGGAGGTGTTTAAGGCCAGGCTGGATGAGGCCTTGAGCAGCCTGCTCTAGTGGGAGGTGTCCCTGCCTATGGCGGGGGGTTGGAGCTGGATGATCCTTGAGGTCCCTTCCAACCTAAACCATTCTATGATTCTATGATTCTGATGTCTGACTGTTCTCCTGGTGTAACATTTTCTTCTGGAGCGCAACCAGAGTCTCCCCAGAATTAAGGTGTACCCATCACCCCTTGTCTTTTCCGTGGGAGTTCTTGTGAAAAATGGAGTCTCCATCCTCTTGACAGCCACCCTTTATGTACTGATTTCCCTTGAGGGATGTCCTGCACCTTTGTTAGCTGGTGTGTAGAGTGGTTCCTGCAGAACAGCTGATGTCCACTGTTAGCTCATACACACCCTGCCTTACCTCCATGTGACTACCTCCTGGGTCTAGCTCCAAATCGGCGGCGCAAATGAGTGACATCTAAGCACATGTAGCACGTGCAGCCTTCCATCCTGGGTACTGAGTGACATGAGTCATCTCTGCCTGGAAACAACCTTGAATACAGCCCCCAGACCTGAACTTGTGGCAGTGTAATCACAGAGCTGGGCTTTCCCGAGGGGCCAGGCACTGGCTGAGTCTCAGCATCACATATGTGAGCCAGGAAAACAGACACAGGGACTGTCCTAGCTTTGGATCTATGCTGGCGAACAGCTGACTTCAGGATGAAATTGGTGTAACATTGGTCTTGTGTTGTGTTTTAAACTTGATATTTTTCAGAATTAATCCAGTCAGAAACTGGGTTTACAAGACACTGAACCCCAGGGAAACTGATCGTCTGATCAATTCTGTGAGTGACCACACTCTGTAAGGTCTTCTGTGCTGTCTTCACTTCTGAGGAACATGCAGTGTCCAAACAGCTGGGGACTCCTTTATTGCTAATCATCCTCCCCTTGTGTATATTCCTCTTGGCAAAGGAGAGGGAAGCCAACTTTCGAGTCTGCTTTTATCACAGTAGAAATTTTAGCAGGATCTACACTTCAGATTTTTCTAGCGGCTCTAGAGCTGGCATTCCTCTGTGAGCCATGTTTTGTACTAGAACACAGAGAGATTGTCATAGATACTCTGGGACTCACACCTAGGAGATCCAGACTTGTCTAGAATTAAAAGGCTTGGGAGCAGAGCTCTGCAGCAGTTCTTGTAGCTGCTCATCTCCATGGCTGCGTCTCAGGGACTTCTGCTTCTTTATGCCCCAGTGACTGGGGCTGCTCAGAGTGGTTTAGGGAATCTGATTAGAAAGAAGCCACTCCTGCATTTAAAACAATTCATTTACTGCTGCTTTACCTCTCTGAAGAGTCTGTGGTGTCAGACAAGTGCTGATGGGATGGATCCTGTTTGAGAGTCAGAAACTTGATCTGCTCAGTTCTGTTGGAAAGCAGCACTCACAGCGATGGCAAGTCCATGGCTGACTTGGACTGGACCCAACTGACAAGTCTCAAACACATGCTCTTCTCCCTGCATTCTTGTTTCCACCCTGGTCAGAGGTGGAGAGTGGAGCATCCACAAATATTATTGCAATATAGTGGAGCCGTGAGGCAGTTCTAAGTAGCAAGTGGGGGAACAAAAGGCAGAGTAAGATGGGGAGAGCAAGCATAAACACGGCGTGTGAAAGTTTGCTGCTTGCCGACCTGTGCTCTGTAGTCAGCTGGTGCAGCTGCTGACCGTCCCCTCCGTGTCTGCTTTGTTCCCAAAGGAGCTGGGGTCCCCGAACGCAGCAGACTCCGCCAGCAGCGATCCCACCCCGCCTTTGTGGAGCGCGGCCCCTCGCCAGCGGCTGCGCTCCCTGGACACCTTCCGAGGGTGAGCAGCGCTTCCCAGGGGAACGGGACCTTTCCAATGGCTCTTTCATAGCATATGGAGTTGTATAGCAGATGGGCAGTTTGGAGTGGGGAGGGGGAGCTGTTTTACTTGGAAGGTAACCAAGGCTTTAGTTCCTGGGTTTTTCCAAAACACTCAGCAGCTGATCCAGGCTGAGGAAATAGTAAAGTCGTTGCAGAGGGTGGAAAAGAACAACATATGTTCCGTGCAGAAACACTACGTGAAGGAAGCTTACTTTGGTTCACTGCCACCCTGCTTGGAAAGGCTGGAAACCTTGTGCAGAATCACAGAATGTTAGGGGTTGAAAGGGACCTGCAGAGATCACTGGGTCCAATACCCTTGCCAAAGCAGGATGACCTAAGGTAGGCCATGAAGGAACACCTCCAGGTTGGCTTTGAAAGTCTTCAGAGAAGGAGAGTGCACAGCCTTTCTGGGCAGCCTGCTCTGGTACTTTGTCACTCTTACAGTAAAGAAGTTTTTTTCTCATGTTGAGGTGGATCTTCCTGTGTTCCAGTTTATATCCATTATTCCTTGTCCTATTAGCAAGTGTCACTAAAAAGAGCCTGTCCCCTTCTTCTTGACACCTTGGGTATTTGTAGATGTTGATAAAATCCCCTCTCAGCCTTCTCCAAACTGAACAGTTAATTCTATAGTTCTAGTTCCAGTTCTCTCAGTCTTTCTTCATAGCAGGGATGTTCAAGTCCCTTAATCATCCTTATAGCTCTTCATTGGACTCCAGCAGATTCACATCTTTCTTGAATTGGGGAGCCTAAAACTGGACACAGTATTCCAGGTGTGGTCTCACCAGGGCAGAGTAGAGGAGGAGGAGAACCTCCCTAAACCTGCTGGCCACACTTTATATACCAGATCTCACAGTTAGAAATGTTCTAACAGGGCTGTGTGTGTTCATGTGGTTCATTGCCATGTGATGTTTTGTGTGGTTTGTTTTGTTGTCTTTTTAGGCTCTCTCTTATAATTATGGTGTTTGTTAACTACGGAGGAGGAAAATACTGGTTCTTCAAACATGAGAGCTGGAATGGTAAAGTACAATTGAGACAGTTAATCTGGGTCTTAACGGCAGCAGTGTCCAGACGTGGTTAGCACAGCAGCAAGCTGTTGCTCCCCTGTAGGCTGGGACCCTGCCAGATTGCCTCAACAGGGTATCTGGCCTGTTAGGTTAGTGGGCAAAGCAGCGTATAGTCCTGCTGGTCACACAGTGATGGGATGGCTTCAGGTCATAGTCTGTAACCTTTGCATTGCTGACACAGGTTCAAATCTTTAACTTTCCAGTGCCTTTAATGACCACAGCCAAGCTGATGGTGCTCCATGCTGCAGAAACCTAACACCTTGATATGCAAACTGATGGGGAAGGGTCAGGCATCATAGAACGGCTTAGGTTGGAAGGGACCTTAAAGGTCATCTACTCCAGCTTCTCCACCATGGGCAGGGATGAGTTGTGCTGCCTTAGTGGACATCCCATGCCTAGAGTGTTTCCCAGGACACAGCAATGAGTCCTGCCCTGTTTTTGCAGAGCGGTGCAAGCGGTGAGGCAAGGTGGTTAGTTCTTGGTTAACTCTTGCCTATAACATGTTCTATGATTTGGGGGTATCAAGTAATTGCAGCCTGCAGTTACTCTGGAAACTCGAGGATGATGTTGAAATGTAGGGAGGCTTTGAGGTCAATAATGTGTTCCTTGGTATTCCTCTGTAGGATTAACAGTGGCAGATCTGGTGTTTCCATGGTAAGTCTCACTGAAGAATAGTTCTTCATCAACTGATTTTCTGTGTTAAGGGTTGCAAGAAGAACATTGTGTGAACCTTTTCCTCCATGTAGAAAGGTATTTGGAGGAGTGAACTTCTGTTCAACTGTCCATAGGAATCTGCCCCTTCAGATAACATCATCAGTCCTATGAAGCAGTAGAAAGCTCAGTGCTTTTGGCTGCATTACATCCTCCTTCCTTCCTACACACAATGTCAGTGGGAGGCCCAGTGTTACCCTGCCAGTGGAGGTGCAATATCCCTGAAGAGCTCTTGGCCACTCTACCTTGTTGAAAGTGGTCTGCCTGGTAGGATTCCAAGCTGGACTCATGTGTATCCAGAGATAGCCAAGGGAATTTTGGATTAAGATAGTATCTTTATAACCAGAGAAAGGTTTTGTGGGGAAGCCATTATCCCAGCTGCCCCTAGCATGCTTCTCTTAAATGGCTGTAGCTGCCTGTGGAGATGAGAGCTGGACTTGGACTATGAACCTAATCTAGAGGGGAGGAGCAGGTCAGTTCAGCACTTGAATCATAGATTTGCAGCTTGTGTTCTACTGCTTTGCAGATACTGATTTCATTTTGGGGAATGGAATTTCTCTGGTGGCATGTTTATTGCTGCAAAAAGACCAGAAAGCAATTGCTTCCCCAGACTTTATTGCCTTCACTGACCACTGGTAGAGATGGAAGGGTCCTGTAGGACAGCCTTGGTTGTCTGGGGATTCCTGGCAATCAGAGGAAATGAAGTTGACCAGTTTCACTCAGCAGATGCTTTTCTGCTGGGCCAGTGCAGGCTGTTCTGTGAACTTGAGTGTCTGCTGTCACACAGGTGTGGGACAAGACATGTCAACTCCATTTTGCATCTTTTTTACTCTGTTCTCCAGGTTTGTATTCATCATGGGGACATCAATAGTGTTGTCACTGAGCTCCATGCTGAGGTGGGGAAGTTCCAAGCAGAAGGTGCTTGGGAAGATCCTCTGGAGGAGTTTTCTGCTAATCCTGCTGGGAATCATAGTTGTGAATCCCAATTACTGCCTTGGACCATGTGAGTGGACCTTGCTCTCTTCCTTGTGTTTCTGCAACTGTTGCTCCTGCCTGCTTGGCTGTGCTCTTGGGAGACCAGTGTCAGCCTTGCTGTACTGACCAGAGTGTGTGGGCAGTTTGAAGGTGTCCTGTAGGGTGCTGTTCAGTTCTGCACTGGGCAGTTAGAGGGTACCCTGTAGGGTGCTGCTCAGTTCTGCATTGGGCAGTCTGAGGGTGCCCTGTAGGGTGCTGCTCAGTTCTGCACTGGGCAGTCTGAGGGTGCCCTGTAGGTTGCTGTTCAGTTCTGCACTGGGCAGTCTGAGGGTGCCCTGTAGGTTGCTGTTCAGTTCTGGCCCAGTTCTCTGACCCCTGTGCTGACCAGTTTATTGTCTAAGTAGTGACTTTCCCAGGGATATGGTTTATGGAAAATGAGGTGACAGTGTCCCTTGTAGCTGCAGGTGCAGTGGGGCTCAGCTCTCCTTGGAGAAGAGTAGCTGTTGTGTTCCTAGGAGAGCCCAGCTCTGCCTCTCTTCCCCATTGCTTCCACGTGTCGCAGTGTCCTGGGATACTCTGCGGATTCCTGGGGTGCTCCAGAGGCTGGGAGTCACGTACCTGGTGGTTGCTGCTCTTGAACTCCTCTTTACAAAACCTGGGGCTGAGAGTGGGATCTTGGTGAGTTATGTGGGGAGATGACAAGTGATCCTGGAATGAGGTTTGGGAACTTCGCTCTTGTTGGGGTACAAAGAATACCTGAGGAGCAGAGAAAAGACATAGCATCTTACCTGATGTGTAGTGCGGTCTGACCTGCCAAAAATCAGCCTCCAGTGTCTCAGCCTGTGTTTTATCACACCTAGCTTTGTTGTATTGGAGGATTTCACCAATCCATGGACATGGTGATTAGAAGCAGGCATTCCCAGGCACTTTAGATGACTTTCCACCACCGTGGGACCCCAGGGACAGGCATCTCAGTGCTGGGTCCTGTGGCCTGTGTTTTGTCTGGTTAATTCTGGCAGAGTCTTTTCTCAGCAGGGGAAAGTAATACTGCTTCTTGGCCTTTCTGGAGTCTATTTTCCCTAAAGGCTTTTGTTCTACTCATGAACCAAAATTCCTTTTGACATTTTCCAAACTAAAAAACATTGTGGGCTTTTGTTTTGTTTCTCCCCTCCCCGCTCCCCGCCCCAAGTAACTGTCTGGAAATGATTTGTGAAGATGAAAGGTCTGTTGGTAGAACCCAGTTTGGTAATGACAACAGCTCCCTCTTGTATCTGGGGGGGACTGCCTGCCAGGAAGTATAGGATGTCCCTGAGGGTATGGTTTTTACTTGCCAGCTAACACCTCCCTTCCTCTGTCTTGTACAGGAGACATCATGTCCTGCTCTGCAGGATGTTCTTCCCTACTGGCCACAGTGGATTTGCATTCTGACCTTAGAAGTGATATGGCTCTGCCTGACCTTTTTGTTACCAGTGCCAGGTTGTCCCAGGTAAGACTGTGCACTCAGGCTCCTTCCTGTGGGACATCAGGTTGGTTTTCTTCTGCTGAGTAGAGTACACATTTTATTAGCCGTAGGGAAGGGATGAAGAGGAGAGCTTTTAAGTCAGCAGGGCTATGGGAAAAAACTTTATTTTCTTTGGTACTAAAGCACTAAGTATGGTAAAGTTGACACCATTGATCCTTTCTATCTGAAGAGGATTAAAATCTCCCTGTGGTCTGCATACAGCAAAACATGCTCATTGCAATGTCACCCCGTTGCCCTTTTCAAAGGGTCAGCATGTGCAGGGCGAGTGGAGCAGCCCAGGCTGAACTAGAACACTGCATTAGGCTTCTGACACTGCCTGTCTCCTCCTGACCCAGCTGCTCATGGCATGTGGTGATCAAAACCAGGGTGGCCACCAGCCAGCTGTCTTGTGGTGCCTGTATTTCACTGTCTGCCTTTGGCCAGGGAAAACGTTTAACAGTGGACCAGCTACTACTTATGTGGAGCGTACCAACACGTTGTGCCATGAGCTGCTGGCTTCTCTCCTAGGGGTTATCTTGGTCCTGGGGGCATTGGAGACTTTGGGAACTACCCCAACTGCACGGGGGGAGCAGCTGGTTACATTGATCGTTTGCTCCTTGGGGAAACGCACATCTACCAGCATCCCTCTTCAAATGTAAGTAGCTGTTGGGTTGTGGCAAGAGGCTACAGGCAAGCACTGAACAGAGCTGTCAGGAGGCACTTGGGAGTGACAGAGGGGGCTGGCAGAGGAAGGAGACTGGATGCTCTGGTGCCCTGTAACAACTGTTTTCTCTCTTAAGGTGATATACCAAACAACGATGCCATATGATCCTGAAGGGATCCTGGGAACCATAAATAGCATTTTTATGGCATTTCTGGGACTGCAGGTACCTCTATTCTTCAAAGCTGTGTGCTCTAAGAGGAAGATCTGAGGGGATCCTGGGGGAGGCAGCTTGGGCTTCTTTATTTAAATGGTTCAAACAAAAGTTTTTCCAGAAAAATGCCTTCAGACTGATTTAGCCTAAGGTGAGTGTCAGAGAAGTGGAATCTAACCTGGCAGTAGCTTGCATTAGACAAACAGACTTTCTGTCCCTTTTCACAAGGGATGGACACAAGAAGTGTGCAAGATATCCACCTGGAAACTTTGCTTGTTTTAAGGCTGGGCATAAAACCTTAATGCAAGCCAATTGTATTGAGGTTCAGCAAGGCCGCTTGGGTCACAACAACCCCATGCAATGCTACAGGCTTGAGGCAAAGCGGTTGGAAAGCTGCCCAGGAGAGAAAGACCTAGGGGTGTTCATGAACAGCTGGGTGAAGATCAGGCAGTGTGTGCCCAGGTAGCCAAGAAGGCTGGCAGCAGCCTGGGTGAGGAATAGTGTGGCCATCAGGACCAGGGCAGTGATTGTCCTCCTATACCAACACTGAGGAGGCCACACCTTGAGTCTTGGGTTCTGTTCTGGAGCCTGCATTACAGAGTGAAGATGTTGAGGTGCTGGAGTGGGTCCAGAGAAGGGCAACGAGGCTGATGAAAGGTCTGGAGAACAGGTCTGGTGAGGAGCAGCTGAGGGAACTGGGGTTTTTTATTGTGGAGAAGAGGAGGCTGAGTGGAGACCTTGCTGCTGTGAGCCTTTCAGCCACTTATCTGACATAAATCTTACACATCTTCTCTGTCTGCACAGTGGTAAGCTGGTGGCAAATATATCTGGCTTTGTTTCTGATTTTTCTTTTGATACCAGGCAGGAAAAATTCTCTTGTTCTACAGAAACCAGCACAAACAGATTCTGTGTCGCTTTGTCATATGGAGCATAGTGATGGTAAGTCAGACACTTGTGTAGTTGTACACAACGACCTCTGTGCAGTGCAAACTTGGCAGTGCTGAAACATGGTGCAGTGCTGAAACATGGTGCAGTGCTTGTATGAACTTCAGCAACTTTCTGTTGCAGGGAATGATTTCTGCTATCTTGACAAAATGTTCTAAAGAAGAAGGGTTCATTCCCATAAACAAGAACTTATGGTAAGCAGAGATACAACTTGTGGCGTGACTTTGTAAAAGTGCTGTTTTACCTTGGGGAATCAGAGAACGGTTTGGGGTGGAAAGAACCTCAAAGATCATCTAGTTCAAACCTCTCTGCCATGACTAGGGACACCTTGCACTAGACCAGCTTTCTAACAGTCCTGTCCAACCTGTCCATGAACACCTCCAGGGAGGGGGCATCCGCAACCTTCCTGGGCAACCTGATCCAGTATTTCACCACTCACTGGAAAGAATTTCATCCTAATCTCCAGTCTGAATCTGCTCTCCTCAATCCATTACCCCTCAGTCCTGTCACTACAAGCCCTTGTGAAAAGTCCCTCCCCAGCTTTCTTGTAGGCCCCCTTGAGGCACTGGAAGGCCACAATAAGGTCTCCTCAGAGCCTCCTTTTTCATAATGAGATCTGTCTGCAGCACATAGCTCTTTACCTGATCTTTCTGCTGAAAATGTGTGCAGGTCAATATCCTATGTGACAACCACAAGCTGCTTTGCCTTCATCCTCTTATCACTGATGTATTACCTTGTGGATGTCAAGAAGCTGTGGTCAGGAGCTCCATTTTTCTACCCAGGTTAGTGAAACAATAGCAGGAAACTTACTCCTTCCACTTCTTTCTGCACTGATGTTATCTTTTTATGTTATGTGCTTCTAAAATACTTGGGATTTAGAACGAGGTAAGCTGATGGATGCCAAAGAGATTCACTTGAGCCAAATCTTTGCAAAGAACCCCCTGACACTGGAAGCCCTATTTAGAAGAGTAGGACTGTCAAGTCTCTAAGTGAGGGCTGGAAGCTGCTATTGCCCAACAACTCTTCTCAATCTGGTCTCCAGTTAAGGTCATAGGGAACAGTTGCCTAGTACCAAGAGCAATACCACAGCTGGCTCATAGCTGGTTTTGGAAAGTACTGCTGAGACTTGAGTAAGCTAATGGGAAACTCAAAGGCATGTCCACAGAATAATACCACTTCTGAAGATGTGGAAGATGAAGTCCCCTGGGTAGCTGTGTAGGTCCTGTCTCTGTGGTTTTAGATAAGCCTGTCTTCCAGAGCATCCCACTGTGGTTTTAACCACGCTGGGCTCTTGACGAACATCTAAGGACGGAATGCAAAGCCACAGCAGAGGGAAGCTTTTCAGCAGCTTTGGTGTCTGGTGCCTGGACAGGAAGATGGGTAGGGTGACAGCGTGGTATCATATCTCCTACCAGAAATCCCAGAGCTTTGAAGGGTGGTCAGTGTTTGTTTGTGAAGGCAATAGATCTGACCACACAGGCTGGCACTTGGCCACCCTGAAGACAATAACTGTGATTATTCTTCTTGTCAGTGGAATGGCAGGATGCTAATTAGGTTGGATTTTCAGTTTGGCACAGGGGTTGTCAGTAGTTCAATAAACGTTCTGGGGGAGAGCATCCCTTAGCCTGTATGGGAGAATGTGTGTGTAGCACCTTTGAGCAGGTGACACTTAGTGCTGTGATCATCTGTTGCCACTGTTTCCCAAGCCTGGCATGCCTCTGCTTCCTCATTCTGAAGTGAGCTCACACCTGCTCCTTCGGAGGCTGCCCAAGGCCGTGGTGGAATCCCCATCCTGGGAGGTATTTCAGAATCCTGTAGATGTGGTGCCGAGGGATATGGTTTAGTAGTGACCTGGCAGTGCTGGGTTAATTGCTGGACACTATGATCTTAAAGTTCTTCTCCAGCCAAAACAATGCTGTGTTTCTGTGGCTTCCTTTCAGGAATGAACTCAATCCTGGTCTACATTGGACATGAAGTGTTTGAGAACTATTTCCCTTTTAAGTGGAGGATGCAAGACACTCAATCGCACGCAGAGCATCTGACTCAAAATCTCACTGCAACAACTCTCTGGGTCATAATATCATACTTACTTTACAGGAGAAGGATATTCTGGAAGATCTGAGAGAGGTGGGCAGGATGTAGAGGGCCTAGGTGTTGATGGGGAAAGTTCATTAGGTGGATTAGTCTGGAATATTGCCCCTCATTCTAGGCTGTGACTAAAAAGGGAAACCAGTTCAAGTTTACAGTGCCATGGAAATTAAGGGATAATATTTTCTTCCTTAGTAAAAAGCCTCCTAATCTGCTGCAGCTGCTCTCTGTTTCCTGAATTTTGTAAATATTTGACTGTTCTCCCTCCTTCCTGTAGACAAACTGAGTGTTGGACCAGTAAGGCAGTCAAAGACAGCCTGGTGGTGCTTATAGAAGGGACTGCAAGGGGCTGTTGGGGTGGCACTATTTGTAACAGTGGTTTCATCTGACAAGGTGCCTCCTAACTGGGTGGCCTGGGGTCTGTATATAGCCTCAGCACATCCCACTTGCCTGTGCCACTCTGGCCACTGGCACATATTTAACTCAGCCAGCTTCTTGACTCAGGAGCACTGGCAACATCCTCAGCCCTGCACTTGAGTTGGCAGTGCAGGGACTGACTGGAGGAGCTCGGGGCCCCTACTGTGCTACAGTGTGCTGTGGAAAGTGGTGACTCAAGTCACCGTTCTTCCACTTTGGTCTTGGATCAAAACCTCAGGGTTAGGATCCTACCGACAAAGATCTTTTCTCCTGGCTTATTAACCAGCACGTTGCTGCTACAGGTTTAGCAGTGCCTCTGTGCAGGCTCTGGGCCTTTGTGTGGCATTCCTCCAGCAGGGAGGAGGTGTGAGTTTCACTCTGCAAGTGCAGAAAGGCCAGTTCCTGTTGACTTTGGGGATGACACAAAGGTCCAGCAAAGCAATCCTCTCCAGAAATGGAGTTAGCCAAGGACCCTGAACCTGAAAACCAGCAATTCAGGCAGAATCCAGCCAAAAGGGACGAGACAGCAGACCAGTTCCATGTAAGATAATAGTTTCTGGCACTCGGGAAACTCACTTATGCTGGGATTTGCAAACAAGTGCTAATAAAAACATTGAACTACTCTGCTATACCCTGCTCTGTTTTCTCTGTGTGTTTAAAGACAGAAGTACAACAGACACCTTAGTACAACTGCTATGGGGACCCCCCCCCAACAAATAGGACACAAAAGAAGACTTCTTAAACAAAGGTTTATTTATAAAGTTTCATCTATCCACATAAGAAAACTAAGTGGAGAACAAACACTGAGTAGTGTTTGTGTTTGGCAGAACCTGTAAGTCAGAGGGAACTTGGCTCTCTGGACAAGCGGTTTTTCAGTGGCACGTTGCTGTCCATACACTCCAGAGCCTTTCCTTCTCTCTCTACTCATGATCTCCTGCATCAAGATCCAGTCCATTCAAGCAAGGGTCTGAAGCAGCAGTATTTTCTCATTAATGCAGAACCTATGCAAGACCACCATGAGATTCTCCCCACAGCGTGAGACCTGGCGCTCCATGGCCAGGCGGAAATCTTCCTTCACTCCTTTTGTTATGCCCCGGGTAACTGTGTGGTGCCTTAAGCCATGATGGAGAGACAGAGACAAAACCAAACCATGGTTATTTGGAGCACTGCAGTCATTTAAAAAAGGTGCTGCATGGCACCTACTGTACAGCTACTATCCAGACCTGAGTTTATAGAAGGAGAGCCAAATAGTCTGTGCTGTGCTAGCTTTTAAAACTCATGGCTTTAGTAGCTCAGAAGTCCTTCAAGACTCTGCAGTTCCACGAAAGTCTGTACTCTCACTGCCTGGATTATGACTGTTGCATAGGGAAAAATGTTGCTGTTCTGGGTGACAGGAAAATCTGTTCTCTTAAACCAGCACGTAGAGTTCTCCTTGCTTGGGGAAAGGCATTTTTTCCTGTCTACTTTTGCTGCCCAGGCCACTTCTTTGTAATCGCTTTCAGAAATGGTTGGGGAAGGGGACAGATGGCTGCCATCATAAAGAGCAGAGAGCATCTTGTACCAGTAGGAAAGTACACAAAGGAGTTAGATAATCCTGTAGGCACTGATAATGCAGTGACTCTTCACAGGCCAACACAAAGCCAAGCTGTGAGTGCATCAGCTGAAGCCAGCTCTTCTGGAGACAGTAGGCACCAGGCAGAGGTTACATCCAGCTCTTGTAGAGACAGCAGGCAGGGATCACATTTACCCTGAGCAGAAGTTCAGGACTTGTTCTCAAACAGAACATCGGTCCAGCTGATGAGAAAGATGAAGTGATGCTGGCTGGGGAAACTCTGGGGAGAGTGCCCTGTTAAAAGCTGTTCCTATGTTCTTTGTCCTCACACTGGCCTGCAGCACTTGATACCTAAACCGTGTCCTTCCAACAGTGCTCCGCAGCACCCAAGCACTGCACTGTGCTAGCCCAGCACTGCGTAAGTAAGATCAAGACTGTGTCACAATCTGTCTGCAAGCCCTGCTTGGGAAGGGAAGCATAAGATAGGCCCTGAATGAGGGCCCTAAGACTACCACCAGAGCAGCATATATTAAATTGTAGAGAAAGGCATAGTGCTACTTTAGAGACAAGTCCTGAGTCACAGGTAAGAAGGGAAGAGGTGGACTGAACCCAGCAAGCACACTGAAAGACAGAAAGGGAAAATAAAGGGTGATGGCATCTGTGCCAATCCAGAGATGCTGGAAGTGAGAAGGATAGGTCTGGGAATGATCCTCACCAACAATACTACCCCATCTTCACCTAAATCGGCAAGTCCAGCATTTGAGAAGAGACTTCTCTGCCAAAACAGCAGAGGCCTCTGAACACATGGCGAAGGCAAAGAAGAGCCCAGTTTGGAGACAAGAGGGCAGTTCACTAACAGGGTTGTCTGAGCGAAGCAAAACTGCACTGAAAACACTCCAGCATATTTGGAGGCTGCTTTCCACCTTCACAGGCTTAAACACAGCTGGCAGCTGAGTGCTATGGTCAGTCACAACCCAAAGGAGAACAGGCCCCCTACTGAGCAAGCCAGCAGCACTTTTGAGGATGTCTTAACGGCTACAAAACAGAATTCAAACTACTTAAAGGAAGAAAAAATAGCTACAAACAGACTCAGAAAGAAGTATCTTGGAAAGGAAAGGTTATACTCTTGCTCATACATAACTGAACATGGGTATCATTTGGGGGGAGAGTTCTACAGTTTTGTTTAATGTCAACAATGATTATTAAATTGAAAAGACATGGATACTGGCAACTTATGGGCAAAAGAAAACTAGGTGTTAGAGCAGAACAAGATGGTTTGCCAGGCAATGTAGGCACAAATGGAATAAAATAAAATAAAGAGAACAGATAAATACTGAGTAACAAATTGCTGAAAACCATGGGCAGTAAAAACACGTTGACAAAACACAGCACACTATGAGCGGGGTTGTTCCACTTGGTACCTGTCAGCAGTCTGTATGCTGGGCTGTAGCACAGGTATGAATTCCTGCTGTAGCAACCCCATGGGAGGGCTAGAAGTCCTTTAAAAAACAGCAAATAGCAGCATTCAAACACCCACACACCAACTCCCCTCTCTGGTGCAAAACACCTCCAGAAAAAGGAGCAACGAGGAACTTAAGGGGAGATCACATAGCAGTATGACCACCGAGCAGCTCAAGGGGTGCAGGACCCTACAAGCATCAAACATGCAAACATCCCCAGATTTCAGTGCAAGGCTGTTCTGTGCCTGTGGCCTTAAAATACACACACATGGACTTGGACAGTTAGACAGGGAGGAGGAACAGCAGGAGGTGCAAAACCACCAGTTCAGTTGTACTGCGATGAACTGCCGTAGCTCTTTGCAGGAAGCGTGTCAATGAGAGAAGACTGAACTAGAGGAGCACTGCAGCTACCACAGCTTCCCTGCAGAGCTGGCAAGAGCACATCAGCCAACGAGGAGAGCCCATGGCTTGGGGGTGAGGGATTTGCTGCTGAGCCCAAGCTGAGCATGCACAGCGGGTATGGGCCAAGTTGAGTACGTGACAGTGTTACAGGTTGCCCAAGTATCTTCCCATTGGCCCACAGATGGCCTTTGCCACCTTTTCAAATCCTAACTGCATGCAGAAATGGCTTTTAGAGGATGGCACACTGTCAGAGCACAAATGCCCACTCAGAGCAGCCTCCCATTTACGAGTAGGGCCACAGGAACTAGCCACCAAAGGTGTCTCAGCTGGCAGACAGTTTGTTTTCTTGGTGAAGTCCTTATCTCTGTGTGCTGCCTACAACACACAGCCTAGAGCAAATCCACTGCCCCACCTAAGGAGAAATGAGACATCTGGCATACGGAGAACAAGTCTAGTTTCTTACCCTAAGGCTTTCTAAGTGCCACTTAAATCTTAGCAGGCGTAGTTCACCCCCAGAGATGCTAAAGAAGGAGCTGAGAAGCAAGACCTGCACTTACATACCTAGAATACCAAGTTAGAGATCACAGAATCATAGCATCAGCCAGGCTGGAAGAGACCTCCAAGATCATCCAGTCCAACCTAGTACCCAGCCCTATCCAGTCAACTAGACCATGGCATTAGGTGGCCACTTTGGCTAGCATCTGTAATCTCTTAAATGAATATGGATGGAGAGCTATGCTTATCAAAGGCAAATAAAGATGTGACATTTTAGTAGTACAGAAAATACAATACAGCTACAACGAGGTGAAATAGAATATTCACAAGAATTATTCACTCAAAAGAGATATTTTTTTCAAGAGTTCTTGGCAATCATGAGTCCATTACTTGTATAAACAGACACAGAGAACAGAAAATACAAAAGTAACAGCAAGAAGTTGTTGGTTCCAGAGTGGCAGATGTCTGTGAAAGGGATTCTGTGCAACTGTGTCTTTATTACAGTCTGTAAGATTTGCAGTCAGAACTGAACATAGCCAAAGATATAATCCAAATAAAAAACACACATTCAAGATACTTTGTCTGACTTCAAACCAGATGAGTTTTTCCCCCTCTGTCTGTAAGAGGAGATGTGACAGAAACATGAGTGAAGGCAGGACACTCAATAGCTTTCACATCGAGTCCAGGCCATTTGGTAGGCCAAGGTTAGTGATTAGAGTAAGATTCATCAAAAAGAGGAGTGCAATATTAATCGGTCATTTGCTGCATCTTGTGCTTTTCCTCTTTAAGCTCACCAGCTAGCACTGCCACTGCTGACTTGTATCATCAGTAGAATGATGAAACCTGGCTTGTCTAGAGCAGAGTGAAAATCACTTAGTAAGTGAATTCAGAGCTCGTTGTAGAAGCCTTGTAGACACTGCAAAGAGCATCGGCTGGCTCTACCACCAGTTAAACGAGAAACCATGGACCTCTGTTTTCCCACAGTGGATACAACAAGCACAGAGAAAGCTTACAAGCTGTATGGATACTTTGCAGGACCCGGTTAAAGGCTACCAAGATTCTACTTCATCTTTTTAAAACCATGTTGCAAACTTCTTTCCTGCCTTCAGAAAAATGAATATAATTTCCTATTCTATATAAGGGACTGGGGAAAGGTAGTGGAAGAAGATTTCCTATTCTTTATAAGGGACTGAGGAAAGGTAGTGGAAGAAGAATGTAAAATTCATCTGGGAAGAAAACATCCTTTAAGTCTCAAACAAAAAGCTGTCCTTATCAAAACCATGTAATGTCTGTACTACATTTCCTATCAATGAAGGTGCAGGATAGCTACAGGCATTTGTGCCGAGGAAGTATCAGGCAGAGCTTTGTCTCTGGGCTGCTGTGGCAAACTCAGCAGAGTTTACCTATGTGTGACTGAACACTGTCTGAGCTGGCTCTGCTGATTGTGGGGGTGATACAACCAGACACAAGCCAACTGGGAGCATACAACCAGAACTGGTGATAGTTTTAAAAGATGAAGGCCAATCTGTTTCAGGAAACAGGACTGTGAAGGCATCCTTTATCTGAAACCCGAGCTGGGGCAGGCTGTGAGCTAACCAGTGCTGCTGAGCTCACCATTGCTGGGTGGCACCATCCCTGACAGTCACAGCCAGCACAGCTAAAGGAATATCTGGGATACCAGAGGAGTAGGTGCCATCTCCAGTTAGTGGACTATGCCCTGAAGTCTTCCTCCCATCGGCTCTGTGATGAAGTGGTTCCACACTGGCTGGTTCCAGCCACACAGAAGACACTGTACAAGACGCTGTACACAGCTTCTCTAGCTGGACAGGATACTTGACCGTTTTGGATCAATAAGCATAGAGAAATAGATCTCTCTTCTCCAAGTGTTCCCATTATTCAGGGAACATAGGAATGGTCAAGAGAACAGCAAAGAGATTTCTGTCTTGCTAGAAACACTGCTTGTGAGTGGTGGGGTCAGAACAGCAACAGCACTGTGCCAAACACCATGGCTAAAAGAAGGAGCACTGAAATGCTGCAACTGACTCGAGATAGCTGCTAACAAGGACCAGGAGTAGTCTTCAGTGCTAATCCCTCTTGCTGACAAACCTTCATACTTGACACCATACACTGAGTCTTGTTTTCAGACAGCTGATTACAAGCAGCAAGATAGAGCAACGGCAAGAGTTTGACAATCCAGAGCTTGAAAGAGAGAATTCTCTGTCATATCATTAAGCATTTGTATTGTTTTAGTTATCCCTAGCATCTCATTTTTGTGTTGCTTACCTAGAACAATGGAAAATCTATTTACTGATCCAAATTTGGATCCAGTTGTTAGGCTCCCATTTTTATAACTTTAGTCCATTTCTAGTTAGTGAATAGTCAAGAATACACTGAACCAAACCAGAGTTTCAACAGACTTTATCAGTCTCCCTGATGTAAAGCAAAATACCACAGCCTCTAACAAAACTATCAGGTTATTCTGAAACATTCTGCCACTAAAACTCTGCAGCAGATACTTGTTCAGTCTTGACTCCAAACTAAGAACACCCAGGTAGTTAATCCAAATCATTAATTTTCTCCATCATCTTGTAATAAGCTAAGCAGAGTAAATTCCTTCAGCACACAGCAAGAGATCACCTGCTAGTTTTGGCAGAGGTAATTAGAGTTTACCTGCAGTGTAATTTAATTTATGAGTTAGACCTTAGTTCCTCATCATTCAGTGGTCTTTCATAGCTTTGTTTACAACAAGCAGTCCTTTCTGTTCAGCAAATTTATTAACCACACCTTGCACTCCTGCCTAACCACTGAAAGAACTCCTGCAGAGCATGTCTGGCAGAAAGCACAGAGCTGTCATCACTTTTATGTTAGAGACTCATACAAGCATAGCATAGTTTGCATTACAAAGGACTTTAGAGATCACTGAGTTTCAACCCCGCTGCCATGTACAGAGACAACTTCCACTAAGGTTGCTCAAGGCCCTGCCCAGCCTGGTCTTCAAGATTTTGAGAGATGAGGCCTGAAGGTTGCTCTGGGCAACCTGTATCAATGCCTCACCACCTCACAGTGAAAAAATACAATCATGGAATGAATATGAATCGTTCTAAAGCCAACGTCACACTAAAAACAAAGTTCTGTACAAGTAGGTGTTTGAAGTTGAAGAACCTCCAAAAAGCATTGACAGATCAGCAGGAGGGGCAGAAAAAGAAAGTCACAGCTTTGTTTGAACTCCTTAGCCAACTCCTTAAACTCACAGACGTGACAAATGCACTATCCAGAGGATAACATGAAAGCAAAGACAACCAGAACACACTCTCTCTTTTTTTATCTCAAAGAAAAACAGTAAATGCTTTTTTTTATCCTTACTTGATCAACATTGCTTGATTTGGCAGCAGTTCCAGGTGAATTTTCCCTCCTTCCTGTGTTCTTAAATAAGCAAATTCCTCCAACATATCAATATCTGAAGAAAATGTTAAAGATTTCAGATAGGTAAAAAAAGTGATAGAGAAGTTTCTTTCTTATCCCTCCCATATGAAGCCACATTGCTGAGTGTCAAAATAAGCAGCTATTGAAGTGTATCATTCTTAAAAGTCATAAAGATCACAGCCTATCTTTCTAATCCTTCACAAATCCATGAGAAATGGCTTTTTGAAGTGTGAAATACACACATGACTCGAGTTGATTTCTTGCTTCACAAGTACAGTCAGACAGAAGCAAAGACAGATCAATTCTCCAGATTCCCAGGTTGTTTTACTTCCTTTTCACACACTTGGTGCACACTGAGGCTGCAGCTGAAGGAAGTGCCATCATATTGGCACATACCACCCATTTAAGTTTTATGGTTTGGGTCCTATATTGAGCTTTTTTTTTTTCCCCACCTCCTTTCCTTTAAAACCAGAAGGCTTTTTCAAGTTGTTTGACGTAACAGTTAGACCCTTTGCTTCCTGAGAACCACGGTTAGATGTCTGTTTAGGTTAAACACTAAACTGTCCACTGTGTGTACACTCATCAAAGAGGAGTAAGGTATCTGACAACAGCAATCAGACATGAGCTCCGACATAGCTCAGCATCTTCTGTGCCCCAAAAATCTGACCCACACAAAACGTTTTATAAACAGCCAAAATCACTCAAGTCTTTGAAGCACAGGGATTGCTTGATCATTTTTGCTAAGATCTGTATCTCATAGTATGTATTTTCTGTTAATGCTCTACATATTCAGATTCACAGAATGGTTTGGGTTGGAAGGGACCTTAAAGCTCATCTACTTCCAACTCCCCTGGCATTGGCAGCGATACATTCCACTAGACCAGGCCACTCAAAGCCTTATCCAAGCTGGCCTTGAACACCTCCAGGGTGTAGGCAACCATGACCATACTGAGCTATCTTCCTGAAAAGACTGCCAACATAGCCACAAGTGCCGTTCTTCTGAGTGCACGTGCAGCTGCAGTGTAAAGTCTGCTCTCAAGTGCCAGAACAGGTGACAAGAGCCTTATTTCTAGCCTGTTGTGCACTGCCAGCTACAAGAAGAGGCTTGCACAGTATGGAAATAAACACAAGAGTATGATCGACAGAGAAAGCTGCTACAGAAACAATCTAACAGCTTTTCCAACAGGTTCTTCTTTGAAAAAGGATACTTGTGACATAGTTGAAAAAATTCTCATACTGGAAATTTCCTTGTTGGCAGATTTTGTTGATGGCTTTCAGGAACAAGTTCTCACCCCTCGGCCACTCATGCTGAAGCAGAACAACTACGTGGCCCAGCGCCATATCATCTCTGTTATCTGTGAAAGCTCTGAGCTTCAGGGAAGAAAATGACATTGAGACAAGCAGGAAATACATATTGCTTTCATAAATACAGGAGATTCATTCACCCAGTCCTCTGCAAATACAGAAGTACTGCTTTAGGAGTGCATTTCATTATGCCCTAATACACACATTTAAAAGACTGGATTTCCATCCAAAATACCAAATTCTCTCCACTGACCTGTAAAGGAAGTCTGAATACAGACAAAAGTAGTTTGAGATTAGTTTTCCCTCTTCTACCCAAAACTGAAATGAATAGGAGAACAAACCCTCCTCCATCAACACTTTCTCCCCTCCCCAAAAAGGACCCTCCAGAAGCCCATTTAGAATCATTCTGTGACCCTCCACAAGCCCATTTAGGTGAAAAGCACTCAAGGTACAGCCCTTCACCCCTAGTCAAGTCACTGGGACAAGGCCATGCAGTTTCAAGACTCCAGAGAGATAAACTAGGCTTTAGAGACCAGAGAGAATTTGAAGATTTGACTAAAGCTTACCTTGAAACAAGCTAACAACAGATGAAGGCAGTAAGGCATGATGGCTCTACTGGTACAGGGCCAAAGCTTCAAATCAGACCCTGCAACAGAACAGTTTGTCATATACTTCTTTAGGGGTCTGATGACCACGAGAATGGAGCAAAACAAATCTACAATTGTCAAACCTCCCTCAGGGAGGAGAGCTTAGAAGGTAAATGACAAATTATTCAAAACATGAAGTTGCACATATTAAAATTTCTTCTTCATTTCTCCTTTCCTTAGGTAAGATTTTGTCACCAATATACTTTTACAGATACCCACAGGAAAACTCACCAAAGGAAAGAGGGGATAAAGAACTTCCTCCCTTTTTGCAATACAAGAAGAGAAGGATTATGTACTCAGCTGAACTGTGTGAACTGAAACTGAGCTGACACCAGGTTTAAGGTAGCAGCAATTCCATACCTTTCCTAAACTTAGACTTGACTTTAGGTTGCTCCTCTTGCACTTTCCCTCCATCTTGTATTGGAAGCAAAATACAGCACATGAGGTCAAGAACTTTTTCACATGTTTGCTATAAAAGAAGAGAGACATGATAATGCTGCATCTAAATTACACTTCTTAAAATTCAGCTCTGTTAATCATGACTGAAAATTTCAGATACCCCAGAAAAAGAAAAAAAAAATAACTCCCCAAGAACCTAAACCAAAGGAAAAAAACCCCACAACATAAAAATTATCTGTTAGAACTTGTGTGGCTTTAATGTGAAATTTAATTTGGCTGCACAAAAATATGTAGCTGTCATTAAATAATCTCTGAGAGCCTACATAAGTCCTGTCAATTGTGAAAAATATGTCTTGGCAGTCTTCACTTCAGCAGTGTAAGATCAATACAACTGCAATCAAAAAATGATTTTTTGGAAGGATTAAGCTTTCAAGTGTATTCTTTGTATAGTTTTTTAAAGCTTATCCTGTCTGTGGCAAAAATAGAAAAGGAAAATGGCAGTTCTGACAGCATGACAGAACTGCAGGGAATTTTTGATCACAGCATGTTGGGGGTTGGAAGACCCAAGGAGATCATTGAGTCCAATCCCCCCGCCAGAGCAGGACAATGCTATCTAACACAGATCAGAGGAACGCATTCAGACAGGCCTTGGAAGTCTCCAGAGAAGGAGACCACACAGCCTCTTTGGGGAGCCTGTTCCAGTGCTCTGTGTCCCTTGCAGTAAAGAAGTTCCCCCTTGTGTTGAGGCAGAACTTCTTTTGCTGCAATTTACATACATTGCTCCTTGTCCTATCACAGGGAGCAAGTGAGAATGTTACTTGATGCTACCTCCTAGAGACAGCGAGAGGTCTGCACAATGCATTATCACATTTCCAGTGAAATAGTAAGCTGGGAGGGACAGAAAGACAAGTCCAGTAGTACTAGGATGAGGGTAGGCATTAAGAGACCTAGCCTTTATGATCAGTGCTGACACTGACTGACCTCAGACCACCAGGCACTCCTGCAATACTGAAAATACAAAATACACATGGCAAAGGTAAAGAAAGTTAGAATCACATCATCACTTTGGTTGGGCAAGAACTTTAAGGCCAAGTCCAACCATGATCTAACTCTACTACGTCTGGTGCTAACACAGCCCTTGCCACCATATCTCTGCCTCTCTGAAACATCTCCAGGGATGGGGATTCAGCCACCGCCCTGGGAAACCTGCTCCACTCTCTGAGAACCCTTTCACTGAAGTTTCTTCTCATCTCCAACCTAAATCTCTCCTCGTGCAACTTGAGGCCACTTCCTCTCCTCCTATCACTTGGTACTAGGGAGACCAACACCCACCTCACTCCAACCTCCTTTCAGGGTGCTATAGAGAGCAAGAAGGTCTCCCCTCAGCTTCCTTTTCTCCAGAGCAAAAACCCCAGTTCCTTCAGCTGTTCTCCAGGCCCTTCGGCAGTTTCACTGCCCTTCTTTGGACACGCTCCAGTGCTTTCCTGTAGTGAGGGCCCAAAACTGAACCCAAGACTCAAGGTGTGATCTCCCCAGTACTGAGTGCAAGGGGACAATCCCTTCCCTGGGTCCTTCTGGACACACTGTTGCTGACATAGGCCAGGATGTTATTTGCCTTCTTGGCCACCTGGGCACATGGTGGCTCCTGTTCAGGTGGCTGTTGATCAACATCCTTAAGTTCCTTCTCTACTTTTAACTATGGAAATATCAAAACTAAAATCCCAAAATCATAACTATCAAACAGGTTATATAAGAGAGATGCTAATGGTCAGCAAGTTAATGTGCCAGGAATCACAGAAAGGGTTAGGCTGAAAGGGACTTCCGCAGGTCACCTCGTCCAATTCCTCTGCGCTGAGCAGGAACATCGTCCACTAGAGAAAAGGGCTGTGACTAGTATGTGGAGAGAGGTTCTCCTGCCCTTCTACTCTGCCCTGGTGAGGCTGCACCTGGAGTACTGTGTCCACTTCTGGGCCCCCAGTTCAAGAGGGACATAGAAATGATTGAGGGAGTCCAGTGCAGAGACACAAAGATAATGAAGGGAATGGAACATCTCACTTAGGAGGAGAGAGTGAGGGAGCTGGGGTTCTCTACCTTGGAGGATTCTGAGGGGTGACCTCATTCTATGATTCTAGAGCAGGTTGCTTAGAGCCTTGTCAAGCCTGACTTCGCTTATTTCCAGGGATGGGAAGTGTACCTCTTCCTCCTGTGAAGTGTGGATCTTTCAGTAAACCCTGGCTGATGTTATAAGCAGGCTAAAGGGAAAACGTGAAGGAAGAAGGCAAATAGGAACCACAGAGGATGAATGAGCAACAGGGTGTGGAAAGTGGTACTTACCCGATATTCTCCAAGGGCAAAGTGGCAGGTTGCTAACTGGATTAGTGCTCTCTGATTTTCCAGTGACCCTTGTCCTGTAATTTGCTGTGGAGAATGAGAGCCCTGAAGAGCTGCCAAGTGATGTAGGCTGCTAATTGCTTTTTTGTACTGCCCCTTTAATAAAGAATATATAAAAAGACTATTTTAGGGTTTTCTGTATAGAATGGGCAGAAAAACATAGATAAAAGTTCCCTCACAGGAAGCTTTCTGAACAGTGCCCAAGTCAGAGGGCTTCAAAACTGTAATCTAGCAGAGGACACTTCAGTGTTGTGCTGTGTGGAGGAGTGATCACTCACAAGGTAGTGAGAAGATAAACGCTACCTTAAAAAGCCTGTTTACAAAATCCCATTTGTAACTGAAACAAATAATCATGCTCTTCAAGTTAATCATTACTTAGCCAAATCAAGCATGAAATACCTCTTGTTGGGGCACAAGAACAGGCCAAAATAAAAGATCTGCAAAGGGAAAATATAAAACAAAAAGCTTTCTTCTATGTGTGGTATTTGGAAAGAGTAGAGTCAGCCCCACTTCTGAGAAGAGTTATCCATTTTAAGTGAGGTATGTTAAAAGCTTCTGCTGTTTGAGAAGTCTTCTGTCTCTGCTCCAATATAAAGCACTGGCAGATGAGCAATGTGCCCTTTTCTTCTGTAACACTACTATCTATTGGTCAAATGGCCAACATAGAGGTCTTCCCCACATGCCAAAACTAGCTGGACAACTCCTGGGACAGGAAAATCCTATGCAAATTATCCTGCTTGTGGTATGGATGGTATGATCCCATCCCTAAAAGGGTAATGCTTTAAAGGATAAAAGCATCAGAAACTTAGAGCAGTCCAACTGGCTATCCAGAATAGCTATTTGCTAGGAACAAGAGCAACGTAATGACATCACTTTTACTAGTCTTGTCTTTACTTTTTTACCTGGTAGATGATCATGTCTGTAAGAAAGATTCTTAACCAAAGCCAGGTGTCTGTCTTCCATGACAAACAAATTCTGGTGAACTCTGTATGGTCAGAGAAGAAAAAAAGAGAAGAATGAAGGATTTCATAGCTTTGGGCTAAAAATCAATTATATGCTAAAAAAAAGGTTTTGACTTGAAAAATTACAAAAAACCCAAAAAACCCAATACTAAGAGTGTGAAATCTCAAATATAGGCTCCCCTCTTCCTGTACTTCCTATATACTTTCCTATACTTCCTATATTTTAAATCATAGAATCAACCAGGTTGGAAGAGACCTCCAAGATCATCCAGTCCAACCTAGCACCCAGCCCTATCCAGTCAACTAGACCATGGCACTAAGTGCCTCAGCCAGGCTTTGCTTGAACACCTCCAGGGACAGTGACTCCACCACCTCCCTGGGCAGCCCATTCCAATGCCAATCACTCTCTCTGGCAAGAACTTCCTCCTAACATCCAGCCTATACTTCCCCCAGCACAACTTGAGACTGTGTCCCCTTGTCCTGTTGCTGGTTGCTTGGGAGAAGAGATCAACCCCCACCTGGCTACAACCTCCCTTCAGGTAGTTGTAGACAGTAGTGAGGTCCCCCTCTGAGCCCCCTCTTCTCCAGGCTAAACAACCCCAGCTCCCTCAGCCTCTCCTCATAGGGTTTGTGTTCCAGGCTTTTCACCAGCTTTGTTGCCCTTCTCTGGACACATTCCAGCACCTCAACATCTCTCTTGTAATGATTTTCACAACAAATTTCTCTCCTGTGGTTATGCTTCTCTTCACTGCATCCCACAAATCTAAAAGCAGCTAGGTCATACTGTTTGCCTGCTTTTTAGAAGAGAAATCTGTTGTGAAAATCATCACAAAGATACTAACAGAAAGGGAAAGTCCCAGCAAAGACAAACCCTCTTTGAGCATGAGCTAAAGCAGCACATCCTCACCCAGTATTATCAGTGCTACAGATAAGCAACTGTCCTCCAGTAAAAGCTGCTTCCAAGAGAAGTGGGAGTGAATAAAACAAAGATGCTTATTTTTCATTATAAGTACAGGATCAAAATATTCAGAAATGCCACAACTGATAGAGCTTCTTATTGGAACCTAGATCAGAAATACTCAGGAGCCAAAGTAAATTCGATTTTAAGGACTCACAACTGGAATTCTATTTTAATAGTAAGGCGAGTTCTCTGCAAAGCAATGAAGCCTAAATGCAACTCTGCCTGTAGTTACCTTTGTCAAGTGACTCCAGAGAGTAGAGCAGCTCCCAGCTCTCTCTTGCCAGTTTAAAGCTCTCTAATACTTCAATGGAGTTTGCAAGATCTGCCTTGTTCACTGTGATGTGGCGACTTCGTGTCTTCCCAGAAGTATCCTCATCATCTGAGCTCTGCTTAAGAGTCAGCATAAAACAAAGAGATTCATTTAGTTTATACTGATTTCAAAGCACTCTGGAGTTACCCAAGTTCCAATGGATGCAAGAAAACAATTTTGTACTACAGATGCCAAGGTCCTACTTCAGTGATTTTTCTTGTAATCATATTAGAACAACCCGTTCTGCTACCCAGAATCTCAGTGGGTTTTGACTATTAAAGAAAGAGAGGTATTTACAGTTCCAATCATGCTGATCTGGAGGTTTAGCTGTGGAACATCTGCCTGCTCTGGATACCATTTTTAACAGCTTCTGCAGTCTCTGTTGAGCTCACTTAAGTTAAAGTATTCACACCAGCACACACTTGTCCACAGTGATTTCTGTAAACATCCCTTTATTCTCACTGCCTCTAGCCCACGGAGTCTGTCTGAAATTCACGGTCACAAACAGCTATTCCAGGGCAGCTCTGAAAATATGTCTGTGACATCTGTGTCAAAACCAGCTAAATTCCAGTACCAATGCACCCCTGTTACAAAGGAAAACGGCCAGAAAAGTTACCATTGTTTTTTCTCTTCCTTCAGCAAGTTTCCTCTTTTTGTGTACGTGTTTGCTACGATCAATGTCTGTATCACCATAGATGTTGGTCACATCCTCCAGAAGAACCAGTGGGGTTTGGTTTGGAGCATTTGGACCTAGATTTAAAGATAAATTAATTCAACATTGCTCTGAACTAATGTGAAAACTTTCATGCCTATACCAAGCTGGTTTTGTTTTCTTCACAAGCAATGATCATAATGCTACAGAAAGCAATCTGAAAATGGATTCATTCAAGTTGTATAAGCTTAAGCTACGTGGGTAAGGCCACGGTTTTCCCTAAGTAGCCTTACAGTAAAGGTCAGAATGCATTACCAGATATCACAGTAGTTTGCTTGAGAGCTTCAAGAAATCTTTGAAGCCTTCCCTTATAGAGCAGTCAACAGATAGGCTCAGGCAGCAGGTGTTCGCTTACCCAGCACTGTTTGCTTTCAGACAGCTATTCGATGGGTGAACAGAACAAAAAAGCTCTGAAGGTAACAGCCACCAGCACAGCAAAGCACAGAAACATTCTCAAGAGAAAGCAAAGCAATATGCTGACAGGCACTGAAGTGACTATTTCATCACAAGATTTCCCTAGCAGGATCACTCTGTGTCAGCATTGCCTCCACTGACTTCAGTGTACAGAACTAAACCATTAATCGAGTTCCCAGAGTCCATCATCACTCTCCAAAGCCTCTGAAACAGACTCATTTTGAAGCACAGAAGATAATTTCTGCTTCCACTGGCATCACAGAACATCTAGTGGGATCTTGTACCTGTTATTTCAGACCTCAGAGCTTAAGTTTCACTAAATACAAAACAGGAAAACCACTTCTTCATCTCCGACAGCACTCGTACATGATCACTGTTGAGAAAGCTTTGCTTCTGAGAAAAATTCCTCCTTTATAGGTGATCCTGCTCAGGCAGGGGGGTGTGACTAGATCATCTTTTGAGGTCCCTTCCAGCCCCTGACATTCTGTGACTTTGTACAATCAAGCTGCATATTGGTGTGCAACACTCAGAGAAAGAGAAATGCAAAGGAAAGGAGAAATCCAGTAATGTTTTGCCTTTTGAAATCTCCACCAGGCAATCCAGCAGTAAGAACAAATACTTTTAGTATGTGCAGTTCTTCTGTTTGCAGAAAGGTTGGAGGTGAAAGCCTCAGTCATAACTGCAAAGAATTCATTTGCGAGCTTAGTATAAGGACAAACCATTTCATCTCTTGACAAAAAAAACCCCAAACAACCTGTATTAAGCTTTTCCCATCTACTCAAAAATGGTCTGTAAGGAGTCCACTATAACAGAAGTTAATGTTGCAAGAAACAACCAACTTAGCTTGCTTAACAATGCTGCCTCCTTGGACTAGGCTCAAACTATTGCTACTGTAACAGCCCTTGCACAAAGGCTAAACACATTGAAATCACCTCTCCCTGCTCTGTCATGTATTCCACCATGTCAGGATCTAACCTGTGTTAACTGCAGACAAAGCCAAGTCATGATGTAGAAAAGGTGCATCCATGAGAAATAGATAGGAAAAGTACCACATCTGGGATGCTAGAAGAGTTTTATCACTAGAATCTCAACAGCTGTCTGCATCTAACACCTGAGAATGGAATAGAAGCAACCAGGTTGGAAGAGACCTCCAAGATCATCCAGTCCAACCTAGCACCCAGCCCTATCCAGTCAACTAGACCATGGCAATAAGTGCCTCATCCAGGCTTTTCCTGAACACCTCCCAGGGAGGGTGACTCCACCACCTCCCTGGGCAGCCCATTCCAGTGGCAAATCACTCCCTCTGGGAAGAACTTCCTGCTAACATCCAGCCTAGACTTCCCCTGGCACAACTTGAGACTGTGTCCCCTTGTCCTGTTGCTGGTTGCCTGGGAGAAGAGACCAACCCCCACCTGGCTACAGCCTCCCTTCAGGTAGTTGAAGACAGCAATGAGGTCTGCCCTGAGCCTCCTCTTCTCCAGGCTAAACACCCCCAGCTCCCTCAGCCTCTCCTCACAGGGTTTGTGTTCCAGGCCCCTCACCATCTTTGTTGCCCTTCTCTGGACACGTTCCAGCACCTCAACATCTCTCTTGAATTGAGGGGCCCAGAACTGGACACAGGCCTCAAGGTGTGGCCTGACCAGTGCTGAGTACAGGGGAAGAATAACCTCCCTTGTCCTACTGGCCACACTGTTCCTGATACAGGCCAGGATGCCATTGGCTTTCTTGGCCACCTGGGCACACTGCTGGCTCATCTTCAGCCTACCATCCACCAGTACCCCCAGGTCCATTTCCTCCTGGCTGCCCTCCAACCACTCTGTCCCCAGCCTGTAGCGCTGAAGACTCGTTTTTTCACTCATAAGGATTTGACTGAGTATTAGTTCAGTGCTTTGCTTTTAAAGAAAACATTCTCCTCTCAATAGCAGGAAAGTGCACTGCAGCCTTCATTTTAAAACCTCCAATCCTAAATTGAAACAAACTCTCAAACCTCACCCTTGGCTTGAGCTGCAAACGTCTTATGCTGCTAAAAGCTGCACAGCCATACAAAGAGCTATGTCGTGTTTCCATGCCCAACTGAGCTCTAGAATCTGAAGTTTAACATATTCTTTAATCGATTTCTAGTACAAGTGTTGTGAATAACTCCCTAAAAGCATGAGTCATAACAGCAACTCCTGCCAAGTCTGCAAGTTACAAGAATTGTGAATCGGCTCATTAATTTCTCAAGTCTCCAGCAAGACAGCTATTAATTGAAGGCATTGAAAAGTTTCACCACAGGTTTCCTTCTAGTCCATACAGGTGAGAATAAAGTCACAGATCAAATCTCAGAGCTACTGGATTAGGGAGAAGACAGGTAGTTTGTCACCCTCCTTCCACAGAGAAGGAGGAAAAGAAAGCTTATGATAGAAGGGATATGAAATGCACTGAATATCACTGGACTACAAGCGCAGAGTCCTGCAACTGGGGAGGAATAACACCAGGCACCAGTACAGACTAGGGGTTATCCTGTTGGAAAGCAGCTCCATGAAGAAGTACCTTGGAATCTTAGTGGACAGCAAGTTATCCGTGGGACAGAAACGTGCCCTTGTGGCCAGGAAGGCCAATGGTATCCAATACTCCCTTCCAACTCCTAACATTCTGTGATTCTGTAACTTTAACACTAAAGCAAAAATGAGTAATTAAATTAGAAATATTTTCCTGATGTCAGGAAATAAGAGAAAGTATCAGAAATGCTGCACTGAAGGGACTGTGTTCTTTCAGTATACAATCTTTTTATGATGGTTCAGTCTCGAAACATGAGTTTTAACATTGTACAACTTTCAAAGTAAAGTTTTCACTGCTGCTTTACTTCCTTCCTTCCTCAACTCAGAATGGAGCGGCTAAAGCCGCACAGCTAAAATATTTCACTGCCCCACCATAACTCTTCCTTCCTCTGGGTAGAACAAAGTATCAATTAATTCCTGTATTTGTTGAAATGACCTCATGTTCTTTGCACACAATTTGCCACTTCATTTATCTTTTATCTGCTGACATTGTTCCAATGGTCACCCAGCTTCCTATGAAGTTGTTTAAACTCCATCATTTGTACTGAGTGTTTCATACTCAGATGATCTTTTGCTCCACAAATGAACACAGCACACAGAATTAAAATTGCTATTTTATCAGGGATCAGTAATTGTAATGTAACTGACTACTAATTATCTATGATGACTAAGTTACTGTTGCCAAGTGATTGCTTAAGCAGGGAATGCAGGCTACAAGGAGCTGAAAATTCCTCTTTATGATGCTGCTTAGTAATTTCTAAACAAACTGGTGCTTAAAGAACTTCCCTCAGCTCTGGGACACCCTTGCAAAGTCCAGTCAATCACTGATGAAGCAATCTAACATGTCCAAGCAATCTGACATGTCAAATGCAGATCTGAGAGGGTAGGGAAGAAAAAAAAATCACAGGTAACAATCTTATTTTAAATGTTCCATTCACAAATGAATTACAGATCCGGATACAGATCAGTCAAAGACTGAACTTAAACTACACCAGAACAAAAAGCCTAATTGGAAGGTTGTGAATTTCAGAAAATGTGTTTTAAACATCAGGCAGAAATTCTGCACTCTGAGGGTTGTGATGCACTGGAACAGGTTGCCCAGAGAAGCTGTGGAGGCTCCAAGCCTGGGAGTGTTCAAAGTCAGGTTGGATGGGGCCTTGAGCAAACTGGTCTAGTAGGAGGTGTCCCTGTCCATGGCAAGGGGATTGGAACTTGATGACCTTTAAGGTCCCTTCCAACCCAAACCATTCTATGATACCATGAAAATCTTTCCCTGTTCAGTTTTTATTTGACTTGTTATTAATTTGTTCTGTGTTTCTAACAAAAAAAAATATTTTCCCATTTTGTGGAAGTTTTTGTATAGACACTGACTGCAGGAAGCCAAGAAAAGGTCAGCTTCAAAGAAACAGGATCAGAGGAGAAAATGACACAAACATGATGCTGGTGAAAAAAGCAGGAAACAGTCCTAGGCATATTTCTCTTAACACCTGGTCTGTTACTTTTCTCTCTGCTAGAAAACTAAGGGCTGCTGGCCATGGCTGGAATCATGATGCTAAGTTAGATAGACCTTTGGTTTGATCCACTCCAGCAGCTGTCATGAACTACTTCTGCTGGTAAGACTGATGGCTCGGGAGATTCATAGTGCCATGGCACTCCATAAGATGATAGCTGCAAAAGACTACATGAGACAAGATCTTTCACACACCATAAAGGAAGTCACAAAGAATTCTTCACAAAAGTTGAAACATTGGAAACTAACCTTGGAAGAGGGATGGCTGGATGTTGCTGACATACTGGAATGCATTTTTAAAGAAGACCAACATTGTGGAATACACTACTTGATTCTTATATTTAGCATGTGCATCACTATCAAAGTTACTGATGTACCTGCAGAGGTCTTTCATTCGATGCAGAATATCACCAAAACTTCTGAGGAAGAGAGAGAAAAAGAATTCAGGATGTTACACAGACTGCAGAACTAAAGGATGCATAATGAGTATGAGAAGGGGAGGCTGAGAATGCACACCGATGAAACTTCTAAACATTTACCACGTGTCCTTTTGCTCAGGTACCTCACAGTACTATGGTGCTTACACTTGACTTTCATCAACAAAGAGTTGGGTTAGAGACTAATTTGAAAGTGCTTCCTGGATCTACTGTTTTTGCTTTGCAATGTACAGTCTTAAAAGGAAAGCTGCACTGAATTTACACAAAATGTCCTTATGCTAAAATCCTCCTTCAAACCACCTTAAGACAAATTCTCCTAGAGAAAAAATTAAACCAAAGATAAAACCAACAGAGAAGTGCACATTTCCCACCTTCTTCCCTTATCCATTTGCCACTCACACCTCATTCCCACCACAGACAGGATTTTAAACAGCCTCTCCCAAGGGTCTGTAATCTGGGATGATTTCTCTGTAAGACCATCTATTATGTATTTTTGAGAGCTACGCTTGCTTGGAGACATAATATCAGAGGAATCTTGGGAACCTGGTGAAAAACAGCACATATACCAGTAAGAAATCAAACCAGCTCATTTCTTTTCAAGGAGCAGACATTTTGTATAAAACAGCTTTCAGGACAACCATTCCTTACTGAGACAGCTGCGTCCTTATAGAAGAGAGATGGTAAAGCTGGATAAGGACATCTTGGACATTCTGTCCTACCTCTCAATACATATAATGAAGCATCACGATTAAGTGGTTGAAGCATCATGTGGTATTTTGGTATCAAAGAACTAAGAAACCACAAATACTACTATTAACCCCTCTCTATGGGATATGTTGAGTGTAAATGACCTCAGGTTGCACCAGGAAAGGTTTAGGTTGGATATGAAAATAAACTTGTTGACTGAAAGGGTTCTCAAAGACTGGAACAAGCTGCCCAGGGAGATGGTTGAATCTCCATCCCTGGAGAGGCTTCAGAGAGGCAGAGATGTGGTGCTGAGGGCCATAGTTTAGTACCAGACTTGACAGAGTTAGATAATGGCTGGATTCAATAATGTTAAATATCTTTTCCAACTAGAACAATTCTGTGATTACATACAAGGAATGAATTCTTCATTTATGGGTGTCACTTCAGTAACAGTAACATACATTCTAGGAAAGGTTAATGTAAAAATGTTCTTACCTTGATACTGGCTTTCTGTCTGTGCAGATCTAGTGACATAGTTAATATAAAACTCTGCTGCTTTATTCAGATACTTATATAACAAACTGGCAGGAAGTCGAACATCTGGGTTGTTAATTATGAGAGGAAGAACATCACAAACTGAAATAAGAAACAAACAAGAAAATCCTTTAGGTATAGGGGAAGACTTTTGATTCTATGTGTCCTATGTTTCTCAATCAGCAATATAGGCATATATGTCTGGCTAACCATACACCACAAAGGATCACAAAGAACCTCACCTGAGTTACTGCAACACCAGTTTGTACCATATGGTCAGCCTGGACTAACGTGGCCTGAGCCTCTTCTGCATAAAGCAGTCTTCTAATATTGGCAGGCTGAACTCAGAACCTTGCCACACTAAAATGTTGTCTGCTAAGACAAGAACATATTTTCTTACCAAATAATTTTCTAAAACAATTCACTGGAGATTCTTGGTCTTCAATACTTTCAGCATCTAATAAGGTTTCTCCAAGGCCTACCTGTGTAAGCAGAGGTGACAATTAAACACTGGACCAGTGGCTTTAAAACATTTTTGAACTGTGAGTCAATGGAATTGAACAGTAACTCAGTGGATGCACAACTAATAACTCATCATATGACAACTGTATTTGCCAGTCACCAAATATAGTTAAATTAGCTCTATTTAATCATAGAATCATAGAATGTCAGGGGCTGGAAGGGACCTCGAAAGATCACCTGGTCCAGCTCCCCTGCCAGAGCAGGATCACCTATACCAGATCACACTGGAACGCATCCAGATGGCTCTTGAATACCTCCAGAGAGGGAGACTCCACAACCTCCCTGAGCAGCCTGTTCCAGTGCTCTGTCACCCTCACACTGAAAAAATTCCTCCTCAGGTTCCATGGAACCTCCTATGCCTCAACTTCCACCCACTGCCCCTTGTCCTGTCAATGGACATCACCGAGAAGAAGCTGGCTCCATCCTCCTGGCACTCACCCCTTACCTATTTATAAACATGAATGAGGTCACCCCTTAGTCGTCAACTCTCCAAGCTATAAAGCCCCAGCTCCCTCAGTCTCTCCTCATAAGGAAGATGTTCAACTTCCTTAATCATTTTTGTGGCCATATGCTGGACTCCCTCAAGCAGCAGCTCCCTGTCTTTCTTAAGCTGAGTGGCCCAGAACTGGACACAGTACTCCAGATGAGGCCTCACCAGGGTAGAGCAGAGGGGTAGGAGAACCTCCCTCCACCTACTAACCACAGCCCTTATAATACACCCCAGGATACCAGTGGCTCTCCTGGCCACAAGAGCACATTGGGGCTCATGGCCCTTGTGATGGTTTCCCCACACTTAGGAAATCACCCAGACTAGACTTAGCCAGCTGCGAGTTAAGGAATGAAGTTATATTTACAGCTTAGCACAATTTACAAGCATATACAGGCATAAATATTTACAGCTATATGCAAGCTAAAAGTAATACAGAAACACAATACCCCTCCTAGAAAATCAGAGTCCCCAGCAGGCTCCCAACACAAACCTCCTCTCCCCTCTCTCTTTCCCTCCCTTCAGAAGTAACGAGGTCATTCCCTGGTGATAAATCTGGAGAGATCTGAGATGAGATATTAAAAAGCCAACAAGGAGGTTAGAAGAAACTCGGTTACGTCGGATTAGAGTTAAGACAGATGCAACCGCACAGACTCACCAGAGAGAAGGAACAGAACTGCGAGCTGAGCAGTGTGTGAGAAGCAAATGTCTTATCTATATTTTGCCTAGTTGCATTTCTCAGCAGAAGAATGAATGATATAGGGTACTGTTGTTTTCTTAATTTCTTCTCACAGCTAAGGATTTCATTTCTCCTAACAAAATATTCCAATTAGCCTCAAACCAGCACAGCCATCCTTCCATCCACCAGGACTCCCACGTCCTTCTCCCCTTCACTGCTCTCCAGCAGGTCAGTCACCAACCTACACTGACACATGGGATTGTTCTTTCCCAGGTGCATGACTCTACACTTGCCCCTGTTGAACTTCGTTAAATGTCTCCCTGCCCAACTCTCCAGCTCATCCAAGACTCTCTGAATGGCAGCACAACTCTCCGGTGTGGCAGCCACTCCACCCAGCTTGGTGTCATCAGCAAACCTGTTGACAGTGCACTCCATGCCCTCATCCAGGTCATTAATGAATACACTGAATAATACTGGTCCCAGTACTGACCCCTGAGGAACTCCACTAGTTACAGGCCTCCAGCTAGACTCTGTCCCTTTGACAACTCTCTTTGACTTCTTTCCTTTAACCAGTTCCCAATGCACCTCACTACTTCATCACCCAGATCACACCTCCCCAGTTTAGCTATAAGGATGCTGTGGAAGACAGTGTCAAATGCTTTACTGAAATCAAGGTAAAGCAGATCCACTGCTCTTCCACCATCTAGCCACCTGGTTACATCCTCATAGGTTATCAAGTTGGTCAAATGTGACTTCCCCCTTGTAAAACCATACTGACTGCTCCCAATGACCTTCTTGTCCTGATGTGGCTAAGCACAGCACTGAGGATAAACTGCTCCATTATCTTTCCAGGGATGGAGGTGAGGCTGACTGGTCTATAGTTACCTGGGTCCTCCTTCTTACCCTTTTTGAAGATTGGAGTGATGTTTGCCCTCCTCCAATCCCCAGGCACCTCTCCTGTTCACCATGACTTACCAAAGATGAGAGACTTAATGGTGAAAAGCAATGCCAGAAGATAGCAAAACATGACCAAGAGAGAGTAACTGTGCTTGCATCTGGGTGTAGTAAAGATGTGCACAGAGAGGTGAAAGCAGTTGAGGTACCAGGCCTTAATGCTGCAGCTTGTCACCTTAGCTGTGGTTAACTGCCTGTGCCATTCTGCCTGATGCTAGTACAAGTCACTACATGCTACTGCAAGTCAGCTTAAGAACTAAAAGGTTTTAGAGTGTTCAAACTATTTTTAAACTCTCCTTAAACTGTCCTTCAATAAAGCAGGTCATTTAAAAAGTCTTCAGCTGTAGTTTCCTAAATCAAAGCAAAGCATGCTGCTTGTTAGAATCTACTCATAACCTCTGCCCTCAGTAAGACAAAAAGATGAAGCAATATTCTTCATCTTAGACTATAATCACAGAATGGTGAAGATGGGAAGGAACTTCAGGAGATCATCTACTCCCATCAAAGCAGGTTCACCTAGATCAGGTTGCACAGGAATGCATCCAGGCAAGTTTTCAAAATCTCTGGAAAAGGAAATTCCACAACCTCTGTGGGTGGCCTGGTCAAGTGCTTCAACACCCTCACAGAAAGAAGTTTCTCTTTCTACTTAGGTGAAAACTCCTCTGTTCTAGTTTGTACCTATTGTCCTTTGTCCTGTCACAAGGGACAGGACAAGAGTCTGGCTCTATCTTCTTGACACCTATCCTTTAAGGTGTCTGTCTGTACACACTGATCAGATCCCCTCTCAGCTGTCTCTTGTCCAGGCTAAACAGGCCCAGGTCTCTCAGTCTCGAGCTGCTCCAGTCCCTTAATCATCCTCCATGGCCCTCCACTGGACTCTCTCCAGTAGTTGTCTTGAACCCTCTTGAACTGAGGAGCCCAGAACTGGACACCATACCCTTCTGCACCTTTTTTGGGGTGCTTTTTATTTTTTTTTCAGAAAGCATGGAACATTTTGTGCATGTAGAAAACAAAAAGTTATTTTATTTGCTTCCATTTGCTTCTTGCCCAATTCTTTCCTGGCAGATTTCTTTGTTGCATCCTGAGGTAACATACAGCAACCTGAAAAACTAACCACAATGGAACATGAATAAAAAGACTCACCCTTTCACTAGTCAAAGGAAAATACAGTCCACTAGCATCTCAGAAAACAGAATTCCAACACCTTGAATAGTTACTAAGTTACTGTGAGCTTCTCTTACCCCGTGTTGCACCACAGTCTCCGGGAAGCGTCGCAGTAGCAGCAGCAGCATTTCTGCTCTTTCCAACGTGTTAAAGCACTGCTCTGTGGCCTTCAGGAGCATCTCACACTGGACCCGACCAGGAAGGGTTTCAAATAACCCTTAAAAAACAAAATTTAAATGTTTTACTTGCTATGTCTGAATTACAAAAGGTAAAAAGCTAGCCAACATCATCTTATCATACTTTTTTCTGCTTTTAATATCTATGCCTGGAAAAAAAAACAGCTGTTTCTTTCAGAGAAGACCATATGACTACTTATAAGTTTTTATTTGGGTGCACAAAACTTGTATTAACAAGAAGTAAGACTACTAATGAATGGAACACTGAAAATTCTAACACATTTGATATTTTAAGATCCTTTTTCTACTTTTTTTTTTTTTAACTTACATTCCCCTTCTACAATTAATACTTTCATTATGAAAAGATAGATTATAGAATCAACCAGGTTGGAAGAGACCTCCAAGATTATCCAGTCCAACCTAGCACCCAGCCCTATCCAATCAACTAGACCATGGCACTAAGTGCCTCATTCAATCTTTTCTTGAACACCTCCAGGGACAGCGACTCCACCACCTCCCTGGGCAGCCCATTCCAATGGCAAATCACTCTCTCAAGATTCTACAATTTAAATGGCCAGTGAGACTCAAAGAAAGGAACTAACATATTCTCCCTGTAGGTTTCACATATTCTCTCTGAAAAATAAAGGCACCTCATGAAAAAGCAAGTATTTCCTCATTCGGAATAGCCTGGACCCCGAGTTACACACTGCTATCTTTAGAGCTTCTGAAGCACATATTCAAACAGCAGATTGTAACTTGACAGGTGTAAATCCTACTTTCAAAACTGCCTGTGGTTGCTAGTAGTGAATGCCAGGCACTTCTGGACACTGTTCATTTTCGTGACCACGGAACATAGCCAGTTGGAAGAGACCTTAAAGATCATCCAGTCCAACCCTCAACCCAACACTGAAGGGTCAACACTAAACCATATCCATAAGCTCCAGGTCTGCACACTACTTGAACACCTCCAGAGATGGTGACTCTAACACTGCCCTGGGCAGAACATTCCAATGTTGGAGAACCCTTTCAGTGAAGAAGTATTTCCTAGCATCCAGCCTGGTGCAGCTTGGTCCTGTTGCCTGTCACCAAGGAGAAAAGGCTGCCCCCTCCTCACTCCAACCCCCTTCAGGTACCTGTAGAGAGTGAGGAAGTCACCCCTCAGCCTCCTCTTCTCCACACTGAACAATCCCAGTTCCCTCAGATACTCCTCCTAGGCCATGAGGCCTTGAGGCCCTTCATCAGCCTTGTTGCCTTCTCTGGACATGCTCCAGCAGCTCAATGTCTCCCAGGTGCTAGAACAGAATGCCTAGAACTGAACTCGAGGTGTGGCCTCAGCAGTGCTGAGTACAGGAGGATGATCACTTCCCTGCCCCGGCTGGCGACCATGTTTCTGATACAAGCCAGGATGCTGCTGGCTTTCTTGGCCACCTGGGCATGCTATGATTCATGTTCTGTTGACTGTCAACTCCCACTTCACATCTACAAATTCACCTCATTTTTATGATCATTCTCTGTTCTCTGCAATCAGTGGGCTGATGAAGTTCCATTCCACTTATTCCCTATGCAATCTCTTTTCCAAGTGCTTGTTTTTCTGGTAGACTTAAGTCTGCCCATACTCGAGACAAAACAGTGGGAACCAGCTTCTCATGTCACTTTTTGTTTTCTAAGCCTAACACACTGAAAAGTCTCTAAGGCTGAACTGAGAATAAAGATCTGCAGCCCACAAAGACTGACAGTTACTTGCCACATTAGACACGTAACCAGAAGGCTTATCTTTGGACTTTTGATTATCCCTATTCACCAAATAGAATCCTTACCTCTTAAAAACTGTGTCTGCTTGTCTTGTGAGTCATTCCTTAATGCTGAAGTAATAACACCAATCTCTCTCCATACAGCAGGTTGGTCTGGAAAATTCACAAACCTGTAACAAAGTTTGAGGCAAGGAAAGCACAGTGATCTCAAAACCTGTTTCATGTCCCCTGCAGAGGGGTGCTGGATGGGTGGGCAGAGACCAATGGGATGAGATTGAACAAGGCCAAGTGCAGGGTTCTGCACTTTGGCCACAACAACCCCAAGCAGCGCTACAGGCTGGGGACAGAGTGGCTGGAGAGCAGCCAGGAAGAAAGGGACTTGGGGGTGCTGGTAGATAATAGGCTGAAGATGAGCCAGCAGTGTGCCCAGGTGGCCAAGAGAGCCAATGGCAT
>WAAF01010899.1:168644-301920 GCA_013400475.1 Tricholaema leucomelas
CATGGTCTAGTTGACTGGATAGGGCTGGGTGCTAGGTTGAACTGGATGATCTTGAAGGTCTCTTCCAACCTGGTTGATTCTATGATTCTATGTTTACTGTACATATTTAATGAGTAAGACCTTTTCCACTTGATTTAGCCACATGGATTTCCACAAACACAGTACGGTTCAGGGAACTCCTGACCTTTCTGGAAACAGGCACCTGGCATAAGTATTGAGCTGCATTTCTGATTACTTACATGTCATAGAGCAGCCTGCCCGCAGATGCTGTCCTTTCAGCATTTCGCTCAATAGTGTACATCTCATACTGTAAGAGGGAAGAACAGAACATTGTCTTTCTTTGAATAAATGTATGAACCAGATCAGTCCTTCCACATTAAAGAAAAATGTCCCCAGCTTGCCACAGTAATCTGAACAACAGAAAATTAAAAGACTGCAACATTTTCTGCAGCAATTAGGACCTACGGTTTGACTAAACCCAAATTAAAACAGGAATAAACTTCTGTATGCTAATGTAAGTAGTCTGATATTAAAATGTTGACTTTATTTTTTCAGAAATAAAAAATGTAGCATGCAAAGAGTTCTTTGAGCAAGGTTTGTTTCCAGTCAAATGCATTATACCACCTCAAGCTGTCACAGAGCCATGGGTATGGGAGACACTTTAAATCTCCATTAGAAATGGATGCTTTCTTTGAAACAGCAAAGCCAAATGTTTCATCACATGTGAACACAAGTAGAATGACACCCTCCTCTCAGTTAATAAAACAACACTTTCACCCCTTTCAAAAAGCATTGATAGAAGTGGATTTTCTTGCTGCAAAGCA
This sequence comes from Tricholaema leucomelas, assembly GCA_013400475.1. Lineage (NCBI taxonomy): Eukaryota > Metazoa > Chordata > Aves > Piciformes > Lybiidae > Tricholaema lacrymosa > Tricholaema leucomelas. The sequence goes on from WAAF01010899.1 coordinate 169,469, forward strand.
TAATGAGCACTTAGGAGTCTTGCCATTTTGTTTTTAAGTACTGGAAACCGCAGTGAGAGTCCAAGCACCTGTGGTATCACCACCATCTCTCTGTTACCCAACAGCCACCCTATGTGTTCAGAGAGTGGCACAAAACGTGGCAAAACAAGTCGGCAAAAGAGTGCTGGGCAGCAGGATACGGGTGTCGTGCTGGACCCCTCTGGGGAGCAGGCCTCCGGCTGGGTGCTAGGCCCAGGCATCTGTGTATGGCACCTGTTATGGGTGCCATGCCAGGGTACCTGCCTGACACCTGCCAGGGGTGCTGGATCCGGGCAGCCGTGTCTGGCATCTGCCAGATGCTAGGCCAGACCTCTCAACAGGTGCTGGAATGGGGCGGCCCTATCTGACACCAGCCACGGGAGCTGGGCCTGGCCTCGGCCAGCAGTCGACCTGCTGTGCATCCCCAGGCTGGGCCCCCCAGCAGCCACCATGGCGAGTAAAGGCCGCCACGGCGTCGCCGCCGTCGCCACGGCAACCGGCCGCTCCGCCTCTCGGCTCCCATTCGGCCCGGCCAGCGCCCGCCGCCAGGCCGTGCGGGACAGCGGCGCCCCGCGCCTTTCCTTCCGCCGCTGCGGCAGCCTTGGCTGTTACCTGTATGTTGAAGTCGGCGGGGTAGAGGCTCCGCGCCGTGATGAGCCAGGCCTTGGCCGCCCACAGGTCCCCCGGCACCAGCTCTCGGGCCCGCTTCACCAGGAACTCGCAATCCCCCTGCGCCGACATCTTCGCGGCCGGCCCGGCAGAGCGCCTGCGCCTCGCTGCTCCGGGGCGGGCCCGCTCACTCCCGCGCCCCGCCCAGGGCGGCCGCCATTTTGGAAGCGGGCAGGAGAGCTCTTGGCCTCTGACGGGCGCCCCCTGCTGGCGAGCCGCCGCCTCCGTCGCTCTGTCTGCCGCCGCTGCTCTCAGTTTTGGGATGTAGCTTTCCTGTGGTGGCCTCAAAGGAGGGTCGTTTTCCCGCTGTGCCGCAGCCGGGCTGCATGTGCGCTCTCAACTGGAGCTGGTGCTGGAGCGCAGAGGAGGGCAACGAAGCTAGCAAAGAGAATATTCTCTATAAATCCAAATAAATGGGTCTAAATAAATCTATTCTCCATCTAGAGAATAAATCTTATGAGGAGAAACTGAGGGAGCTGGACCTGTTTAGTTTGAAAAAAGAGGAGGCTGAGGAGAGACCTCAAGGGGGACCTCATTGCTGTCTACAACTACCTGAAGGGAGGCTGTAGCCAGGTGGGGGTTGGTCTCTTCTCCCAGACAACCAGCAACAGAACAAGGGGACACAGTCTCAAGTTGTGCCAGGGGAGGTCTAGGCTGGATGTTAGGAGGAAGTTCTTGCCAGAGAGTGATTGGCATTGGAATGAGCTGCCCAGGGAGGTGGTGGAGTCACCGTCCCTGGAGGTGCTCAAGAAAAGTCTGGATGAGGCACTTAGTGCCATGGTCTAGTTGACTGGATAGGGCTGGGTGCTAGGTTGGCCTGGATGATCTTGGAGGTCTCTTCCAACCTGCTTGATTCTATGATTCTATGAGTGAAAGGATGTTGTGGAGAGGTTGGTGCTGGTCTCTCCTCACAGATAAATAGTGATAGGAGAAGAGGGAATGGCCTCAAGCTGTGACTGGGTAGGTTTAGACTAGACATTAGGAAATTTTTTTTCCCAGCAAGAGGTGTCAGGCCTTGGAATGTGCTGCCCAGGGAGGTGGTGGAGTTGCCAACCCTGGATGTGTTTGAAGGTCATTTGGATGTAGTGCTTGGGGATATGGTTTAGGGTGAACCTTGTAGAATAGGGATGTCAGTTGGACTTGGTGATCCTGAGGGTCTTTTCCAACCAAAATGTTCCTGTGCTTCTGATTCTGTGATCTATATGTATCTGTCTATGTATATACATCAGAGCAGAGGCGTTTTTATCTCAGGTTTGCACAAGGCTGGGAGCTGGGTGAGATTTCACACAGCTAGCTCAGCTTAATTACAAAGTTATAGAATCATAGAATCATAGAATGGTTTAGGTTGGAAGGGACCTCAAGGATCATCCAGCTCCAACCCCCTGCCATAGGCAGGGACACCTCCCACTAGAGCAGGCTGCTCAAGGCCTCATCCAGTCTGGCCTTAGACGCCTCCAGGGAGGAAGCATCCACAACCTCCCTGGGCAACCTGTTCCAGTGTCTCACCATCCTCACTGTAAAGAACTTCCTCCTAACATCCAGTCTAAGTCTCCCCTCCTCCAGCTTAAACCCATTACCCCTCGTCCTGACATTACTAGACCTTGTAAATAGTTCTGCACACTTACACAAGTCTGATTAACATACTCCTCCTAGCTATGCACATTTATTGTCATTCTGCTTCTTGACTGGTTTACAGCTCCTTTGCCCTCCATTAAAACAGCAGTATTGACAAAATGAATAGCACGTGGGGTGGTCTTGTAGGCAAGGGGCTTCTCAGCTCAAGGCAGGGTATTTAGTATTATAATGGTATGCTAATGAATGAAGTTAACTCATTAGGAACATAGATTGCAGCAGTTTTATATCTTCAGGGTTTGCTGATTAAAGTTTCTCTTCTTGTTTCCTTAGGCCACGATGTCCTTGGTGTCTTCTTATGGCCTGTTGTTTCCAGCACAAGCCAGGCACCATCAATCTCAGGGCTTCTCTTCAAGGCTATAATCCCTAGTAAGGCAGGCACTTTTAATTCAAAGTAACCAGCTTTACACCATAAAGCCCCTGATCGATGGTCCTCCTTAGAAGACCAATGCACTATATTTAATGCTAACTTAAACAGTGTCACTATAACAGATTCATAGATTGCTTTGGGTTGGAAGGGACCCTCAAAGGTCATCTTGTCCAATACACTTGAAGTCAACAGGGATACCTCCAACTAGATCAGGCTGCCCAGGGTCACATGAAGTCTGACCTTGACTGTCTCCAGGGGCAGGGCCTCAACCACATTCTTGGGCAACCTGTTAGGAGAACTTCCTCCTAATGTCCAACCTAAATCATAGAATCATAGAATCATAGAATGGTTTAGGTTGGAAGGGACCTCAAGGATCATCCAGCTCCAACCCCCTGCCATAGGCAGGGACACCTCCCACTAGAGCAGGTTGCTCAAGGCCTCATCCAGCCTGGCTTTAAACACCTCCAGGGAGGAAGCATCCACAACCTCCCTGGGCAACCTGTTCCAGTGTCTTACCACCCTCACTGTAAAGAACTTCCTCCTAACATCCAGTCTAAATTTCCCCTCTTCCAGTTTAAACCCATTCCCCCTCGACCTGGCATTACTAGACCTTGTCAATAGTCCCTCTCCAGCCTTCCTGTAGGCTCCCTTCAGATACTGGAAAGCCACTATAAGGTCTCCTGGAAGCCTTCTCCTCTCCCAGTTTAAAACCATTCCCCTGGGCATTTACTCAAACAATTTCACTGAAATAACAATCTGGGATGGAGCTAGTGAGGAACAGGGTACCCTTAGACAAGGGGATGCAAGGACTTTGAAGGTGGGAGTAGACTGAGGAGGACCTGTGGAGCAGGAAGTTTTGGAGTGAGGAGGACTTGCATGGGCAAGGAGGACTACAGATTTCCTGTGGCCCAAGCAGGCAATAGTTTGGGCTCCCAAAGCTTGTGACTGACCATCGGGAATTTGGGGAGCAAAAGTGAAACCGGCTTGCTCTTCAATCTTTGGCAGCTAGTATGATAGCTGGTAGAAGACTTGCCAGCCAGGAAACCTGTCTTCTGGCCCTGTGAGGATGTCAGGGGCACAGCGGTGCTTGGAGACAACTGAGCTGAAATCGTTGATGTTGGATCACTGCCTTCCTGAAGGTGGTGGTGTTGCAAAGCAGTGTCTGCTTCAGTCCAAGGCACTACTGTCCCGTCTCATGCTTCCCTAGAGTTCTTTTCCTTTCCGTTACTTACCTAAAATGTCAATTTCTCCCTTTCTCCCTTGTCACTTTCCAAGTAAGGTGATCCTTTAGGGCCACGAAGATGGTCAGAGGGCTGCAGCACCTCTGCTATGAGGACAGGCTATGAGAGTTGGAGCTTTTCAGTCTGGAGAAGAGAAGGATTGGAGGAGACCTTATAGTGGCTTTCCAGTATCTGAAGGGAGCCTACAGGAAGGCTGGGGAGGGACTATTTACACGGTCTAGTAATATTAGGATGAGGGGGAATGGGTATAAGCTGGAAGAGGGGAGATTCCGACTGGATGTTAGGAGGAAGTTCTTTACAGTGAGGGTGGTAAGACACTGGAACGGGTTGCCCAGGGAGGTTGTGGATGCTTCCTCCCTGGAGGTGTTTAAGGCCAGGCTGGATGAGGCCTTGAGCAGCCTGCTCTAGTGGGAGGTGTCCCTGCCTGTGGCGGGGGGTTGGAGCTGGATGATCCTTGAGGTCCCTTCCAACCTAAACCATTATATGATTCTATGATGTAGCAAAAGACCTTACAGCCTTTGCTCTTGGGGACTTCTGATCCATACATCCCCACACTTAGGACTTAGTATAACCATCCAGTTAGCAAATAGTTTTAACAGACTCTTAACCTGTTTTAAGTGAGGGGCAAGGTTCCTGTTTCCCTGCAGAGGTAACTGTGGTGTGTGTTTGCCTGCTTCTTTCTGCTATTGCACAAGGTCTGCAGAGGCCTCTCATTATTCTGGTGCAGCTGAAAATGTGTTCTCATGGTGTTAGGCTGCCACAGGTTTTCACCTGTAGAGTCCCTGTGTGGGCTGAGAATGTGGCTTCTCAGCTCCTCTTCTCTATGCTATTGTGAATTCCTGCAATTCCAAAGCCACCACCAGCTGTATGTGAGGAACTTCCTACAATGGGAATCTTCCTTTGATTTTTCTCTGTGGCCACAGTGTTGGGCTGTTCTTGTGGGAGAGATGCTGTATGGAAATTGGCAGACTTTGGCAAGAGGTGTGTTTGTAGAGGCTCTGCCTTCTGAAGGAGAGGACCGAGTCCAGACTGACTTTTAACTGTCATTAGTCCATACCCTCTTTTGATTTTCTCCTGCTGTACTACCTTTGTAATCATACAATCATTTAGGTTAGAAAAGTCCTTTAATCATAGAATCCTAGAATCAGTCAGGGTTGGAAGAGACCACAAAGATCATCTAGTTCCAACCTCCATGCCATGGGCAGGGACACCCTACCCTAGATCAGGCTGGCCAGAGCCTCATCCAGCCTGGCCTTAAACACCTCCAGGGATGGGGCCTCAACCACCTCCCTGGGCAACCCATTCCAGGGTTTAAGACCATCAAGTCCAACTTATACCTACATATTAATAAAATTCTATTAAATGGTTATTTATTCAGGAAGCTACATCAGACATGTGTTATATCTGCTAGTTTCTTGCTTCCAATAGCCTAGTGACAAAGCAGAACCATTACCACATAAATTTGCTGGTAACCTACCATACAATACTTAACAGTAACAGAAGAAATGGAAACACAAAATGCAAACTGCAAGTTGTGTTACACATTCTCTAAAGGGCCATGGAACACAGAGAGGTACATTACACACAATGTTTACTTAGCCTGTTAAGTTCAAAAAGGGGCTAAATTCATCACATCTATTCTAACAGAATGAGTTTGACCAGAGGCAGTGAATGTGCATTGCCAGACACTAGAAGGTTAAGATCACTTTAAATAAAGGACACTACCTCTGCAACTGTGCTGTGTTTAGACCAGAGATGGAAAGAGCTCTGTTAAAAGAGTCTTTCCTTCAGATGACTTTTTTTTTGTGTAAAGTGTAATTCCTCACAGTCTGTTATCTAATTTCTGATGTGGATTAAACTGGCAAAGCATATCCCCATTCTGCAATGTATCTTGAAGTGCATGGACCCCTAATCAGGGATCTATGACAAATGAAGGCAGTGACTCTTGCCCAAGAGCCTCACTGAAAGCAGGTGACCCTATGTATGAATAGGCACAGAGCATGCTGGCTGCAGCTGGATCCAGCTTATTGCTCCCTTTCTCAGGGCTCATGGACTATGCTGCTTATGAAGCCAGGGTCAGGATGTGCAATCTCAAGCACAAAGACAAGCCAGGCAGAGAATACATAGCAAGTGGTCCCGAGGAGAAGGAGTTGGGGGTGCTAGGTGATGAGAAGCTCAACATAAGCTGGCAATGCACACTCACAGCTCAGAAAGTCAGCCGTGTCCTGGGCTGCATCAAAAGCAGCATGAGCAGCTCTGCTCTTCTGAGACACACCTTGCAATACTGTGTTTGGCTCCAGGTTCTTCAGCACAAGAGGGACATGAATCTATTGGAGCAGGTCCAGAGTAGGCCACTAATACAATCAGAGGAACACCTGTGCTATGAAGACAGGCTGGGAGAGTTGGGGTTGTTCAGCCTGGAGAAGAGAAGGCTCTAGGGAGAACTTAGAGCTGCATTCTCTGGAGACTGAATGCATTCCTGTGTAAACTACCCTAGGTGATCCTGCCTTGGCAGGGGAGTTGCACTCAATTATCTCTGGAGGTCCCTTCCAACCTCTAAGGTTCTGTGATTCTGTGATTCCAGGATTTCAGAGGTCTACAGGAGAGCTGGAGAGGGACATTTTACAAAGACATGTGGTGACAGGATGAGGGGTAATGGCTTCAAGCTGGAAGCAGCTTGATTTAGATTAGGCATTAGGAGAGAATTCTTGCCCGTGAGGGTGATGAGGCATTGGAACTGGATATCCAGATAAACTGTGGAGGATCCCAGATGTCCAAAGCCAAGCTGGATGGGTCCTTGAACAGGCTGGTCTAGTAGGAGGTGTGACAGAGGGGCTGGAACTAGATGATCTTTAAGGTCCCTTCCAAGCCAAGTCATTCTATGATTCTACAATGCTGCAAGAGTGCAATAGATGTCAGTGGGTTATCAGTGGTTGCTTTTGAAGAGGAATGGATGTGTGAGAAGTCTCCTGAAAAATTTCTGGTACAGAATCACTCCTGACACCAGCTTGGCAGAGGCATGGCAGTTACACTACATGTCCTAAAATCATGATGTAGCTGTGTTTAATCCAGTAGTCACCTGTTTGCCAGGCTACTCAGCCCTTCCAGGCAAGGAGAAGGTGAGGGTCCTGGTTTCTTGTCACACAGTGTAATTTAACACCAGGCAAGAAGTCTGAAGGGAACATATGTGAATGTAGGAAAGTGTTCAGACTTGGAAGAGTTTGCTGACAGACCTAGCAGAGGACTTACACTAAGGGTGCCAGACCCCTGCACTTTGCAGGCAAAACTCTTTGCTCTGTGATAATCTCATATATACAGGATAGGCAGAATCAGAAGAACTGCAGAGGACTGGGGCAAGTGATGTCAGTGAGAGAGTGGGAAACATCACTTCTGTTTCATTTGTGGATGAAGAGAAGGTTTGGGGTAAAGATTCTCCAAACACTGTGGGTCTAGAGAATATAGGTACTGAATCTTTATCAGGTGAGATAGGAGTAGTACACAAAGGTGTTGAGACCATAAACTAGGTTTTAGCTGAGCAGGTCATTGTGCTCTATTTAGAGCTGTTATTGTACTAAACCTAAACTGGCACTGCATACTCATGTCCCATCCCACCAGGAGTTAAGCCTGTAGGTGATAGTGGGGCTGGGCTGGTTACACGAAGATCTGAAGCTTCCACTCCACATAAAGTAGCTTTTCTGAGCTCTTGCACAGATTGTGCTGTTTTGATATCCGCAGTGCAGGGCATGCTGAAGGTCTCCATTTAGTTGCCTGTCTTTAGCCAGCAACTAGAAGTGCAGACAACCTCCTTCCTGCAGGAACTCAGGACCCAGCTGAAGTGCCTACATGAGTCTTGTTTGTCAGGAAGAAGCTTTGTAACCTTTTGTAGCAGGAAACAGACAGTATTGACCTCAAGGCAAAGTTAGTCATCTGATGCTGTGAAGGCTGATTTTTTCCCTGGGAAGATTGTCCCATTTCTTGAGGAAGATCTCTGGGTAAGAGAGATAAAGCACTTGGGGTGGATTCAGGCAGCATAGCTGATACAGCACTGAGACAGAGGTGTTACAGATCTTGGCTGTAGCCCAGAAAATTCTTTCTGTGCTACATCTGAGAGACTTAATTAGAGCAGACTCTATCCAAATACAGAAAGCATTCAGGAGGCATTAGGGCAGCACTGAACAGTAGCAGAGAGCTTTGAATGTCATTCTCCACCTTCTACATTTTTTAATTGGTATCATCCTAGCAGACAGCATCCATCCTATGCTGGCTTTCCTGACATGGTCCCCTAGGCTGTTGCAGGACTGATGTATTAACATCAAGTGCTAGAGGCAGGGAAGCTGGAGGTTTGGTGTGGGATAAAACAGCCTGCAGTGTGGAGGTGCAAAGGTTAGGATGTGTGCTGTGCTGCATGGTGTGAGTCTGACTTGCCTGCTATTCCTTAGGCTTGGAGACCAGGAGCTGCTTTCTGGCATGGGTAACAAGGGAGCTACTCTTTTTTTTCCTAAAGCTTTGTGTATATGCTGAAAAGATCTGAAAAGGATCAATCTCCTTTGTGTCTTATGAATGAGGCCCTGGAGAAGAGACTCTATGGTGTACACAAAATCATGCAGAACATTTTGGTTTGTGGATTTTTTTTCTTGTTCTGTGGAGAGCAACTTCTACTAAGCGACTTTATGGAGAGCAACTTCTACCGAGATCTCATCTCTGAGAATTTGAGGCTGAGACCAAGTGTCTTATTTGTTGCTTAGAGTTGGAAGGACAGTAGATTGGATATGTGGGTAACAGACCAGAAGGAAAACCAAAAGGAGACTGGGAATGCCAGAGTGGAACATCATGGGATGCATAGGATCCAACAGAGGCTTCTCCACAGAGTGGTTATGTTATTGACCTCATATGTCAGTACAAAAGTGCATGTTTAGGCAGATCTGGTAATCTAATCAAACATGATTTAGCACCAGACATGGTAGAGTTAGATAATGGTTGAACTCTGTGATCTTAAAGGTCTTTTCCAACTGAAACAATTCTGTGATTCCATGAAACTACAGAGTGGAGATGTTTGGCTCTGGGGTTATCTATGGTCTTCACAGCTGAATAAAAAAACTGGTTTCAAAACTCTAGAGTTGCCCATGATCTACTTTGTTTCTGTAACAGCCTAAGGTAGCTTTTAATAATTGACCTGATTTTCACAGACTCCTAAAATAATGTAGTTTGAAAGGGACTTCAAGAGATCATCTGGTCCAGCCACCTGCTCAAAGTGCAAGTAACTTCTTTTATGGTTCCAAGCTAAACCAAAATTCAGCAAAGAACAAACAGGATCAGTTTCCTCCAGCCTGCAGTTTGACAGTGAGGAGTGGTGGGGAGTCAGTGTTTACAGGGGGAAAATGTTTAGGTAGTTTCATGAGCAGGTATTCTTTTTACATGTTAAACTAATTGCCTAGCTTTTAGGTCAGAGAAACTGAACTAAAAATTGTAATTATCTTCCACACAGCAGGGACAGAATTGTTAATCACTGTTACTCTCATGCAGCCAAAGCTACAGTCATAGGACACCAGCGACACTACAGCTGAAGCTCTGAACGTGGTGAGTTGTCTGATGTGGTGAGAGCAGCACACTGTTTGGTGCCAGTGCATTTAGTTCACAGGGCTAAAACCTTTAAAAATGCCACGTTTTACTTGTAAATTGGGTGTATTTTATCCAGAAACTTATTCTGTCATTTATAAAGCCTCCCCCCACCCCCTTTTTTTTCCTTTCTTTTTTTTTTTTTTTTTTTTTGGAGATAAATTAGTTTTCACCTGTAAAGATTTGAAGAGAAGCAGTTAAAAAAAACCAAGTTTTCCCTTACAGAACTTCTCTTAGTAGAGAAAGAATATGGATAGGGAGAATTTATCTCTTTCCTCCTGCTGCCTTCCCACGTATTCAGGCTCATAATGTTCCTGTGGTAACTCTGCAAGCTACAGAAATAGAGAAGAAATTCTAAATTAACCACCTGCATATGTTTGTCCCCACTTTTCATCCCGCAGGCAGATTGAATAGATGTGTTCCACAGTTTACAGGTCTCCTTTTTTCATCCCACTCTCATACCACTGCTCTTCCTTGCAGGTTCTTTCTGCACACATCTCACAAATGTGCATTGCCTTGTCACTTGGAATGGCTGTCATCTCAAAAATGTTGATGTCTGCAACCTTCTTTGGAGAAAGCCATCATAAGTTGCCTTTGTAGGCAGTGAAACCTGTACTTGGAAGTGGTGAGGCCACACCTGGAGTTCTGGGTTCAGTTTTGAGGCCTTCACTACAAGGATGACATTGGGATACTGAAGCATGTCCAGAGAAAGGTAACAAATCTGGTGAAGGGTCTGGAGAACAGGTCCTGTGAGAAGCAGCTGAGGGAACTAGGGTTGTTTAGCCTGGAGAAGAGGAGGCTGAAGGGAGACCTTCTGGCTCTCTACAGCTCCCTGAAAGGAGTTTGGAGTAAGGTAAGGGTAGGTCTCTTCAGGTTGGATCTTAGAAGTAACTTCTTGACTGAAAGGGTTCTCAAAGACTGGACCAGGGTCTCCAGGGAGGTGGTTGAACCTCATCCCTGGGTGTGTTATTATGACACAGACATGCTGAGGGACATGGTTTAGTACCAGACTTGTTTGGACTCGATGATCTGAAAGGTATTTTCCAGATGAAATGATTCCATGATTCTATGAGTTGGAGTAGGTTGAAGTGTACTGTGAGTGCCTTTACATAGTCCCTGTCACTTCTAAAAGGGATGCAGGGCAGTCTCCTCAGCTGCAGAGATCTGTGCAGTAATTCCCTGTGTGTGGTGATGAAATGTGGCTGTTTCCACGTGTTACCAGGTTTCTTGGTTTCCCCCCACTATTCCCAAGAAATGCACTTCTTCAGTCTCTGAAGATGCCTTCACTCATGCAATGGTCATTTCCCAGGAGGGACAGTTAACTGATAGCTGCAGCCTTTGGTGGCTCTCCCCACGCTCTCGGCTCCGAGCACAAAGCTGGGCAGCAGCATGTGACTACTCATTTCCTTTCATCAGCGAGTGCTACTTGGACTACAGCATCCCGAGGGAGCCGCCTTAGTGGTTTCCTCTCTAAGTGCTCTGCCTTTCGGAATTGCTTTCCAGCAGCACTCTGAGTGGTCTGAGCAGAGAGAGTAGAGGTTTAGCAGGCAGGCAGGCAGGCAGCAGCAGCGCTCTGCTCTTCAGCCCAGGCAACCATCCCTGGTTGGGATCCGCCTGCCTTTGCCCCAGGAGCACGCAGCTCTGGTCGCTGACTGCAGGTACGTCTATGTGTGGAATTACCCTCAGCCTGTGCAGCAAAACCAGTTGAGCAGCATGTTTATAGGAGCTCTCCTTAAGAGAGATTGCCCCTTGAAGGAGCACAGCTCCTCTAAGAGGAGTGGGACTGTCTCCAGCCAGCCCTGGGAGACGATGCTGAGAGCATATTGAAAAGCTGTCTCCGGCAAAACCCTGCCAGTTTAACAACTCTGTTCAGTGTTCCTATTGCACAGTGGGCTCTTTGACGCAACAGAAAGGGCTGCCTTTTTAGGTTGGCTTCTTTCTTTTCGGTTTTTTTTTTCCTTCCTCTTAAATCCGCCTGGCCAATTTAAAGCTTGTGGATATTTCTTCCCCCCTTGGGGAAAGCTTATGTGAGGTTTTTATTTTTTTTTCAGTATTTCATTCCATTAAACTATTTTCTCTCTCTCTCTCTTTTTTCCCCTCCCTTTCCCCTTTTTTAACTTGTTTGCTGTTAGAAAATGCTGCAGCTGAAGACAAGGCTTCCATTGCAGGTCAGTGTATGAACTCTTGACCATTTAATGTTTGAGCGTTGCTTTAGCAAGTGCTGTAGTTTGGGAGGAAAAAAAAGCAGCAAGTTAACAAGGTTGTATCATGTGAGTCCATGTCTGCCTACTGCTGGAATAGGAATCTTTCAAGTGGCTGGATTCTGCACAGATGAATTTACCACCTTTCTTTTGCAGACAAAAGTACTACATTAATATCTGGTGGAGATCTGAGGTGATGTCACAGTTAAATAGCTGTATTCTTTAACTTCTGAATCTGCCTACTCCCTCAAAACACAATAAACCTTACTGTGAATTTTAACTCTAAAGGTTTTGGGGTTTGCCATTTTATTTTGCAAGGACTGTCTTTTTATTTTGCAAGGATCGTGTCTTTGAATTGTATTTTTAATCCCCACTTCTTTTCAGCACCCTGTACTGAGAAGCATGATACTCCTGGGCACGTGCTGTCTGCAGGGAAGATAGTTATTTGCTGCTTTGCATTTCTTCTTGGATTGCTATCAAAAGAACTAAGAAAGGATGTAGACATGCTGTTAATGTCTCTCTTCAAGCTGTATTTGAGGTAAGGCGATCTTTTTTTCCCCCGCCTCTGAAATTAGAATGTGAAGTAGATGCAGTATTGCTTTCATTTATAGCTACTAAGATCATCCTATGCCTGTTTGCTTTTTCTTCTCGATAGGATGTGAATATATTTGTCACAAAGCTGTTTCTTATCTGTGTGGCACTTGAAATCCTGTATTCTTCTGTCAACAGGACCTGCCACACATCTGCATGCTTCTATTAGCTTGTGTACGGTAGATCAGTGAGAGATGGTTTCAGTGATTGCTCCTCCTTTGTTATCATCACATTAAGTGTGTGAGTGAGTGGATTTCTTGCCCTGGGTAGGCAGTTCTTAAGCAAACTTTGTAAAACTGAATTACAAATTGTTTCCACTCTGAATCATTTTTTCCCTTGCAAGAAGATGACTTTTATGGTAATGTTTAACTTGAGCAGAATTGTTTTCAAACATACAGGGTGCATTGTTGGTGTATTCTTATTTTAACAGGAAAATAATGATTCATGTCAGACTGCTGGTTTCCTTCTCCACTTAATGTTGCCTCTTAAGGGAAGTTGATAGCTTTAAAAGGTTGAATAATTATTTATCAGGATCAGCACAGCTGAAAGGTGTCGCTGCATATGCAACTGCACTGGAAATGGAATTTGTATGGGATATCACTTTTGGTGAGTTGCCACTGGTACCTGGGCTATTAGAAAATACATTTTTTTCCCCAAACAATTTAAGAAATTGCCATTCAGGGGAGATTTCCTTTTTCTGTAGCAAGCTGGCAAATTGAATAATTCAAGATTCTGAGGCATGCTTTTAATAATTTTAATGACATTTAAATCAATCCATCTGAGTCTTTGTGACATCTCTTACAAGGGGAAACATGTTTTAAGAATACTGCAAATCCAGAAACATTCTGAATTAAGAAAAACCTTCTGAATTTAACTTGTTTGCCTCCTCACTTCTCTGGAACTGCTTGCTATTTGAATTCCAAGTCTTGGTTTTTTTAACAGTGTGTCAAGAGGATTTTGACTTGGAATGGGGTAGGGAACGCAGCACGGCAGAGTTTTAAAGCTACAATGAACTATTTTTATCTCATAGAGCAAAAATATTTACTACTATAATCCTTCATAACACTCATATGAACCAATTCATTCAAAGGAAGCTTTAAAACCCATTGAAACTTTATTTTCTTTGGTCAACTTCACACCAAATCTTCTTGGCATTTTCCATCATGTATTTTTGGGAGATATACACCCATATCCTGTCACAGTACAAATGCACAACTGGTATTTGCAACCTGTTTTCTACTGTTAAAATACAAAAAGCTTATTCCCTACTGCCATGAAGTTTTCTCAAGTTGAATGTGCCTTCAAAGCCTTAAAGTTAAGTGGTGTAATAAATCAAGGCAGTCTTTATATAACATGTTTCTGAACCCTTTTCTCAACAACTGTCTCTGATCCACCATCACTGTCAGGGAGTGTACTGGGCTGCATTCCTTCCCTTCTCATCTCTAGTTTGTGAGTCCTGCTTCTCACAAGGAACACAAGCATGCAACAGCTGTGATGTGTTGATATCTCTACTGATATTACCCTGCCTGAAAGCATGAATGAGGCAGGTGGATATAGGAGGTGGGTGTCTTGGTGTGTTCTTTGGGATGTGTGTTCTTGTTCTGAGACTTGCAGCAGATGTTGCAATGTCTCACTGGCTTCCAGATGTCTTGCTTATTGACAGTTACTGGAAGGTAACTGTGGTGCCAGCTTTCTATCTAGTCAATGTGACAAAGCTTGTGGCTTGCTGTGTTTCTCCTGAGCAAGGTCAGGTTAACAAGTGTTTCTTGTATTATCCTGGTGACCTCGTGTATGGATTGCCATGCCCTCAGCAAGGAAAGGCTAGCTATTATCTAGTTAGTCTAAATCATCCACATCTTAAGCCTGGTTATGAAGAAACGCAGTAAGAACTTGTATTTGTAATGGTTAAAATAGGCAACACATTTAGAAACTCTTATGCAAGATAGAGACAAAAAGAGAAGGCAAAAATGCTTCATCTATTTATACCTAGCTTAGGAAGGTCTTGATCTGTCAAGACTTTCTTGTTTGCACGCAGCTTATCTTTCAGGTCACATCTCTTAGAAAAAGCCTGTCCGTGAGCCTCCATCAGTTAGTTACCCCTCTGAGGAGAGAAAACTCCCATCTCACCACGTACCTCAGCTCAGTTCCAAACTCCTGAGGAAGCCTTGATTTCTTATTCAGTCTTCTCTACAATTTTTTTTTCTGACAGTGCAGTGTTACTCTTTTATCTCCAAACCCATTTTGCTTATGTCTATTCAGACAAGGTGTCATCAATGTTCTTAATTATTTCAGTATTAGACAGAAAGTTCTCTTTAATTGTGTGTGTGTGTTACCTTCTTACACCTGACTGGTTAGTCAAAAAAGAAGTAAATCACTTTGCCTCGCTTTGTAATTTAGTTTTCAGGAAAAATGTCTTCATGGTGAACTCTGTTCCCTACCAGTGAGGGTATTAACATACTCAGTGTTGTGCAGAGCAAGGGCTGGCTTTTTCCTAACACTGAAACAGGAGTTTGTTGTCAGGAGATAGCACAGAGGTGTGTGCTACTATTTAAGGATGGTCCCTGCACTGAAGCAGGTGACAGAGTAGAAGACTTTGGGGACATAAACTGAAGTGTTTCAGGATGGAGGACTAAAGAGAAATGGCTCTGTAGTGCACTAGGCAAACTTTTTTTTGTTTTAACTCTTCAAGGTGCAAATATTTCACCCATATTATCTTTTCATGTGTGCATTTTAGGCTGAGTGTGCACCTGCAGTTTCTCTGAGGGCCTCTCAGCACTGTCATAATATTGCTAGTAAGAAATCATGTCTGAAGTCATGTCTTGGTCTAAAGAGAGGCCTTTGGCTGGATGCCATGCTGCTTGAAGGCTTGACTGAACTTTTTCTTTGAGACTTGATTGCATTTAGGATTGAGAATAAAGGCTTGGCTAAAAATCGCCCACACTGAAAGTCTCCCACAGCCTCAGGGAGCTTGACCAGCTCAATGGCAGTTGGCAGCATCTGCTTTAGGAAATGCCTTGAGCCTGTTGATCAAGCTGAAAGAGCTTTATCCCTTGTGTTCTACCTCAACTGAAGCAAAGCATCAAAAGTTAGGGCCTTACTAACAGGTTTCCACTTGTTTTGGCTCATTAGCTACAGCTATAAACAGTAACTGCTCATGGGTGCAGGAAGCCTGTCTTCTTGGTTCACACCTTCATGAGGAATCACAGACAAGGCTGCATTTGGAATTGTTGGTTGGGATGTTCCTTGTGTGGATGCCTAATGTTTGTTAAGTTTTAGTGAGTGGAAGGCAACAGAGAAATCAATGATAGAGATTTTGCAAGTTTCTTTTGTGTTTCAGTCCATGCTTTGAAGGATCAGAGCTGTAATACTTTCTAACTACATTTAACTGCATGGACTGACAGAGAGGGTTACAGATTATTTACATTTCTGTAGACTGTCAAAGGCAACCCAGACCACACACAGCTTCTTGCCTTTACTAGAAACTATGGAAGAAATGTAATAGTCAGTTCTGTAAAATTAGTACTTTTCCCAGTGCTGAAAGCAATTGTTTTTAACCTTAGCTCCTCAGTTTCAGAATAGCTGCAGTCCTCTGTCCTGGTTTCTGGTTCATCATCAACAGATTTATGGGGTGTAGGCTATAATGTATGGACATGGTGCATCAGGGCATGGTTTAGTGACCATGGTGGTCTTAGGATGATGGTTGATCATGGACTTGATGTTAGAGGTCTTTTCCAACCAAAACAATTCTGTGATTCTATGCTATTTCTGCTTGATGTCAAGCACCATTAAAGCCCGTGGGAGAGTTCTTAAGAGTATGTTAGCATTAAACATTGTTAAGATCATAACCTTAATGCCTTAAACACTTTGAAGCTGCATTCCTGCTCTCCCATTGAAGCCATACAGCTGTTCTGCCAGGTTAGTTGGTGGCTTGTTCCCAGCTTAAGAGAAGGGGCTTTCAGGGATGATATGAGCATAGCAGGGACTGCAGGCATCCAACTAAGTTCAGTTTTGCTAGCGATGTCTGTCAGCAAGATTGGACAAAATCTAGCAATGATGAGAGGCAAAGAGCAGGAGAAACTTTGCAGGCACTTGTCTTCTTCAATAACAAATAGAAGAGAGGATAGTTTTAATTTTCAAGTCTGTACCTGGATGGAAATGTACATGAATAGCCATCATCATGTTGCATTGCCTTGATAACAGAGAAACATAAACCTGCTACTTGGGCATGGGCATCATCCTCCTATTTGGAAAGGAAAATATAACAGGATGGTGATGGAAATGCTGCTGAAGTGAAATCCTGAGGAAAAAAATGTTCTTTTTTCCTCTTTATTGAGTGTCTGAAAGTGGTCCTGCAGCCTACTGTCAAGAAGATACAGAACAATATGCACTCCAGTAACCTTGGAGAAGTGTGCAGATACCCCTGAGAGTTGTTTCTACTGGAGAGGGCTGAGGCAGCAACAGGATTGTGGCTTGCTCTTTCTGCAAAACCTGGTGGTTTTTTTTTTTTTCTTTTTCAATATATAGCTAAAGCTATAAATAGTTGACAGTTCTTAAATTGAATAATCCTTTCTTCCTCTCCAGGATGAGAAACTGAATCAAGATTTTCAAAGCCAAAATGCTTGCCAGCAGATAGCCCTATTAATCATCGGTTTGTAATGTCACTCAGATCTAGAGGGAGTTGTTCTTTTATTGTTCCTGGTTTGTGTATGGTTGAAAAGAACCACACAGAGTCTTTCCAGTGGCAGAACCAGAAGCAGGACTTGAAGTCTCCCGCATCTGAGCCCAGTGTTCTGTCTATCACGTTATCTTCTGTTCTGTAGCCACCTCTAGAAATTAGAATTCCTTCATTTTCAAAACAGTTGGGCCATGTGTAAGTCCACCTGGTTTGGACATAGGCAACCACTGCCCTTGAAAGTTGGGTTGATAAAAAATTAGAGGGTAAAATATTCAAACCACAGGAGTCAATGAATATACAAAGAGCTCCCAGGCATGTGCACTAATGCAGATGACTTCAGTGACTTTCACGTTACTCAGATCATCACCGGTGCTCTCTGGTTTGTGTTTCCCTCACAGCTTTAGCTGGGATGCAAATGCTGAAAGGCAGCTGGACATTATGTCACCTACACTGCTACTTCTGCTACGAAGGTAGTACTTCAGCTGCATCAGGGAGAGCTTACAAAGGGGAATATTTCAGTCTTGAAAATGAGATTTAAGAGGTTTTCCAGCATTTTCCCCTGTGAATTTATATTAGAGAAGATAGCTGTGAAAATACTTCCTGTGGTGATCATAATGGAGTCAGGTAGAGTTGCATGTGCCAGGGATCAGTGGTAAGCATTCAGTGTTGGAACAAGGAGGCTTTGTGTTAGGAAGGAGGCATCATGCGCATTTTTATGTTACCTTTTGTAACCTGTCAGCCAGGCTCAATAAGGCTGTTAGGACTCAATTTACCCAGTAAGAGTGTGTCTACACTTAGTTTCTTTGCCTTCATCTATCCTACAACCTCTGTTAGCATTTAGGATGATCACAGAAGTACTGACATCCTTCACAGTGGGAAACTTCAGGAATTGTATTGATTTGGAAGGGAGAGCTTTGCTCTGGCAGATCAGACAGTCCTTCCTGTGTGCACTTTTAATGTGGAAAACCTTTCCTCTTCAGTTAAAATAGCCTGAAAATAGAGGTAGCAGTTTTGAAACACATTTCTTTTACAGGAAGACTGCTGTTATTTGTGAGAAGGTGAAGCCTCTTGATTTCAGGGCAGGGATTTTAAACTAACTTTTGGAAAGCTTGTGTCACAGCAAAGTGTACAGCAGTGTGGATTGTGAATTAGGATACCTGCACTGCTTTTTTCTCTCATCAGACTGCTATCAAGTAAATAAAAGCAAAACTGAGTGGAGCATATAACACATCAGAATATTGACTCAAATACTAGCAAACCAAAACAGAAATACCTTAGATTGATGCACTTATTATGAAAGAGGTGGTTGCTAGCTTAGAAACTGATGAGATTTGTTTGAGCCACAGTGATAGGAAGCACAAAAGAACCTGTTCAGGTTGCAGCATAGTCTAAGGCGATCCAATGAGATAAGAGTCAGTGGTGAGGTTTTCTCATGCCTAATTGAACCAAGCATATACATTTATGAATGAATTAATAAGCTACTGCACAAATAGCCCAGCTCTCTCTGAGAATTGTTCAGGAAATGAAAAGCACTTATGTAATGCTAAAGGAATGAAAGGAAAATTTCTTAGCATTAGAGGAGGAAAAATAAAGCTTCGCTCTCAAAATCCTTAGGAGCTAACTATACTAAGAAACTAGATCACTGCCAGTGTAAAGTACCTGCAAAAGTGTCTTTTTGAGAGCACATCTCAGAACCTCTCTAATGTATCATAATGAAGCAGGAGCCCTAATTTTCAGGTGTGGCCAAAAAAGCTTTAGAACTCTGTGTACATATAAGTTTGCATTTGTCCAAATGTGGCCTAAACTTCCTTCTTTTTCTCCCTTGATGCTGGATTTGCCTCCTGCTATGACAGCCAGATTAGGAGCAGCTGAAGAAGGTTGCTGTAACATGTCTTGTCTGCTGGCAATTCCAGGTAGTGCTGTATGTGCCAAGAGGGCCAGAGCCATACAGAATGCCTGAATGTGCTGTGCACTGCAGCTACAGGGAGTGTGTGGGAAGCAGACCACTTCTCTTTCATTAGAAGCACCTCTTACACTGGGGTACTAGTTATTCTTGGTGAGCACAGGTGGGTAAGGGAGCCATGTCCAAGGAAAATGTAGGCTTTTCAAGGAAATTTAAGAGAGGTACATTGCAGATTTTTTTCCAGTAAGTGCAGGGCTGTTATTTTCTTACCTTTTTTTCCCTTCCCCCAGTTAATTTGCTTGAGTTGGCAAAACCAAACTTATCTGTTGGAAAAAGCTTTTGTTTTATATTAAGGTAGTTGTCCACTTCCTGTACTCTGATTAGAATCTTTTTGGCTGTGAACTACTAGAAGAGTCACAACTTTGGAGTCCGAGTAAGAAAAGACTTGGCTGGTTTGTAAACCTATTAAACCTCAGCAGCAAAAGAAACACAAAGGTCTAGATTAGGATTTAACAAATTCTCATTTTCACCTCTTTCCAAGGATGCCAGCCTGTAAAGAGCTTTTGGAAAGACTCTGCATCTCTATTGGAACCTCCTGGCATTTTACTGAACTATTCCTTATTTGCTTTTTAACCTCCATCCCCAGTACCAAGGTTTTTTCACTGATTTGAAATAAAACTATGGCTTCACTCCAGCATGCCCTTTATGTGGGTCATATATTCCTCCTTCTCTGCATTGGTCTAAGATTTCCAATTGTTTCCATATTCATTAAGCCCAATCACTACACTGCCAATTGAAATGGGCAGGCTGCTCAATGTCTTTTCCAACCCAAGAATAATTTAATCAGGGAGTGACTGCATTACGTCTTCAGAGAGCTGAGTTCTGCATGCCAGGTGATCTGCAATGGAGAACAGCATGGTTAGTAAAAAGGCTGAGGCATTTCATGTCATCTTGTGCTTTTGCAACTTGCAGTGCAGCTAATGGTACCTGTCTTGGTGTTTAGTTTTTTCCTTCTAATATGCATCATTCAAAAATGCAATCAGAGGAGGTGTAGAGAAGAGGATGGCTGAGTCATAGACTGAATTTCTATTGTATGAAATGGAGTTTCAAAGCTGTTGTGTCCTGTGAGATCCTGAATCACTGCTGTAATCATTGTACAGAAGTGCTGGTGCTTGCAGAGCAGATGAAGTCTGTTTCTTTAGTTTTTCTCCAGAGTTCCTCCCCAGAGTTAAAAAAATCTTTAATGGAAGTTTGGTATTGGTACATTCCCACAGAAATATTTCAACTGTCATAAAACAGCAAAGGAGGGAATGAGCTGTGAGGAGAAAGTCTTCAGGAAGTCTTTCCATCCATGATAATCTTAATCTTGGTTGACTAATGTTCTTTTCCCAGAGTGAATCTTTGCTGTTACAGGGGAATCTTATGTCCATGAGAATTTCCTCGCACTGGAGACAGCTAACTGGATGTCCCTTGCTATCGAGGTGACTCCAAGGAAAGGTTAAGCTCTCTTCCAGTGTTACCAAGGTAAGAAAGAAGGTGAATGAAACACAGATGACAGAATCTTGCTGTGATAAATACCTGTGATGTGCTAATTTCTTGCTGATGAGCATTCTTATTTGGGTGAACATCAGCTTGAGGTGACAGCTGCATTCTTCATTGGAGTCTCTTGGCCAGATGGCATGATTTCATGATGGTGGTGTCAAACGTGGTCAGCTAAGCATCAGCTGCTGGAAGTGCCATCACAAAACCATCCTCTTCAGTAAGACTTCCCTGATGCTTCTTTTGAGATAAATGTTAGAATCACAGAATTGTTGTGGTTGGAAAAGACCTTTCAGATCATTGGGTCCAACCATTCTCTAACTCCATCAAGGCAAGGATGGTGCTAAACCATGACCCTCAGCATCACATCTCTGAGGCTTTTAAACACCTCCAGGGATAGGGATTTGACCACTCACCCTGGGGAGCCTATTCCAGTCTTTGAGAACCTTTTAAGTGAAAAAGTTTCTTTTGATATCCAACCTAAACCTTCCCTGGTGCAACTTGAGGCCATTTCCTCTCATCCTGTCACTAGGGAGAAGAGACTGACTCTCACCTCCCTTCAACCTCCTTTCATGGAGTTGCAGAGAGCCAGAAGATCTCCCTCAGTCTCCTTTTCTCCAGGCTCAACAAGCCCATTTCCTTCAGCTGCTCTTTTGCTTTCATCCTTATTTTCTATTTCAACAAATAAATAGATTTCTATGAATTCAAAGAACTGAAACCAAATTGTGTCCACAGTCCCAGTCACCATTAAGATGACCCTTTTAGGCTGGCCTAAATCAGAACTGACTTACTATGACAATTTTCACCTTTCCTGGAGCAGTATGCAGAGTCTTGAGAGCCCACACTTTGTGTCTCTTTCCAGGGTTCATTTGCTATCTCCTACTTTCCCCTCTGTTTCAATGTTTGATTAATAGTTTCCATAAGTGTGCTGTGATGCTAACTGCATTCTGTGTGACTAATCCAATACTTCACTTTTCAGTGGTATAGTGACTGAGGAAGAGATTTGTTTTGTCTTCACAAATACATCCAGGCATGACACGTATTGTCATAGCTTACCATTGAAATTTGTACAAGGACAGGCTGGAAAGTTCCTGAAAGATGGATAATAATCAGCAATTCCTATGAAGTGATGTTGACATGCTCAATAAAGCACTGCAGTTATGTGGCAGAGACCTGGACTCCCACACTGTGGGAGGAAACAGAATGAGGCTAACACGTAGACCAAACAGGCAACACTCACAACCTGTAAGGAATTGGGAAGTTCCTCTCCAGGAGCTGGAGATGAATATGGGTTCAAGATTTTGACGGATAGGTCTTGCTCCCAGATGTCCCAGGAGCTCAGTTAGGAGTCTATAATGCTGAGCTGTGGTTGGCTTTTGGTTAGAGAGCAAGTGCAAATACACACCAGAGAATTCCTCAGAAAAATGCCACTTCCAGATGGCTTGTGGGAGACATCTAGGCTACATTGTGACCTTATATTTCAGGCTCTACTGCTGCTCACCATGGCAATGGGAACATAAGTGGGGAAATGCAGGTGGTAAACACTGATACCTTTGATTCAGCTGCTCCACCAGGCAGGTGGTTAAGAGGCCCATTGAAATGGGCTGCTGGAAAGGTGGTGGAGTCACCATCCCTGGAGGTTTTTAAAAGGAGGCTAGATGAGGCACTTAGTGGCATGGTTCAGTTAATTAGAAAGGTTAGGTGATGGGTTGGACTTGATGATCCTAGAGGTCTTTTTCAACCTAGTTAATTCTGTGATTCTGTGAAGCACAGGGCTATGGGTCTAGGGAGAGAGGCAGAGCAGTCAGAAATGTATGGGGAGACAAGAAGACATACAGCAGCCCCTGCCCAAGGTCAGAGATCAGAGGATCACAGGATATTATGGGTTGGAAGGGACCCAAGGTGATCATCGAGTCCAACCCCCCTGCCAGAGCAGGGCCACACAATCTAGCACAGATCACAGAGGAATGCATCCAGACAGGCCTTGAAAGTCTCCAGGGAGGGTGACTCCACAACCTCCCTGGGGAGCCTGTGCCAGTGCTCAGTGACCCTTACAGTAAAGAAGTTCCCCCTTGTGTTGAGGTGGAGTCTCTTGTGCTGCAACTTACATCCATTGCTCCTCTCAGAGAGAAGGGCTAAGCTTTGTAAGGTGAAGATATGTAGGGATTTGTCTTTTGTGACATTTGGGTATTTTTCCTCCCTTGGTTTATTAAGTTACTATGAACAAATAAAAGATGTTGTCCTTCTGATGTAGCTTGCCTGAGTCACTCCATTTCATAACAGCCACAAATGGCCAGAAAGTTTGTTGTAGCTGGACTCAGGCCCACTGGGACTTGCTGAGGTAAATATAGTTGATGGAAAAAGAAGTGTTAAGAGCTGCCTAACACAGCCTGCCCTCAGAGAGAGCAAAAGCTGGGAGTCCCTTGCTGCTAAAGACTCCCCAGGTAAAATGCTAGAGTCACTTCAGTAAGGCTCCCAGTCCACTCTTCACTTCTTTGTGAGAAGTGTATTGCTGGTGCAGGCCCTCTGCTCTCTAAGGTTCTACTGATGTTCTATGTAAATATGTATGTCTTGAACAGGTGGATATTTTGGTGTTTTTTCTTTTCATTTTTGTTCCCCCCCCGCCATGACATATTTCAGAATCAGAGTCAACTGCTACAGCTTCTTCTCTTCAGCAAAACCACTTGAAACTGCGTGGAGGTTTTGTGGCTCTTTGTAGCTACAAACCTACTGGCAACCCAATGCCTTCACACTGCGTGTTTATTTTAGCAACAACTCGATTCAAGTGGTTCCCACAAACGCCCTCATCTTTGGTCTCCACTTGTTTACTCCTCAGTTTTATCTTCTAAACACATTTCCCCATCCATTCAACAAAGCAAAGGAAGCTGTGTTACTCCATCTCCAGCATATCAACGCTAATGACCAGGCTGGAGGAATGCTTGAGGACAGCACAATTCAGCTCAGTCCTTTCTGCTTCCTAGAAGGAAGGTTTCAGGTTGGAGCGGTTGGAGTGTGTGGTTTGTGTTTTCCCAAACGTATGGCATCTTTGCACTTGTGTGGTCTGAGCATCCAGCACCTGTAAACAGCCTGCTGCCTTGGGACATCTAGGCTATGCTGCATGTTTCCTCTGAGAAGAAATGTCATCTGCCCTTCTGCATGCACAAGCATCATCATTTCATTCCTCAGTGAGATGGCATAGCCTTGGCAAGGAATGCTAAAGTTCATGTTCCTTTTCTCTAGTGACCATGTGTACGTGATGTGGAAGTGCAAAGCAAATCCCATGAAGCTGCCTTCAGATATTCTGTCACAGTCTATGTCTTAAGCTAATCAGAGGCATGTGACATTTAGGGACAGGGTAGATGGATTAAGGAGAAAAGAGGAAATGGTTATTGCAATATTCAGTGAAGTTATATTGTGCTCTATTGGCTCCTGGTTGTGGCTTCTTGTCAAGATGGTCTACTTGCAGTGTTCATTAGTAGCACTTTCTGTTACTGTTCTGGTGTCAGCAGTGTGCCCAGGTGGCCAAGCAAGCCAATGGCATCCTGGCTTGTACTGGAAACATGGTGACCAGCAGGAACAGGGGGGTGATCATTCTCCTGTACTCAGCACTGCTGAGGCCACACCTGGAGTTCTGTGTTCGGTTCTGGGCACCTTACTACATGAGAGACATTGAGATGCTGGAGCATGCCCAGAGAAGGGCAACTGGGCTGGTGAAGGGCCTGGAGCACATGGCCTGGGAGAGGTATCTGAGGGAACTGGGATTGTTCAGTGTGGAGGAGAGGAGGCTGAGGGCAGACCTCATTGCTTTATACAATTATCTGAAGGGAGGCTGGAGTAAGGAGGGGGCAGCCTCTTCTCCTTGATGACAAGCAACAGGACCAAAGGAAATGGTTACAAGCTGCATCAAGAGAGGTTCAGCCTGGATGTAAGGAAATATTTCTTCACTCAAAGGGCTCTCCAACACTGGAATGGTCTGCCCAGAGTAGTGCTGGAATCACCATTCCTGGAGGTGTTCAAGCAGTGTGTGGACTTGGCACTTAGGAATATGGTTTAGTGTTGACCTTTCAGCGGCCGAGGCCTGGACTGGATGATCTTTGAGGCCTCTTCCAACCAGATGTATTCTGTGATTCTGTGTTTGTATTTTGATCTGACAGAATAGTTTACAGAGAATTGGTGCCAGAGAAACAGAATGAGATTCAGCAGATAATACTGTTCTAAGCCTTGGAAAGAACCCCAGTACTTTTTCCCTTTAAAATGAAACTAAAAATTCCACAGTCACAGAATGGTAGGGGTTGGAAGGGACCTCTGGAGATCATCTAGTTCAGCTCAAGGTCACTTAAAGCAGGTTGCACTGGAATACATCCAGGCAGGTTTTTCAAGTCTCCAGAGAAGGAGACTCCAGAACTTCTTTGAGCAGCTTGCTCCAGTGCTTCAGCACTCTCACAGGGAAGAAATTTCTCCTTAAGTTCAAATGAAACCTCCTATGTTGCAGTTTGTGCCCATTACCACTTATCCTACTGCTGGCCACCACTGAAGAGACCAGCTCCATCCTCTTGAGCCCCTCCACTCTTTCTATATTTATAAGCATTGGTAAGATTCCCTCTCAGTCTCGTCTCCTCCAGGCTAAAAAGCCTCAAGTCTTTCACCCTCTCTTCATAAGAGAGATGTTCCAGGCTCCTCATCATCTCTGTGTCCCTCTTGCAGTTCCCTGTCTCTCTTGAACTGGGAAGCCCAGAATTAGACACAATACTTCAAGCCTAGAGGCAGAATAGAAGGGAAGGAGAATCTCTCCCAACCTGCTGGATATACTCAAGGGCAACAAGGCTGATGAAGGGCCTGGAACACAAACCCTATGAGGAGAGGCTGAGGGAGCTGGGGTTGTTTAGGCTGGAGAAGAGGAAGCTCAGGGGTGACCTCATTGCTGTCTACAATTACCTGAAGGGAGGTTGTAGCTAGGTGGGGGTTGGTCTCTTCTGCCAGACAACCAGCAACAGAACAAGGGGACACAGTCTCAAGTTGTGCCAGGGAAGTATAGGCTGGATGTTANTAATGCACTCCAGGATGCTAGTGGGCTCTTAGCCACGACGGCACTGCAGCTGGCTTAAATCGTTGTGACATGAATAATACTATTTTCCTTTTATTTCATGCATAAATACTCTCTGTCTTTGGGACATTAGAAAAAAACACTGGTGCCCTGATGCCTGATTAGGTCAATAGCATTCCAGAGTAAATGGGAATAGTTCAAAGAACCACAGTATTAACCAGGTTGGAAAAGACCTTTGAGATCATCAAATCCAACCTATCACCTAACACCTTCTAATTAACTGAATCATGGCACTAAGTGCCTCATCCAGCCTCCTTTTAAACACCCTCAGGGATGGACAGCCTATTCCAATGGGCAATCACTCTTTCTGTGAAGAACTTCTTCCTAACATCCAGCCTAAACCTGCCCTGGCACAGCTTGAGGCTCTGTCCTGTTGTTCTGTCACTGGTTGTCTGGGAGAGGAGACCAACCCCACCTGTTCTTGGGAAAGTGCATGTTTGCAGGAAGTAACAGAGGGTAAATAAATGTTTCCAGTTCTAAGGGCCTGAAAATAGTTCTCATGTTGTGTCTGTGGTGTCTTAGGAATCTACCTAGCAGGGATAAAATCAGAGGTGTGAAAAGGTTTATGTTCCATTACTAGAGCTGACTCCTGTTTTCAGCAGGAAATGGTACTTTGTAAATTCCTTCTCATCTGATTTACCAGCAGTTACTGAACTCATCTGTGCAGCTCCCTCACATTACCTGACAAGTGCTAACAAGCTGTAGTGTCTGTGTTGTTGAGTAGTGGGACAGAGGTGTTTTGTCCAGCCTGTTTTATCTGTGGCAGAGGAAAGTGTGCCTTGATTTGCTGTTACAGTAGAATTACAGCTATTGATTACAAATGTTCCTCTTTCAGCATTGTGCCATCACACACCTTAACTCCTTGGCCACTCTGCTGGGTTCAGTTTTGGATTCCTCATTACAGGAAGCCACGAGGATGATCAGAGGGCTGGAGCATCTCTCCTAATGAGGACAGACTGAAAGAGTTGGGGCTGTTCAGTCTGGAGAAGAGGAGGCTCCACGGTGACTTTGTTGTGGCCTTCCAGTATCTGAAGGGGGCCTCCAAAAAAGCTGGGGATGGACTTTTTAGGCTATCAGGTAGTGACAGGACTAGGGGGAATGGAGCAAAGCTGGAGGTGGAGAGATTAAGATTGGACATGAGGAGGAAGTTTTTCACCATGAGAGTGGTGAGAGCCTGGAATGGGTTACCCAGGGAGGTGGCTGAGGCCTCATCCCTGGAGGTGTTTAAGGCCAGGCTGGATGGTGCTTTGGCCAACCTGGTCTAGGGTAGGGTGTCCCTGCCCATGGCAGGGAGGTTGGAACTAGATTATCCTTGTGGTCCCTTCCAACCCTGACTTATTCTGTGAGTCTGTGAAGACTGAGTTGCTGGAGCATGTCCAAAGAAGAGCAACTAAACTGGCTAAGGGTCTAGAGGACTGGTCTGGTGAGGAACAGATGAGGAAACTGTGGTTGTTTAGTCTTCAGAAGAGGAGGCTGAGGGGGCACCTCACTGCCTTCTACAACTACCTCAAAGGAGGCTGGAATGAGGTGGGGGTCAGTCTCTCCTCACATGCAACAAGTGACAGGACAAGAGGAAACAGTCTCAAGTCATGGCAGGGGAGGTTCAGGGTGGATATTATGAACAAAACTTTCCATGAAAGGGTTATCAAGCAGAGGAACAGGCTGTCAGGGAGGTGGTGGAGTCACCACAGAATCATAGGATGGTTTGGGTTGGAAGGCCATCTAGTCCAGCCCCCTGCTATCCCTGGAGGTGTTTAAAAAACACATCTTAGGGACACTGGTTTAGTAGTAGTAGCTTAGCATTAGTACTGGGGTTGTGAGCTCTAGGTGAGGGGTTGGACTTGAAGATCTCCAAGGTCTCTTCCAACCTCACCAGTTCTAGATTTTTATAACTTTAACTTCCCTTTTTCAAAAAAGAAAAAAAAAATTCCAGTGGCCATCCCAGCAATAACCTTTTTTCTGTTTGCCTCTCTAATGAAATGTGAATGCTAGCTCTACTTTCACAGCACACCATCCATCTCCTTTTAGCCAGCTCTTTGTTTCAAGTAGCCCAGCTGTGCAGTGTTTGAATTGTGTGAGAGACCTCATCCAGCTACATCACTGCTACACTGGTGAAAAACAGTGGCGTGTCATTCAGAATGCTTCCTCAGTCTTCTCTCCGTGATGGACACAGCATTTTCCAGCTGAGGTTGATCAGGTGTTCATAACACCAGGAAATGGGCATGCTGGGGTCTTTAACAGCCTTTGGTGTGGCATAGTTTTAAGCTGAACAAGTTGACACACAGATGTGGTGCTGACAGACATGATTTAGCACCAGACTTGGCAGAGTTAGGCAATGGTAGGACTTGATGAGCTAAAAGGTCTTTGTCACCTGAAGAGAGTCCAGCAGAGGGCTACAAGGATGACAAGAATTAGACCATTGCCTTATGAGGCTGAGAGACCTGGAGCTTTTTAGTCTGGAGAGGAGTGAGAGGGGATCTAATAAATGTATATAAATATCTGAGGGCTGGGTGTCAAGAAGGAAGGGACAGACTCTTCTCACTTGTGCCCTGCAACAGGATAAGGGCCAATGGATGTAAACTTATGCACCGAAATTCCAAATCAACACGAGAAAGAACTTTTTCACTGTAAGGGTCACTGGAACAGGCTCCCCAAAAGGGTTGTGGAGTCTGTGAACCTTCAGACTTCAAGCTGAACTGTCTTCTCTAGATGTGGTAGAAGCATTTTCTGGTCATTTTGTGATTGATCTTTTTTTTTCTGACGGCTTGAAATTGGAGGAAGCCTGAGAACTGATCCGTCCCATGAACACAGCTTGTGTTGTGCCACGGTGCGGAATCGGGCTGAGGGAGGGCTGTGTTTTCATAGATTCATAGAATCGTAGAATGGTTTAGGTTGGAAGGGACCTCAAGGATCATCCAGCTCCAACCCCCTGCCATAGGCAGGGACACCTCCCACTAGAGCAGGCTGCTCAAGGCCTCATCCAGCCTGGCCTTAAACGCCTCCAGGGAGGAAGTATCCACAACCTCCCTGGGCAACCTGTTCCAGTGTCTCACCACCCTCACTGTAAAGAACTTCCTCCTAACATCCAGTCTAAATCTCCCCTCCTCCAGCTTAAACCCATTCCCCCTCATCCTGACATTACTAGACCTTGTAAATAGTCCCTCCCCAGCCTTCCTGTAGGGTCCCTTCAGATACTGGAAAGCCACTATAAGGTCTCCTCGAAGCCTTCTCTTCTCCAGACTGAAGAGCCCCAACTCTCTCAGCCTGTCCTCATAGCAGAGGTGCTCCAGCCCTCTGATCATCTTCGTGGCTCTCCTTTGGACCCGCTCCAGCAGTTCCATGTCCTTCTTGTATTGGGGGCTCCAGAACTGCACACAGTACTCCAGGTGGGGTCTGACGAGAGCAGAGTAAAGGGGGAGAATCACCTCCCTTGCCCTGCTGGCCACACTTCTCTTGATGCAGCCCAGCACTCGGTTGGCTGTCTGGGCTGCATGTGCACACTGCCGGCTCATGTTGAGCTTCTCGTCGACCCAGACCCCCAGGTCCTTCTCCTCAGGGCTGCTCTCCAGCCATTCATCACCCAGCCTGTATCTGTGCCTGGGATTGCACCGACCCAGGTGCAGGACCTTACACTTGGCGTTGTTAAATGTCATGAAGTTGGCCTGGGCCCACCTCTCCAGCCTGTCCAGGTCCCTCTGGATGGCATCCATGCTCTCCAGCAAGTCAACTGTGCCACACAGCTTGGTGTCATCTGCAGACTTGCTGAGGGTGCACTCAATTCCTCTGTCCATATCACTGACAAAGATGTTAAAGAGCACTGGTCCCAGCACTGACCCCTGAGGAACACCACTTGTCACCGGTTGCCAGGTGGACATTGTGCCATTGATCACCACTCTCTGCATGCGACCATCCAGCCAATTCCTTATCCAGTGAGTGCTCCACCCATCCAGTCTGTGCTTTTCCAGTTTGGTGACCAGGATGTCATGTGGGACAGAGTCAAATGCCTTACTCAGGTCCAGCATGTTGAAGCATAAATGGCTGAACTTTGTTTATGCCTTTGCAGGCCATAAAGTGTGCTGCTAAGAAGTGCTCTCCTGCTGAGCACATAGTGGTGTGTGTCCTCAGGGAATGACTTTAACTTGAATTGGTCTGGAGAAAGAGGCTGTCTAAAAGCAATTTGTCTCCGTTCTAGTTTAAATTTCCCAGAAACTCAAATGTAGGTAATAGAGAAAATAACAACTTATAGGATGCCTTTCCCTCTTCCACCACCCCCCCCCCCCAAAGTAAGGGAAGTAGATGTAGAGAGGAAAAGGCAAAGCATACCCAAATAAATAGTCTCACTTGAATTTGGAAGTTAAAAGAGAAAACTTCAACAATAAAGAAAAGGTGTTTGAGTTGGGGGAGTTGCAAAAAGGTATAGGGAAGGGAAAACAAATACAATATATATATATACATATGCAACCAGATTGATGACAATTGAGTTTGTCCACCTCGTGGATTGTGTGGTAACACAAAGAGTGGCAGGGACAGACGGGTGGTGCTGTCAAGCAGGGAGGCAGGGAGAGAGAGGATGAAACAGAAGGTTCCTCTGGTTTTATAGGGGGCTAGACAGGAAGTGGGAGTGGGCTAAATACTACACCTGGAATACTGTTTAAGACCATCCCCAGGAAGAAGTCAGAAAGACCTGGGGTCAGAGTCACGACTACTCCCCCAGCAAGGTTAACCCTTTACACAAGTCCTCCTACCATTGCCTTTAGTTGTCTTTACTCTTACCCTCCCTTGCTGGTTATTAAGGAGGGACTATCTAGAGGGATATATCTAGAGGGACCTCCATGTGTAGTTCAGCATCTAAGGAAGTTGTTACAGAACCACAGAAACATTCAGGCTGAAAAAGACCCTAAGGATCATGAAGTCCAACTAATATCCCTACTCTACAAAGTTCACCCCAAGCCATATACCCAAGCACCATATCCAAACGACCTCTATGCACATCCAGAGTTGGTGACTCCATCATCAACCTGGGCAGCCCATTCCAATGCCTGACCACTCTTGCTGTGAACTTGTTTTCCCTAATATCTAGTCCAAAACTACCCTGTCACAGCTTGAGGCCATTCCCTCTTGTTATATCACCAGTGAACTGTGAGCACCAACCAGCACCAACCTCTCCACAATGTCCTTTCAGGTGGTTGCAGAGAGCTATAAGGTTTCCCCTCAGCCTTCTCTTCAAACAGCCCCAGCTCCTTCAGTTGCTCTTTATGAGTTTTATTCTCCAGGCCCTCCATCAGTTTTGTTGTTCTCCTCTGCTTGATTACTCAGCTGCTTCTCTTGTCTCTCTTTATGCTGTAAATCTCTTTTTTCTCCTGTGCTGATGGATATAGAAGGGCACATCCTATAACTGCACCCTGGGGTTTTGGTCTGTACCTCTAGTGCTTTAAACCACAATTTACCACTTAAAACAGAGTATGCTTGGAGGAAGTGAATTTCGTGGGGCATCTCCTGTGGAAGTCAGGAAGAAGTGGGCAGATTCTCCACCCAGTTAAAGGCACACACATCTAAACAGTGAGCCTGAGGACACGCTCTTCTTGAAAGAAGGAAATGAAAAATGGTGTCCTGAGATCCTGACCAAGGTATTTGCCTCACATTTGCTCCTCAGATTCCTTCTCTCTGCTCCTGTGTGACAGATTCATGTGAAATTCCAGATATGCCAACAGCTGAGGAAATTCCTTGTGTAGCTGTAATATGTGCAGACTGTTTAGTTTTAGGCTCCTCATTTTGAAGGCTAAGACAACATTCCAGAGGAGTCCTAATTTCCAAGTAGTTATCATTTCCTTACTGTTTTTCCTCTGGGCTGAAGCAATAGTTTCTATCATATTTAAAGTGATGACTGTCAGCACTACTATGCTGTTTCAATAGACCACCCAGGATGGTTCTGCTAGAGCCTCTGAAGTGGCCTATACATCTTTTTGGGAGAATGAAGAAGGTGAATATGCCACTATCTGATATTTAATGCCTTGCAGTAGGTCTACTGGGGGCCCAAACGGATCTGATTTCCACTGTGCCAAGTGTCAAACAGTGAGCAACATCACTGTTCTGGAGAGGTTCACTGTGTGGAGATACAAAGAGTGGCAGGAATCTGCGCTGCTTTCATCTGGAGGAGAGCCCACTGCCTGGGAGCCTGAGTGTTCTGAAGGGTGTGCAGCAAGAGATCCCACTTGGCTCTGACATCACTGAGAACATTGGCAGTATTTGCTACTCAAAGTTGGGCCAAAAGGGCTTTATTTATTTAACCATCTGTTTGCAATAGATTCTCACCATCTTTTCCGCTTATCCACTTTTATATCCATATGTCACAGCTTGCTGTCAGAATAGCTTCTCAAAGGATTGCTATTTTTAAACCTGTACCAATGCAAACATCCATGACTCCTCAGCTAGCAAGCAGCTTCTTAACTCACAGTGGTGCCTGCTTCTCGCCTTTCATGTGTTTTTAGTCAGCTAATGCCTTCTGAGGTAGAATGCATGAGATAAAGCAGCAGTGGGTTTATAAAACCAAAGGTGGGGGTGTGTCAATAATGTCTGCTTTTTGTTGTATTCTTTGCCTTTATTTGCTGAATTCATCTTGACTGTGTTTGACTTACTGCAGACATACTGCACAGATTTCATGGTGTCCAGTAACCTCAGACAAGTGGCTGAAGTCAGCAATAAAATGAACAAACACAAGCATGCTGGATGAGTCTGAGAGGAGGAAAGTCGAGGAGATAAAATTATGAGGAGGTTTCCCACTTCCTGGCAGATTTCCTCAGTTGTGTCGTGGTCCTCTGCACTGTAGATATGTAACATAAGTTTTTTGGCATAATGTGAATCATAGAACCATAGAATCATTTTGGTGGAAAAGAATTTTAAGACCACTGAGTCCAACCATTCTCTTATCTCAGCAAGGCTGGTGCTAAACCGTAGCTCTCAGCACCACATTTCTGCCTCTTTGAAACACCTCCTGGGATAGGGATTCAACCACCTCCCTGGGGAGCCTGTGCCAGTTTTTGAGAACCCTTTCAGTCAAGAAATTTCTTCTGATATCAAACCTAGACCTCTCCTGGTGCAACTTGAGGCCATTTCCTCTCATCTTGTCTCATTACTAGGGAGAAGAGAACAACACCCACCCAGCTCCAACCTCCCTTCAGGGACTTATAGAGAGCAGTGAGGTCCCCCTCAGGCTTCTCTTCTCCAGGCTGAACAACCCCAGTTCCCTCACCAGTTGCTTGTCACTAGACCTGTTCTCCAGACTCTTCACCAGCTTCCTTGCCTTTCCTCTGGACCTGCTCCATCACCTCAGTGTCCTTCTTGTAGTGAGAGGCCCAAAACTGAACACAGAACTCAAGCTGTGTCCTCATCACTGCTGACTACAGTGAGACAATCCCTTCCCTGCTCCTGCTGGCCGCACTATCCCTGATTCAGGCCAGGATGTTCTTCGCCTTCTTTGCCACCTGGGCACACTGCTGGCTCAACTCAGCCAGCTGCTGATCAACACTCCCAGGTCCTTTTCTGCTGGGCAGCTTTCCAAGCACTCTGTCCCAAGCCTATAGCATTGCATGGGGTTGTTGTGACCCACATGCAGGACCCACCAATTTGCCTTGTAGAATCTCAAGCAACTGGCCTTGGACCATTCATCCAGCCTGTCCTGCCCTCCTCCCCTCCAGCAGTGTAAGCTGTTATTGTGTGTGTTATTTCATAACTCTGCAGGAAACATGCTTTGCTTCTGACTGGACTCTGAATGTGTTGTTTTAAGAGAAAGGCCCTTTGGAACCTTCCAGGAAATGCTGACCTGACTGCAGGGTGTACTTCTGCTGTGTAACAAAAGGGGGGGAAAAATATGGCTTTTACTGGCAAGGGAAACTGGCTTTACTTGTCTCATCAATCAGCTATGACAGAGAACCGGGATGTCTCTTGTGTGAACTCTTAATATTTAACACTTTCCTAGCTGGATGGCCAGTGACAACTATACAGTAACTGCTATTAGCATCTTCAATAATGAACTACAGTTTGAGCTCCAGATACCAATAGAGTTCAAGAAAGGAACTGAAATTTCTTGACAATCAATGAGAAATTATGGCTGTAAACTGGGGTATCAGGCTGCTTGTTTAGACTGAAATATTTTATAAAGACACTGAAAGCACAGATGCCCTTTTCAATGTGATTTGAGAATCAGAGATGGAATCTTGACACCCAAGTAACTCTAAGTACGTGTCTGTGATGGTTTGTGTGTTACCCACCCCCCACACACTTAAGAAAATCACCCAGACTAGACTCAGCCAAGCTGGAAATTAGAATGAAGCTTTATATTTACAGCTTAGCACAAGATACAAGCAGGTATTTACAGCTATATACAGCTACAGACAGAAATAGACAACTTAAAGGTAATATGGAAACACAACAGCTTTCCCAGAAAGCAAAGTCCCCAGGAGAGGCTCCCAGCCACCCTTCCACCTCCTTTCCACCCCTTTACCTTACCCCAGACTTAGCCTTATGTTCAAGGTGAGTTTGGAGAGTCGGCTAGGGGGGTTAGGAAGCAGATGGATTAGTTAGGCAGCAAGTTAGAGAGAGAAGTGCGTGCAGCCAGAGCCTGAGAGCAACTCCCTTATCTATATTTGTGTTCTTGTTTTCATACATCTCAGCAAGCCTATGAGTGAAGTAGACATCACCACTCTTTCCTTTTCACAGTCTATAATCTAATTCTTCTCACCAAAATATCCCAGCTAGGCTCAAACTAGCACAACATCTCATTAACACTTGAAAAGGTGGCTTGTGTTACTTAACTAGACATAGAATACAGATATAGATCATACAACCATATGTAGATATAGGAGATAGGATATAGAAATGTCATGAGTTTTTCTTATAGCCATTTGACCCAAAGCAATGGTTTCTGTGGGCCTGTGTGCATTCTGGCAATCCCAAGCACAAATGCAGGCTGGGTAAAGAGTGGAGTGAACAGTGCTGAAAAAAAGGACCTGGGGGTGCTGGGTGATGAGAAGCTCGACATGAGCCAGCAATGTGAGTATGCAGCCTGGACAGCCAAATGTTCTTATACATGTCAGCAAGCCTATGACTGAAGTAGACATCACCCTTTTTTCTCTTTCACAGCCTGTGATCTAATCCTCCTCACCAACATTCTAGCTAGCTAGCTTCAAGC
The DNA here is from genome assembly GCA_013400475.1 of Tricholaema leucomelas. Classification (NCBI taxonomy): domain Eukaryota; kingdom Metazoa; phylum Chordata; class Aves; order Piciformes; family Lybiidae; genus Tricholaema lacrymosa; species Tricholaema leucomelas. The sequence goes on from WAAF01010899.1 coordinate 204,215, forward strand.
TAGCACACCTTTAATACCTTGTCTATCCAGATGTTTTTTTCTCTTGTCCCCTTTACTCATTTTATCAGAAGTATGCTCTTGATACCATACTACCCAGAAAATTCCACTTGAATTAGAAGGACCACAAAATTTAGGGCTCTGCATTCCCATAGGAATATAACATTAAGCTTGTCTACCCAGATGTCTACCCTCAGTTCCCAGATGCTGGACTCAGAAGGGAGAAAACCTACTATGCTGTCAACTCTACTGGAGTTAATGAAATCTAGCTGGGTACAGGGAATTCTAGCTGCACCAGGGGATTTTTGGAGGAAAAACTTGGCTGTGAGAGTGCTGGAGCCCTGGAGCAGGCTGCCCAGTGAGGTTGTGGAGCCTTCTTCTCTGGAGACTCTCAAAACTCACCAGGATGCATTCCCATGTGACCTGCTCTAGGTGATCCTTCTCTAGCAGAGGGGTCAGACTCGATGATCTCTGGAGGTCCCTTCCAACCTCTACAATTCTGTGATTCTGTGTTCTGTTAAAAATTAGTTTAATCCTTCTGGAAGCCCTCTGCACACAGAGCTGTTGAATGAAGGAGACTGGGGTAGCATCTTTGAGCTGTTCCCTGGCTTGTCCTTGTTCTGGCAGCTCATCTGCAAAAAGAAGCCCTTCTCTGTTACATGCTCTTATTGTTGATACTGCGCAGGGCTGTTGCAGCATCATGTGATTGGAATAAAATGCTCCTCTTTGGGACACCTACAAAACTGAAATGGCATTTATCTAAATGAAATTAAAGTGAAGGTCACGCTCAGAAGGTGCTGGTCTTCCAGCTAAGTTGGGCAGATGAGCTGTCCAACCCAACTATTAATTTTTAGGACTGGCAGCTATGGCAGTTTGTTAATCTGTTCTTAAAAGACCATGGTGAACTCCAGGTCAACCCAAATCTGTTTTCATCTCTGTTTGAACAAAGTTCAAAACACTTTTGGTGCAACTGAATTCCTAAAGCTTCATCTCAGAGCTTGCTGATGAGAAATGGTCAAAGGCATCATGTTTGTTTGTTTGTTTTTTTTTCCCCTGAGGTAGCAAGAGACTCAAGGATGCAGCTGCTCACAGTCATAGGTCTTTTTCAGAGCAAGCAGTGATGTTATTGGGGTGTGGAAATAATTTTAGATGTTACATTGGCTCTTTGGTTCTCGTAGTTAGACCTTAATTGATGTTTCACTGATACACCTTGATAAGAGGGAACCAATTAAATTGGCAGCGCTGGGGCTCAGAGTACTAATGAAGGGGAAAGTCACAACTTCTTGCTTAGGTTTTGTAACTTTCAGACTGAGAAGCCTGAATCAGTATCTTGAATTTAATTTTTCATGGTTTTCATACTGTGTCAAGTTCTGGGCTCATCAATTCAAGAGAGATATTGAGATACTGGAACATGTCCATAGAAGGGTGACAAAGCTGTTTGAGATGCCTGGAACANCATGGTCTGGTTGACTGGATAGTGCTGGGCGCTAGGTTAGACTGGATGATCTTGGAGGTCTCTTCCAACCTGGTTGATTTTATGATTCATGATTCTATGACTGAGTGTAAGCCCATCCACTTCTCAGTTCCCCCATCAGAAGAAAAAGGTATTTTCAGGAATGTTAACACTTCTGAGGCTTTCTTGTTTTGTTTAAGGCTACTTCTAATAGCGTTTGTAGCCTATTTGCAAGGTGATACTGTTAATTATAAAGATCAGTGTAAATGTCTTTCTGAGGCTTTTCTCTGAAAGAACTCCTGGTAATGCAAGTAAGATTTTCTGTTGAAGTTTACTCTGAGATCAAAGATTAGGAAATGAAGATTTGTTTACTTAGCTTTCAAGTGCTTGTATCAGTTGCAAAACAGATGTTAGAATTTTAAGTGGTGTGTTTGGGATGTGTCAGCCTGCTTCCAAGAGGGAGCAACGGTGTGGTTTTTAACAGGGGACAATACAGGAAGGCTATGTGGGTGCACTTGGTCCATTTATCAATCAGGTTCTTTTTAATTCAGCCATTGACAGATGAACTGAGCTGAGAAGTAGCTGAGAAATCACGATTTGGCATTAAGGAGAAATCATTTCTTTTTGCATTCCCTCCACATGCAGCTTAAACACTTGCATGAGGCTAGACTGTAATCCCTGTGACATGTCTCCTTCTAGCTTGAGTTTCTGTTGTGGGGGGGCAATTTTTTGTCCCTGATATTTATAGCAGACTAATTTGTCTGCAGGACTTCGTGCAGTCTTTTGTCATTTAAAAGTTCAAGGCAAATGCCAAGTGGCTGCAGAATGTGTTGGTCTTGTTTCTTTTCTTTTTTCTTTTGGTGAAGCATTCAAAGTCTCTGGGTAAAACATCTTTTTTCCTCCTCCACACAGCTTATTTTGGAGATTAATATGATACCAGTGAAATCTCCCTCTGATGTGTGCTGCTGCTCAGTGAAGATGTTTCAACACCTACAGGGAAAATAATTGCAACTTCTGTCATTCACTGCCTGAAAAATAAAAAAAGGCAAGAAAAAAAAAAAGCCATTTCAAAATGTTTTGTGAGGTAGAATGGTAGCTGCCACTCTGCAGTAGGAAACGGTGGCAGAAAGTATTTGAAAACATGGAATTATTTGGCTTTGTCCATGCCATATGTTCTGAGACTGCTGCCTCTGCAAACGTGACTGTTCTTTTGCCATCCATTTCTGTCCTCAACGTGAAGAGTAAGAAGAGTGTAAAGCTCAGGGTGGAGATACACATGGAGAAAGGCTGTCTCGAGTCCCTTCCTTCTGCACAAATCCCCTCTGGTTTTGGGGAGTCCAAAATTCAGGCTTGAAATAAGTTGTCTTTTCTGTGCAGAGAGAAATTTCCTGTATCTCTGCAGCCCACTAAAACTCCAAATGTTGATGGGGAAGCAGTGGCAGGTTCAGCCCAATCACTTTTTCAAACCAAACAGCTTTCTTGAGTTCTGCAACTCCCTGTGAGTAGGCGCAGCACCATCCTGCAGAGCCGTTTACATGGCACTTGCAGCGATGACAGAACCTCTTTCCCTCTTTAGCTCATTTTCGGGCACAAGCTCCTTGAAAACAAGTGAAAAGCCCCTCTGTGATCTGGCCTGACCTCTGGCTATGCTAACAGCCAGAGCTGGGGATGAAGATTTTTTTGCAAACAGGCTTTTTTAGAATTCCTGTCCTTTTCCTCAGCTATCAGACTAACCACTGCATATCCATTAAAGCTTCTCTTTGCAAACAGACTAACCCACCTGACTACTGCGAAGTACAGAGGTGTTTTTGTCAGTTCTTGGGGAAAAAAAGAGACATTTCAGTTTGTCTCCCCTTCATCTCAAGCTCTCTCAGTTGGTATGAAACTGTGTAGGTCTGATGAAATCAACAGAATGGTTGTTAGGAGGAGTTACCATCCCCAGCTTGCTGGTACTGTCTGTGCAGCTGAGATGCCTTAGCTGTGACCACCTTCAGTGTTGACTTAAAGTAATCTGCTTTTTTTGGCACTGACATGGACTGGGACTGCTCTCATAAGCATGCCCATGAGATAGTAGTACAGTAAAGCTTATATTGAAATGTCAGTCAGTGTAAGGCAATGCCTCCAAAGCCACTGATACAAGTTAATAAAATCTAGAAAGGGGAAAAAAAGGACAAGGATTGAGTGCTTGTTGTCAGGGTGCCTCCAGTCCTGCTGGTAAAATCCCCATCAAGAAGGTGGAAATTCCCCTGCCTTTAACTTCTTGTTATGAGAATTGCAGTTCAAAGGACAAAGTGTCTTGGTTAATTTACTGTTCTGAAGTGTTTTCAATAGATGTATTTTTTTTTGATAAGTGAGATTACAAACCAGAAAACTAGATAGGAAAGGAAGAGTACCCTGAAGAGAGACCCAGTATGTGTTAGTGAAGGTAGCTCTACATACACTTGTGTATTTTCAGGTCAACATTTGAAGAGCTCTTTACCCAAAACTTGAATCTGCTGCAGCTTCCAGACATGAAATTGTGTATTTATCTAAGGCATTGAGATGTAATTTCAGTTTACACCATGTTAGCACAACTAATCCTTTCAGTGATGTTCAGCTTCTGCCAATTCAGTCAATGGACTAATTGTGTGAAGTGAAGCATACAAGCACAGCAGTGTTTTATGTGCTACATCTTACCACTTCCTGACCCTGTCTCGCTGCACACTACCTTCTTGCAGTCTTCTAGCCAGATCTGTTGTAGAGTTAGAAATGCCCAGATTAATTTTCCCTGCTTTGACAAGCTCTTTTACATTGCAGGAGACCAGCTTTTATAGTGCATCCATAGGAAGCGTTTCCACTACAGCCTTTCACCACACAAGGAGACAGACTGAAGATGTAGGCAGCTGGCAAATGTGAAAGCAATGAAGAGGTGTTCTGAGGTTGGCAGTGCTTTTTATAGTACACACATTTTCTGGGAAAGGCATAAGAAGAGAGATAAGCAGGAGATGATTGTGGCAAGCTGAGAAGTAGCTGTGGCAGGCCAAGATGTTCCAAAGAGAAGATCACACCAAAAAGGTAAGGACATTGACTTCACCCTCTCATTTCCCCTGCTGTTGATTATTTTCAATTCTTCCTCTGAAAACACTGACATATTCTGGAGAATCCTATAAATCCTGTAATAGCCATTCAGCATTAGTAGTAAGTTTTGTAGCTTCCTCTAGCTCCATCAAAAATGTGTGGGGGGGTTCTTTTTTAGAATCTTCAGTCTAACAAAATATCGATAACACTTTGAAGATCAGAAATATCTCTGCATAACTGCTCTAAAGTAACAGTCAGTCAAGGCACAGGGGGTAAGTCATGTAGCAGCTGATGAAAAGTCCTGCAGAAGACTGAGTCAAGGCTAGAAATAACTGAAAATAACTCAGAAACTCTTATTTTTAGATACTTTTTTTTAACTTAAGGATCTGATGGCAAGGACTGTGAAACTTTGTCATCAAAAGCAGTGTTGGAATGTCACTAATGCATCCAAGGGGACAGCATCAAGGGGTTAGTTTGCTTGTGCTTGAGCCTAACAATGTAGCCTCACAGTGCAATGTAAGATGTTACTCAGCTGTGGTCTAAATCTTCGGGGCAAAACTGAGAGATTTGGAAAATCACACCAGTAGTGTCCTCAGCACAATTGCTTTAGGGCAGTTTACAGCTAGATCAATATTCACCTTCAGTCATCTAACTTTTCTTTCCTGTTGTTAGGTATACTTGAGGAAGTCTTATTAAAAACAACAATGTTCACATTTTTAACTCATTTTGAGAAAAAGAAGAAAAAGTAACTTTCACTAAACTTTCTTTGTGGCCTTCACTCCTTGAGCAGAGAGAATACCTGGAAAACACAATGACACTGTACATTGCTGCCAGAGTTTTTATTACAGTAGAAGAAACAAAAGAGGGCCTTAAAATGATAAGATAGAGTGCAGTATAGCACTATAAGAAACAAAAGAGGCCTTTAAAATTATAAGATAGCATGCAGTAGAGCACTGTAAGAGACAAGAAGGCCTTAATATGATAAGATAGTGTGTAGTGATGACAGCCCCATAGAAGGAAATAAAGCTTCCTCTGATTTTGAGTAAGAAGCTCCTGAAAATATCCTGTCTCTAGTTCTTTGGGGTTTGTGGCATCATCTGGTGGGATATGTCAGCATTACTTGCAGAAATTGGTCTTGATAATAGTTTCTGGGTCTTCAAGTGGTCTTCTTCAAGCCAGGCATCATATGTTCAAATGGGACATTTTCCACCTGGTGTTTTGGAAAACATGCCTGGAAGCTGAAATGTGTATGGTGGCTGTGGGACTGACTGCCTTTCAAATAGGAGCGCTCCAAGAGTTGAGAGTGCTTGGAGAGCCATCATTGGTCAGATGATTTCTCACCAGAAAAGTAACAGCTGATGACTTCCTAGTATTTCTAAAGCATGGCAGACTTTGAGGCCTGAGGTAACTTTTCATTGGAATGAGCCAATCCTATATACATAATTAAATACCCAGGCAGGATTTCCTGTGTAAGGGTCTTGGCACCTTTTTGGGTCTTAGCACTTCACAGCAGCTGAGAAATGAAGCAAATTCTTAGAACTGGACTGAATGACTCAATTCTAACCTGCTTGAACGACTGTCCTTGTCATTTGTCTTTCAGGTCCTAAGGCTGCATCAGCCACCAGCTGATCATGTTGCAGCAGTGTAGGCGTTGCTATGAGGATCAGAGGGTGCCCTGTCTGCTTTGCAGCTTGCCTTTTGGTCCTGCTGGGTAAACACTAGAGAGGCAGAGCAGGTGGTGTAAGAGAGCTGAGAAGCCAGTTCCTGCACATACATGCATCTGTGTAAGAGTACTACAAGTCCAAAGGCCTCTGTGGCACTGCATGATCATCAGAACTGTCACTTGTGGGGGATTAGACTTTGCTTTTGGAGAGATGATGTTTCGACGAGGACTTATTCTATTTCTCCCCCGACTAGCAGGCCTGCTAGTGGTGGCCTGCTGCTCAGTGTCAATTGTTTACATGCTGGCTTGCACACCCAGGGGTGACAATCAGCAGCTTGCTTTGCCCAGGGTGCACAGTCCTACTGCCAAGGAGGGATATGAAGCAATTCTGCAGGAGCGAGAAGAGCAACATCGCAACTACATCATCAGCTTGAAGAAACAGATTGCCCAGCTGAAGGCTGAGCTCCAAGGCAGGAGTAAGCAACTTAAGAATGTGCAAGGCCAGCACCCAGACCCCTCAGCCACTCAGCCTGACCACAGTAACCCAGAGAAGGCCCAGGCTAACCTGCTGGCTTTCCTCCGCTCCCAGATAGACAAAGCAGAGGTGCACAGTGGCGTTAAGCTGTCCACAGAGTACGCAGCTGTGCCCTTTGAAAGCTTCACCCTGCAGAAGGTGTACCAGCTGGAGACAGGGCTGACACGGCACCCAGAAGAGAAGCCTGTGAGGAAGGACAAGCGAGATGAGTTGGTAGAGGTGATCGAGTTAGCTGCTGGGAGTTTGAACAGTCCAGCGGGGGATGGCAATGCAAAACACCGTCTGTACACAGCTTCTGACTTTGTTGAAGGTTTGTATGCATTCAGCAGGTTAGAAGGTCCACATGGTGCTGATGGCATTGCTGAGGGGGATGGATATTACCTCAGAGCACAGATGTAGGACGAAGGAGTTATTCTTCCCCTGTATTTAGCACTGTCCAGGCCACACCTTGAGTACTGTGTCCAGTTCTGGGCCCCTCAATTCAAAAAAGATGTTGAGATACTGTAATGTGTCCACAGGAGGGCGACAAAGCTGGCGAGGGGCCTGGAGCACAGCCTTGTGAGGACAGGCTGAGGGAGCTGGGGTTGTTTAGCCTGCAGAAGAGGAGGCTCAGGGGGGACATCATTGCGACCTACAACTAACTGAAGGGAGGTTGTAGCCAGGTGGGGGCTGGTCTCTTCTGCCAGGCAACCAGCAACAGAACAAGGGGACACAGTCTCAAGTTGAGCCGGATTTTAGGAGGAAGTTTTTCACAGAGAGAGTGATTGGCATTGGAATGGGCTGCCCAGGGAGGTGGTGGAGTCACCGTCCCTGGAGGTGTTCAAATAAAGCCTGGATGAGGCACTTAGTGCCATGGTCTAGTTGATTGGACAGGGCTCGGTGATAGTTTGGCCTGGATGATCTTGGAGGTCTCTTCCAACCTGGCTGATTCTATGATTCCATGTCTAGGATGCTCAGTGCTATGACCCAGAGATGAAATAATTTTTGTTAGAAAAGGTCTTTAAGAGCACTGAGTCCAACGATCACCTAACTAACAAGCCTGGTGTGAAACTGTGTCCGTCAGGACCACATCTCTGCCTCTTTGAAACACCTTCAGGGATGAGTGTTCAGGCATCTCCCTGGGGAGCCTGTGCCAGTCTTTGAGTCAAAAAGTTTCTTCTGATATCCAACCTAAACCTTCCTTAGCACAGCTTTAGGGCATTTCCTCTCTTCATATCAATTGTTTTACTAGGGAGAAGAGGCCAACATTCTCCTTGCTCCAAACTCTTTCCAGGGACTTGTAGGAAGGGGTGTAAGGTTTCCCCTCAGCCTGCTTTTCTCCAGACTAAAGAACCTCATTTCCCTCAGCTGCTCCTCACCAGACCTGTTCTCTAGACCCTCCACCAGCCTTGCTGCCCTTCTCTGGACATACTCCAGCATCTCAATGTCTTTTTTGTAGCAAAGGCCCCCAAACTGAACCAACTCAAGCACAACTGCAGAACGGCAACTATCCTGGGAATGAGGCTCTGTGGCAACAGAGCCTACCAATCTCTTATGGTGATTACCAGCATGTTTTTGCAGCTCTCTAGTCACAGGCTTGCCTCAGAACTGAGAAAGAAAGGATGGCTAGGCTGCAATACCAGATCAGACTTACAACTGCACTTCACAGTATCACAGTATCACCAAATCCAAACTCCACTGGTACCCTTCCACTTGCACAGATCTGCCAGGGTCAGTGTGACAAGTCAGGTTTTGAGGACAGCAGCTGAGGAGCTCAGTAACTCAGCTGGTATGACCTATCACTTCAAATGACTGGGAAAGCTTAACCTTTACAGAGTATCTCCTGTACCAAGAGTGGTGCACCTCAACCCTTGGATTCTAAAATGAGTCTTTACACTCACCTGTAATACTGAGGCAATAGGTATGGAATTCTCAAGTGCCACTTTTAACAGCAGAGGCTCCAAGCCTGAAAGTGTTCAAAGCCAAGTTGGTCAGGGCCTTGAGTGGCTTGGTCTAGTAGGAGATGTTGCTCCTTATGTCAGTGGGGTTGGAACTAGATGATCTTTAAGGTCCCTCCCAACCCATTCTATGATTCTTGGAGTTGTTTGAAAAAGTAGGGATCCATGCATCAGGGCTGGAAACAAGGAGATGGCTTGGCAGAAGACTTCTCTATGGAGTTCCTTTGAAAGTCTCTATTATCTCTTGAAAATCTATTTTCTCCTATCTTCCATTCTCTAAGAATGGCAAAAATTGCCAATCAAAGCACACAAAATTGCTATTGCTTTGCATAATTTGAGCAGGAGAAGGGTGGACTGATTTTTCTATTCCAATTCTGCATTTCAAGTATGATTTGGACTCAGAATTTGTTTAGGAGACAGTGCTCTTCAAGTGCCTCTGCCTACATAACAAGTTAGCAACACACTGCATGCAGCTTCTGGCAGCTTTGTACCTATCCAGTAACACAGCAACCATGAGCAGCATTACCTAGCCAGCAAAAACAGCTGTTTCCATTTTCTGCAGCTGCCCAGGGCAGCTGGAGCTTTCTGGGAGGTGTGGCCCAGGTCTGCACTGAGAATAACACCACTTAACCCAGTAAGCTTTTTATCTTCCAGATGATTCAACAACAACAGCACACAAAAGCTGTATGCATCCTTCATGTTAAAAGTGGGGCTGCTGCCCTCATCTTCAGCTTTGAGCTGGTAGAGGGATGTGTTGAAATGAAAATTAGGTAATCAAGGTCAGAGAGAGGATTCAAAACCTGGACTGCTGCTCTTGACATGAGCCTTGTGTCTTTGTTTCTGCCATGTTCAGTGCAGCCTTTGATACAAGCTTTACTAAAGTGTGCTGCTTATTAAATTATAGAATCATTTTGATGGGAAAAAAAAACTTAAAGGTCATCATGTCCAACCATTCTCTAACTCTACCGAGTCTGGTGTTGAACCATGTCCCTCAGCACCACATCTCTGCCTCTTTTAAACAGCTACAGGGACAGGAATTCAACCACCTGCCTGAGTGCCAGGGGTTGAGAACCCTTTCAATCAAGAAGTTTCATCTAATATCCAATCTAAACCTCCCCTGGTGCAACTTGAGGCTGTTTCCTCTCCCTTGTTTAATATCATATGGACTGGTGCAAGTTTTTCTTGTTTACTTGGCTCTTTTTGTGTGGAGTTTTCTATTCTTGCAGGGCACATCTGGTACCTGCTGTCACTTTTTCACTACTGGTTTGTTGCTAACATACGCCAATAGGCAGTGGTGGTGTGGTGAAAGAAGTCTGACTAGGGTCTTTCCTTCTTTCATTCCATGCCTTTATTCTTGTCTTTGCAGAGGGAAGATGTTTCTTCAAATACTTCTTACATTTGGGAAGAAATGTTTTGTCTCTGTGGCTGGGTTCTCTTAAAATAAGTGCTGCATCCTCTGCAGTTTCTAGACAGAACCACTTGTGCGTGGGAACGAGGCTGCAACTCCAGTACCTTACATCTGAGCTCAGCTCCTTCTCAGCATGTTTGCTGTTACATGAAATTTGGATGGTATCCTCATATGGTTCTTCTTCCAGGAGTAATAGCTGACACATGGTGGAATTTTCCATTTTGTCTAATTCAAAACCAAGAGAACCACACCTTCTCCCTAAGGCCCTAAATGTTATCCATCTGGCAGCTACTCTGCTCTGCTTCTTTTTCCACAGAGGCACTTGGGCTGTCCAGCTGCTGGAATCCTTCCTTCCTCTCCCCACTCCCTATATTGCTCCCATTTCTATACCAAGTTCACTCCTTTTTTTCTACATGGAGTTAGTAAGAAAAAAAAAACAAAGAAAGCATCAGGAATTACTGGGTACTATAAGTAGGCAAAGGAGTGCTCTGTTTCCAGTTGAAATCCAGTTGCTTAGTGGACAGAATAATAGGCCTGGTCGTTAATGGCAGCAGAGTTGAATACCTTTACAAGTCATTAATTTTCTCAAAGAATAGAATAGAATAGAATAGAATAGAATAGAATAGAATAGAATAGAATCAACCAGGTTGGAAGAGACCTCCAAGATCATCCAGTCCAACCTAGCACCCAGCCCTATCCAGTCAAGGTGGAGATAAGAATCTGAAGTCTCTGACAAACTCAAGTAGTGTATTCATAAGTGAGTATCATCAGAGTATCACTCTGGTAATACTCACTCCCAGTAGGAACAGTTTCAGAAATTCCCTGGTTTGCTGCAGAAATGCTCTGCCATGGCACTGCCAGACATGCTGTATCACAAGCTTTGCAGCTTGGCATGGCTGTCTAGTGACTGGAATATTAAATAAGGTCTCAGAGACAAATGAAAAGGATCTCAAAGTTCTCCTCCAACCTCATGAGTTCTATGATTCTATGAGTAGCTTTGCTTTGTCAAATTGATGGGTACTGGTGATGAGCTACCTGATGCAGTTTTACCCTGGAAGCTCACTGAGGGAAAGGATGATGCTCTTCCTCAAAAGGATAAGATGTTGCATTCTACTGTCTGTGAAGTGGGAACACCATGATAATACTGAGCTACAATGGGGATGATATATGTTGGGAAATGCTAAAAGCAGTTCCTACAGCATCTAATGGAATGCAAGTAATGAGCATGGGATCCAGGTGGCCAAGAGAGCCAATGGCATCATGGTCTGTATCAGGAACAGTGTGGCCAGTAGGACAAGAGAGGTTATTCTTCCCCTGTACTCAACACTGGTCAGGCCACACCTTGTGTACTGTGTCCAGTTCTGGGCTCCTCAACTCAAGAGAGATGCTGAGGTGCTGGAATATGTCCAGGGAAGGACAACAAAGCTGGTGAGCGGCCTGGAACAGAAACCCTATGAGGAGAGGCTGAAGGAGCTGGGGGTGTTTAGCCTGGAGAAGAGGAGGCTCAGGGGGGACCTCATTGCTGTCTACAACTACCTGAAGGGAGGCTGTAGCCAAGTGGGGGTTGGTCTCTTCTGCCAGGCAACCAGCAACAGAACAAGAGGACACAGTCTCAAGTTGTGCCAGGGGAGGAAGTTCTTGCCAGAGAGAGTGATTGGCATTGGAATGGGCTGCCCAGGGAGGTGGTGGAGTCACCGTCCCTGGAAGTGTTCAAGCAAAGCCTGGATGAGGCACTTAGTGCCATGGTCTAGTTGACTGGATAGTGCTGGGTGCTAGGTTGGACTGGATGATTTTGGAGGTCTCCTCCACCCTGGTTGATTCTATTCTATTCTATTCTATTCTATTCTATTTTATTCTATTCTATTGACAGTGAAAGGCCTGAAGCCTCTGGTCTGTGGAACTGAGGCTAAACCTGTCATCCACTCAGCAGCATTTTCTCCACGTTCCGTGGCTGTTTGCTAGTTATCAATTCAATGTAGATCACAGAATTGTCAGGGTTGGAAGGGGCCTCAAAGATCATCCAGTTCCAACCCTCCTGCCATGGGCAGGAACACTTCACACTAAACTAGGTTGATCTGAAATTTGCCTGCCTGCCCAGCTGAACAGAGATCAGGTATTTTCCACTTCTTTAGAAAGCCCTGGGAGTTGCTGCTCTGAAGACTTGATGCTTACTACTCTTCAGCCAACCCTTCAGCCCAGGTATTTTTTTTTGCTTCACTTGTCATTTCCCTTCATTTTAGGGACAGTCTCTCTGCTGACCCAAAGCTCACATTTTTACACTGGGTTTCCAAAGGCCTTGACTTTTCTCCCTGCTTCTAGAGGGAGAAAGAGAATTGGCAAGTAATGATACATATTCTGAAACACAGCTACTGTAAAGGAAGTGACAGATGATCATAGAATCATAGAGTCAGTCAGGGTTGGAAGGGACCACAAAGATCATCTAGTGCCAACCCCCCTGCCATGGGCAGGGACACCCTACCCTAGAGCAGGCTGTCCACAGCCTCATCCAGCCTGGCCTTAAACACCTCCAGGGACGGGGCCTCAACCACCTCCCTGGGCAACCCATTCCAGGCTCTCACCACTCTCATGGTGAAGAACTTCCTCCTCATGTCCAGTCCAAACCTACCCACCTCCAGCTTTGCTCCATCAATTAGCCTTTCCAAAGCTTTTGTTTCAGAAGGAAGCTTTTCAGGAAAAGTTTTGGGTTTTTTTAAATTTTTTTGAGGGTTCCTTTTTCCCCCTCCTTGTAGCTCAGGTTGTAGAGCTGAGGCTGCTTGACAACTTTTGGAATCATGTAAAAAGTCCTGATGATATGAATGAAGTAGTACCTTTGAGAATGGAAAAGCCTTGTTTTGCTGCGTGAGTCCCCAGAGTGACTCCACATGCAGGCTCACTTCCATTGGCAAATCACATAGTTCTCTGCTTCCAAAAAGAATCACATATTCATGGAGTTATTTTGGCTGGATGTGCTAGTTTGAAGCTAGCTGGAATGTTTTGGTGAGAAGAATTAGGTCTCAGGCTGTGAAAGAGAAACAAATGGTGATGTCAACTTCACTCATAGGCTTGCTGAGATGTATAAGAAAAAGAATCCAAACATAGATAAGGGAGTCATTCTTCACCTGAGCTCTGAGCTGCATTTCTTTCTAACCTCACCTTCCATCTCTCTGATTAATCCNTCACACTGGTAAAGACCTTTAAGACCACTGAATCCAACCATTATCTAACTCTACCAAGTCTGATGATAAACCATGCCCCTCAGTACCACATCTCTGAGGCTTTTAAACACCTCCAGGGATGGGGATTTGACATCTCCCTGGGGAGCTTTTTCAGATGATCTCAGTTGCAGGCTCAAGTTCAGTAACAGATGAGGTTCATGGTCTGCACCTTGGGCAGATTGTATAGAAAAGGTAGTCAAGGGCGTAGCTTTAAAAGATAAGCAGTGAAAGAATGATGGAGCTGCTATCTGATCAGATTCATCTGTTCTGCTGCAGGAGGATTGGGGCATTTGTTGAATCAGCTTGTATTAAAAATAAGGCATGAAGCAAATAACAGATCAGTAAATCTGCATAAAATATTAACCAGCTCAATGTGCACTTAAATAAACCACACAGCCATAATGAAGATAAGACAGTCCACAGAACTCTGGCCAGATAAAATCACAGCTCATTAATCTTTTGGATGTCTTGGCCATAGCTACGTAAAAGCTGCAATACAAGATGAAGAGCTTATGTCACTGCTGTTCAAAGAAACCTTTGACCCAGACTTTCACAAGAAACACAAAACAGAGATGATGGTCTGTGGGTCAGGTGCACAGCAATGTGCACATCAAAAAATGGCTAAGAACTAAAAAACCCAGTATTATTTTGGCCAAGCTGTTCTTCATAGCCAGATGCAGAGAAGAGACCCCAAAGTAACAAGTCAAGCAGAGCAGTTTGCTTCCAGACACGTTCTGCTTTTCTCTTAAGTTCTGCAGGAGATGGAAGGCAATGCAATTACACTCATCTGCTGCTAAAGGTGTTAGGATATTTACAGTGGCTTAACAAGTAGTTAGAATTGTCATTTAATTATGTCTTCCCAAACCTACTGGGCCTAACAAGGAAAAAGCTTTGTTTCAGTATGCACTACAGGGACACATTCAATAGGTAAAGTCTACAAGCTTTTTGCCAACTGTAGCACATTTAAGGTAGTAGAATAGTGTTCCAGTGGGACATGACAGTACTTCTACAGTTCATGACAGCCCTCAGCATAGGTTCAGGCCAGATCTTAACGGCCCTCACTAAAAGAAAGATGCTGAGGTCCTGCAGCATGTCCAGAGAAGAGTAACAAAGTTGGTGAAGGGTCTGGAGAACATGCCTGGTGAGGAGCAGCTGAGAGAACTGAGATTGTTTAGTCTGGAGAAAAGGAGGCTGAGAGGAGACCTTCTGGCCCTCTACAGCTCTCTGAGAGGAGGTTGGAGTGAGGAGTATGTTGGTCTTTTCTCTTTAATAGTAAGACATAGGAGGAGTGGAAATGGCCTCAAGTTTCACCAGGAGAGGTTTAGGTTGGATATTAGAAGAAACTTCTGGACTGAAAGGGTTCTCAAAGATTGGAACAGCCTCCCCAGAGAGGTGGTTGAATCCTCATCCCTGGAGGTGTTTAAAAGACACCTGGGATGTGGTGCTGAGGGCCATGGCTTAGCACCAGCCTTGGTAGAATTAGACAATAGTTGGACTTAATGGTCTTAAATGTCTTTTCCAATCAAAATGATGTGATGATTTTGTAGGACCAATTGCATCCATCGAGTATGTTTGAAGTACTTTCTATACAGGATGTGATGGTTTGGTTGTTCCCCTCCGCCCTGCCTCCCCTTTAGAAAGTCACCCAGACTAGACTCAGCCAGCTCTGGAAATTGAATGAAGCTTATCTTTATAGCTTAGTTCAATATACAAGCAGATATTTACAGTATACACAGAAATATGCAAGTTAAAAGGTAATACAGAAACACAACAGCCCTCCCAGAAACCTGAGTCCCCAGGAGGGGCTCCCAACTGCTCTTCCCCCTTCTCCTTCCCTTCTACCTTACCCCAGATGTTGCCTTGTGCCCAAAGAAGAGTGGAGGGTCGGCCAGGGGGGTTAGGAAGCAAGTGGATTAATCAGGTTAGGTTAGAGAGAGAGAAATGCAGCTGAAAGCCCAAACAGAGAGTGACTCCTGCCTGCCTTATCTGTGTTTGGATTCTTGCTCTTATACCTCTAAGCAAGCCTCTGAGTGAAGTAGACCTCACCACTGTTTCCCTTTCACAGCCTGTGATCTAGTTCTTCTAACCAAAACATTCTAGCTAGCTTCAAACTAGCACACAGGGAAAGTATGAATTAAATATCCTTAGAGACTGTCTGATGCAGTCCCTAGGACTGTGTCCAGAGTCAGGCCCCTGCCAAAGCCTATAATGTGATCCCTGCAGACCATTTTGCTTGCCCAGGAGTGGGCATCATTGCCACGAAAGGAAACTGAAGTCTCTCGAGATTGGAATAACATAAGACTTTTGTCCTGTTTGACAGTGGGTGAAGGTGATGACTGTGGGGGCCTGGGTGCATAATTTTCTTAGGGGACTTTGCTGAAAACCTCCCAGACAGGAGGCAATGTATGTGCTCATCAGGAAATTGCTTTCCTGGTAGATGGTCTAATCACTCATCCAGCAAAGAGGCAGGCTGCTTCTTTCAGTCTCTCTGCATCACCATTACCATGCATGCCTGCAGTGTGCAGTTGAAGCAGTTTGAAAAAATAAGGACAGTATGTCTGCAGGGTTATACTGAGTGTGAGCAATTGGTGACCTTCAGGGGTCTGTCACTCTGCCAAGCCTAGCGATGTGCCTGTGAGAATAACAAACAGCTCCTGCAAGCCGGGGAGGTGTTCCTGCCAGAGTGACAGGCTCCTCCAAGTGGTGGTGGATTGTGTGCTGATTTAAAACGGAATGTCTCACACCTCTGCTGCTGTTCCAGCTTAGATGTGATGTAAGGAGACTGCATCCTATAAGAACCTCCCCTGTGGGGACAGACTGCAAGAGTTGGGGCTGTTCAGTCTGGAGAAAAGAAAGCCTGGGGGGAGACCTTATAGTGGCCTTCCAGTATCTGAAAGAGACCTACAAGAAAGCTGAGAAGGGACCGTTTACAAGTGATAGGATCAGAGGAAGTCAGCTGAAGGTTGAGGAGGGTAGGTGTAGACTAGATGTTAGGAAGAAATTATTTACAGTGAGGGTGGTGATACACTGGCACAGGTTGCCCAGGGGCATTGTAGATGCTCGCCCTCTGAAGCTGCTGAACACCAGGGTGATTGAGGCCTTGAGCAACCTCTTCTAGTGGGAGGTGTCCCTGCCCACAGCACAGCGGTTGGAACTGGATGATCCTGAAGGTCCCTTCCAGTCCAAACCAAACCAAACCATTGTATGATAGTGTGATCTTTTTCTTCCCACTAGAAGCCCAGTGTTAATCCAAAATCTTCTCCCCTTTGTTTTGATGCAGGGATCTACCGCACAGAGAAGGACAAAGGCACATTGTATGAGCTGACTTTCAAAGGAGACTCGAAACATCAGTTCAAGAAGATTGTTTTATTCCGGCCATTCGGCCCTGTAATGAAAGTGAAAAATGAAAATGTCAATGTAGCTGATACACTTATTAATGTCATTGTGCCCTTGGCCAAGAGAGCCAGCAAATTTCGGCAGTTCATGCAGAACTTCAGGTGGGTTTCCATTCCAGGGAATGCTTTTTTTTCTGGCTTGGAAAGGAAGATACAATTTCAGGAGTTATCGAGGCCTCACTCAGTAAGAATCCTGTTGCTTTTATATAACATTTCACTGTGCCACTAGGAAGTCATTTTAGAGATTACAGACACTGAAAGGCTGCTTAACACATTGTGATTAGCAGTAAAAGCAATTACAGCTCCAGTCTTCAGGGTTTCTGATTTGCATGTACCTGGCTTATGTGTCTCAGTCTGTTCTGTTGGGGCACACACAGCTGTGGCAATATGATAATTTTGTCCCATTAGTTGCAAAGGAATATCTTTAAGAAAAAAGGGAATTAGTGTTACCAGACAAGAGAAAAGATGAAAGCAGCAAGAGGAAAGAAGGAAATGTATTTAAATTTTCAAGCTAGGTACTGCTGAACTTTTTTATTTTTAGTTTCAGCAGAGATAATGTTTGGAGAGATAATTTAATTGAGATGTAGCTTTAAATAGCTGCCTAGAAAAGACTGTGTTAGCAGCAGATCCTGATTCTTACAATGGGATTTGTTTTGCCTAATTACAGCCATCTAAACATAGGTTCCTTATCTAAATTAGTCATCTGATAGATGCATGGTTTAGGATGGGAGAAATCGTCCTCTGATCATGCTGATCTCTCTGCTGATTGTAGATGAACTCTTGCTGACTATGTGCATGCAAAACATGATGCCTAACTTTAGTTCATATTGGTCCTACCCTTAAACTACTGGTTCCATCTATG
Source organism: Tricholaema leucomelas (assembly GCA_013400475.1). Classification (NCBI taxonomy): domain Eukaryota; kingdom Metazoa; phylum Chordata; class Aves; order Piciformes; family Lybiidae; genus Tricholaema lacrymosa; species Tricholaema leucomelas. The sequence continues at coordinate 221,737 of WAAF01010899.1, forward strand.
GTTGATACTTAGATTGTAGTAACTAGTTCTTAGTAAAACGACAAAGGATGGGAGGAATCATCCTCTGATCAATGGGAGGAATCATCCTCTGATAATGTTGATCTCTCTGCTGACTGTAGATGAACTCTTGCTGACTATATCCATGCAAAACATGATGCCTACCATTAGTTTCAATTGGTCCTGACCTTAGGCCACTGGTTCCATCTTTGGTTGATACTCAGATTGTAATGAATACCTCTTAGACCAAAGATTTGAACCCTGGAATATCTGTTATCAAAAAATAGAAATAAAAAATACAATTGAAAAAAAAAAATTCAAGGTTAAGAAGTGGTTATGTGCAGCTCCTTTAAAATCCCTCTTCTCCTACATTCTCCTAAGTGCTGGAATTATTGCCTGCCTTGCCATTCTTCCTGGGGCTGGATAGCCTATTTTAACAGTGTCCTCCTATTATAACAAACACTGCTTTGAGAGGTAGTCTTTTTTCCCAGCTGAAAGAGCCTCTTTGTCAGGATAAACCACTCTGTCAGTGCAGTCAGGAATGCCTTCCAATGTTCACTCTCCTATGCCTTCCCTCCTGAGTGTAAATTATTGAAGAAAGCTAACTTCTGGGACAAGTCACAAATCTGTCTGTGTTCTCTAGGGAAATGGGCATTCAGCAGGATGGGAGAATTCACCTCACTGTAGTTTACTTCGGAAAAGAACAAATGAATGAAGTTAAATCAATACTTGAAAATACCTCTAAGTAAGTACCTGAGTATCTGATGGGTGCTGTTCCTACACACTGATTGTGCCATGAACTGGAGACTGGACAGCTGTCCAAACTCATAGTTGTGCCAAGAAAAGTTCTACACTGCATTGGAGAAAATGGCTTGCTTTCCTTTGTATCAGAGAAAAACAGTGATAGCCCAATGGTTCCACACCTGTGGTTTGGTCATGTTGGTTGTTAGAACCACAAAGCAGACCTTATTGACTTGAGCTCAGTGCAGGTTTTGGTTTGTTTTGGTGGTTTTTTTTTTTTTTCTTTTTCTTTTTCTTTTTCTTTTTCTTTTTCTTTTTCTTTTTCTTTTTCTTTTTCTTTTTCTTTTTTTTTTTCACATTGGTAACTTTTTTAGTGCTTTTGAAACAGGCTTTAACTGTTAGGACAAAGTAGTTTTAACTGTTACGACTTTCCAAGGGCAAGTGCAGGCAATTTCATCAGAGAACACAGGAACTGGATGCATTTGGCCAGTTCTGGTCTGTTGTGTTTGTTGCATAATTGTATTTGTCAAGATCACGTGGCAGTGTAGCCTTTTGTTACTATCTCCAGGTGGGAGATAGTAACATGGACCCTTGCATAGATACAGTAATATGACCACAGGCCTTTTATATTTGCCTACTAAAGACAGTTTTGTCCACCTAAGAGCTGTTGGGATATTTGTGAGGTCTGCCCAAGGAATGTCTACACCAGGAATGCCATTATAGGACTATGCAGGTCAAGCTCTGAATCATAGAATCATAAAACCATAAAATTATTTTGGCTGGAAAAGACCTCTGAGACCAAGTCCAACACTCAACCTAACACCACCATGCCCATTGAACCCTATCCTGAAGAGCCATGTGAATGTATGCATAGTGGAAACCACTGCAAGGTTCAAAAAGGACATTTCTTCTCTCCAGCTGCTCTCAGAACTGTGATTTCTAGGTTGTTTCATGAACCAACAGTGTACTCAGGTGGCCAAGAAGGCAAATAGCATCCTGCCATAGATCAGGAATAGCATGAATCACAGAAGTGATTGTCCTCCTGTACTCAGTAGTGGTGAGGCCACAACTTCAGTCCTGGGTCCTCACCATGAGAAAGGCATTGAGATGCTGGAGTGAATTCAGAGAAGGGCAGCAAAGCTGGTGAAGGGTCTGGAGAACAGGTTGTTCAGCCTGGAGAAGAAGAGGTTAAGGGGAGACCTCATTGGTCTCTACAACTCCCTAAAAGGAGGCTGCAGCCAGGTGGGCCTTGGTCTCTTTTCCCAAGTAACAAGTGATAGGATGAGAGGAGATGGCCTCTAGTTGCACCAGGGGAGGTCTAGGTTTGATATCAGAAGAAATTTCTTGACTGAAAGGGTTCTCAAAGACTGGCACAGGTTCCCCAGAGAGGTGGTTGAATCCCCATCCCTGGAGGTGCTTCAAAGAGGCAGAGATGTGGTACTGAGGGGCCCGGTTTAGCACCAGATTTGGTGGAGTTAGGGAATGGTTGGACTCAATGATCTAAGTATTCTTTCTAACTGAAATGATTCTATGATTCTATATTGGGTTCCTACCCTCTACTTGTATGAAGAACTGGAAGAACAGGCTAAGTTGTTGAATATTTTCCTCCAAGGTCAGCCAACTTTAAGAACTTCACCTTCATCCACCTGAATGAAGAATTTTCCAGGGGCAAAGGATTAGATGTTGGTGCTCGATTTTGGAAAGGAAACAATGTTGTTCTCTTCTTTTGTGACGTGGACATATACTTCACAGCTGAATTCCTCAACTCCTGTAGACTGAACACACAGCCAGGTACTGTTGCTCACGAGCTGTATTGTTTACCTATTGTCTTGCAGCCTTTTCCAGAGTATTTTTGCCTTCAAATTGGTAACAAAGCTGCTGTAAATCATTCTTGAAAGCCAGAGAACTAATTAAGACATGTATAAAAATTCCTTTGCTGGCTGGCTTTTGTAAGGTTGTAATACTCCTGCTCCCACTGTGACTGAATTTCTTGCCTTCAGCACCTGTGATTTCTGGAACAAGATATTTTTGTTAATTATGCCTTCACGTTCACATTCTCATGCAAAGAACAGAGGCTCAGTCCAAAACTTGTGTGACTTTGTCTGGATTCAGTCTAATGTGGACAGCAGCTTGTAAGAGAGAGAAGTATGTTTTATACAGCTTTTAATCAAAGAATCACCCATTGTCATTTCCAGGGAAGAAAGTGTTTTACCCTGTCCTCTTCAGCCAGTACAACCCTAGTATAATTTATGGCCACCATGACTCCATCCCATCTTTAGAACAGCAGCTGGTAAGTCCATGGTTTTCTGAATGCCTCTTGGAAGGTATGCCTCCTTTTGGAAAGATCTGTTTGTGTGTGATCTTGGGTAGCATTTCCCTGTTCCTCACCTGCAGTGACTACCACACAGATAAAATTAACCACCTTGCTGTGAATTCTGCAGTGAAGTTTCACAGGGAGGTATCTTGGTAACATTTATTTTGACCCTTTTAAAAATGCTTTATACATAGAACCTAAGAATCATAGAATCATAGAATCAGTCAGGGTTGGAAGGAACCACAAGGATAATCTAGTTCCAACCCCCCTGCCATGGGCAGGGACACCCTACCCTAGATCAGGCTGCCCAGAGCCCCATCCAGCCTGGCCTTAAACACCTCTAGGGACGGGGCCTCAACCACCTCCCTGGGCAACCCATTCCAGGCTCTCACCACTCTCAAGCGGAACAACTTCCTCCTCATGTCCAGTCTGAACCTGCCCATTTCCAGCTTTGCTCCATTCCCCCTAGTCTTGTCACTCCCTGATAGCCTGAAAAGTCCCTCCCCAGCTTTTTTGTAGGCCCCCTTCAGATACCAGAAGGCCACAATAAGGTCACCTTGGAGCCTCCTCTTCTCCAGACTGAACAGCCCCAACTCTTTCAGTCTGTCCTCATAGGAGAGGTGCTGCAGCCCTCTGATCATCCCAGTGGCCCTTCTCTGGACATGCTCCAGCACGTCCACATCCTTCTTGTAATGTAAGCTCCAAAACTGAAACTGTCTGATTCTCTATCAGAAGGGAAGTTCTAATTAGTGAATGATTCCTTCATGGTGTGCTGTCTCAGGGTGTCACCCCCTGATCTTGCTCTCATTTCTTCCTTGCACTGAATAGTTTCTGTGCTTGCATCTTGAGGAGCTGACATTTGTAAAAGCATACATCTCCTTAGATGAGTTAATGAAAACAGAATTCCAGTGGCTGTCACGATTATTCCCCCACTTACTTGGACACCTTCAGTGACTCTTCCCACCCCACAGCTGATGATTACAGTGCCTGGAAGCAGACCATGTGTGTCTGAAGCGTACCACATCAGCTCATAGTCAACTGACTTGGAGTTGTCCCTTCTGGCTTTCATCTGGCACTGATGTAACGCAGCACACCCCCACTGATTTCCATCTTGCCTGCTTATTTTTGGTGTGAGAATATAGCATGATTTTTAAAAACACTGCCAAAAGACATCTGATTAAAAAATGTACTTAAATACAGGCAAGTCTCCTTGAGGAAGAGGAAGCAATTGTGAGGAAGAAGCAGAGCACCCAGACAAGAGGTTCACATGAATGCTTGTGGCACAGCCACAGCCTGGCACTGCTGTAGGTGCTGTTCTCCATTCTTTGGTGTTTTGGTGCTGCATTGTCTTGAAGATAAAGGGGTGACAGAAGAAGAGGTGATTTTTCACAAGGGCTTGTACTGATAGGACTTGGGGCAATGGCTTTAATTTGAAAGAGGGAAGAATTAGACTGGAGATTAAAAGGAAATTCTTTACAGTGAGGGTGGTGAGAAACTGGAACAGGTAGCTCAGGGAGGTTGTGGATGCCCCCTCCTTGGAGCTGCTGAAGGCTGGGTTGGAACAGTACCTTGAGCAACCTGGTCTAGTGGGAAGTGTCCCTGCACATGGCACAGGGGCTGAAACTGGAAGATCTTTAGGGTCCCTTCCAACCCAAACCATTCTGTGATTCCATGATTCTATGATAGCAGTGCTGGCTTTCCTTTTATGTACACCCTCCACTCTCCCTCTCCAGAGTCAGCCAGGTTACAGTCCTCTGCCCACCAGTCCTGTTCAGTGGCTCAGTTCTTGTAGGACAGATCTCATGCTCCCACTGCTGCCCCTCTTACTGCCCAGCACTGCACCTGTCAGGGTTCATCCTGTCTCAGGCTGTCTCCAGAGCACCCCATCTTCTATTGCTGCTCGTGGTAAGTAAGAATTAGGGGTGTTGTGATCCCAGCAACAGTCATAGCTAAAAGAGATCACTACCAGTCTGAGCCCAGTCTTCTGTCATCACTACAACCACCTTGTGCCATCCTTCTAGAAAAAATGTAGAATGGAAGTTGGAAAAGTCCACTCTGAATATATATATGTGCATGTATATATATACATATATATACATATTGTCTACTGCTCCCAGAAAATCTTATACTAAATAGCCTGGAAAATCCTTGCCACTGTTGTTTTTTTTTGGAGGAAACTTGTTTCTACAATCCCATGGGATTCAGATTAGCTCTCTCTCTGCTGAGAACCACTCAGGGAACTTCAGGCTTATAAGCACAGTGCTTTGGAAATGAAATAGACTTCAGCTCTCAAGCCAGCATCAGTTCCACGAAGTGTGTTGTCAGGACTGTGCAAATGTTTATAGCTAATATATGAATTGCAAAATGCACTGGTGGTTTATGTCCTGACTGAAGGCAGCACTGCCAATCTCATTTTCATCTAGATGTTTAGATTTTCAGCCCACATTGGTTCCCAGGCATAAGGCCAGATCTGTGGCATTAAAATAAGACCGTGGTAGCACTCTGTGCTGGTGCTTGGGCTGCTGAGAATAAACTAAAGCTTCAGAAATCTTTGAGTGAATTTGATTTGTGCAGCAGGCACTCGCACTAATGGGAAATAATAATGCTAATGCATATGAGTAGCCTGCTCTAAGGGTAGTATTATGGAGATTTCTTGTTACAGTGCAGACCTGGAAGATACAATCATGTTTCCTTTTAATTGGCTTCTGCAGCAGCTTGGCTTTTAAAAGGAAAGGAGAAATGAGAAAAGCCAAAGATAGCAACATGAGCAGTAAAAGAAAAAAGTAAAGGTTTTTTTTTTTTCCTTAATACTGTGGCCAGCAGGACTAGAGAGATGATCGTGCCCCTGTACTTGGCACCTTGTACCTTGAGGACCTTGAGTCTTGGGTTCAGAAGGACATTGAGGTGTTGGAGTGGGTCCAGAGAAGGGCAATCAATTCAGTGAAGGGTCTGGAGAACAGGTCTGGTGAGGAATGGCTGCTTAAACTGGAATTGTTTAGTCTGGAGAAGAGGAGGCTCAGGGAGGACCTGGAAGGAGGTTGTTGGTCTCCTCTCCCTAGTAAGAGGTGATAGGATGAGAGAGAATGGCCTCAAGTTGCATCAGGAAAGATTTAGGTTGGGTATTAGGAGAAATTTCTTGATTAAAAGGGTTACCAAAGACTGAAACAGGCTGTCCAGGGCAGTGATTGAATCTCCATCTCTGGAGGTGTTTCAAAAAGGCAGAGCTGTGGTGCCTAGGGCCACGGTTTAGCACCAGGCTTGTCTGCTGCTCACACTAAAAGCATTTCTGCTCCCATATAAACACTCCTTTCCCTCCATGTAGGTTATTAAAAAAGAAACTGGATTTTGGAGAGACTTTGGATTTGGGATGACTTGCCAGTACAGATCTGACTTTATCAACATAGGTAAGTATAGTACAATGCACCTACTTTTCACTTGCCCGTTTCCTTGACCTCTAATTTGCAGCAGTGCTCTGGTTAGGTGTTCAGACTGTTCCTAGGTGCCACAGAGGTTTCTAGAATCTAAGCACTGTTCAGTAAGGCATTTTGTCAAATAGTGAAAGATCTAAGGCTAAGATCTGAAGAAGAACTGAAAGAACTGGGACTGTTTAGTTTGGATAAGAGAAGGCTGAGAAGGGCTCTTATTAATGTTGAGGGGTGGTTGTCCAGAGGAAGGTGCCAGGCTCTTTCCTGCAGCATCCAGTAATAGGACAAGGAATGATGGATATAGAACACAGAAGGTTCCACCTCAACATGAGGAGAAACTGCTTTACTGTGAAGGTGATGGAGCACTGGAACAGGCTGCCAAGAGGGGCTGTAGAGTGTCCTTCTTTGGAGACTCTCAAAGTCAACCTGGTCATGTTCCTGTGGGGCCTGCCCTAGGTGGTCCAGCTTTGGTAGGAGGCTGGATCTGATGGTCTCTGGAGGCTCATTCCAACCCCTAACATTCTGTGATTCTGTGGACAGTTGGATGCTGGCAGAATGTACATCTGTTTTAAAGAGCTGCCTAGAGCCAGAGGACAACTGTAGCACAACTAAGAGCGGTGAGTTTGCTGGTACACATTTACAGCTTTATTTTGGATGTTGTGTGTGTCAGGTGGCTTTGATCTGGACATTAAAGGCTGGGGTGGTGAAGATGTCCATCTGTATCGTAAGTACCTCCACAGCAACCTCATCGTGATCCGAACGCCTGTCCGGAGTCTCTTCCATCTCTGGCACGAAAAACAATGTCTGGATGAACTGACCCCAGAGCAGTACAAGATGTGCATGCAGTCCAAGGCCATGAATGAGGCTTCTCATGGCCAGCTTGGGATGCTTGTTTTCAAGCAAGAGATTGAGACACACCTTCAGAGGCAGAAATTGAGCAGTAAGAAGACATGAAGCCAGAAAGGGAGGTAAAAACCCCTCTGAACTGAACTAGAAGATGTTTTAGAAAAGTGTTGCTAACAAGAAAAGACGAGACTGAAAGAGGATGGAAACTCCAGCAAGAGAGCAGCAGAAGAAAATGAGGGAAAGTGCTTGTCCTTCCTTCTTCCTTTTCATTTTTTTCCCCTTCTTCAATCCTTGATAAGGCTTTTAAGTATTCCATTAGCCTGACTGTTCAGTACTTGCCTCTGGGGAAGACTTGAGCACTTGATGAGATTCAAGGTCACGGAGACAATGAACACTGCACAAATACCGGTGTGGTATTCACAGTAACAAATGGATGTGCTCTTACATTTACATGTTTGTAAGATGTGTACAGTTCTTTAAAGGATTGCCCCTTTAGTGGGCCAATGATAATGAGTTCTTTTCTACATCTAACCTGACATATCTCAAAAGGGCTATTTTTGAACCAAGTACAGAGCTTCTGCTCTGAGAAGGACATCTGACTGTTAACCATGGTTAAGCTGGAGTGACCAAAAATATTTTTCTCTTAAGGGGCTTGGATGGGGTGGGTGGGACAGAGCAGCAGTGCACTAACAGGGGGGTATTCCTGGTTCCTTCAGAAATGGCAGACATCTCAGAAAATGCTTTCTAAAATTCAGAAGGCCCAACTGGCCATTAAAAAAAAATGCTGGAGGTTAGTGATTGTTCTCTCATGTGGCCAGTGAACCAAAAGTGGTGACCCGTGTCTGGATTGCATCAAGCAGGTGGTTTGGCTTTGCTTTAGAATACTGTAAGCATCTCAAGATCTATTTTTAAATGAAATTGGTTTTCCTTGGCAATTATTTTGTCATACTTTAGGTTTTCTATCTCTGACTAGGAAACAGTGCAGCCTTCCAGCACCTGGGAAAGGTTCTGTAGATCTGTGTGTCCCGTGGATGGGAAGTGGGTTCAGATAACAAGTGATTTTTCTACGTGAGCTGGGTGCTGGAAGGCAGAAGCTTTGCCATGATGAAGAAAAAGGGAATACCAACTTGCAGTACTGATCTAGCAGGAGGCTTTAAACTCTGAATGTCAGCAACCAAAACTGATGACCATTTCCTGCCTTTATACCAAAGTATTCCTTCTAAGCCAAATACCGAGTCTTGCCCAGGGCACAGCAAGCTTTTTGTAATCAACAAAATAAATTTTTGTGATGGATTGCTGGACCCTGCAAAATCTCTCCTGGTAATTATAGCTGCATCTTAAAATTTAATAGAGTTTCCTTTTCAAATGCCTAAAAGTGTTGAAAGCATGAGTTACTGCTCTTATAAAGCATTTCCTTTTAATGCTGACTGCTGTTTATCATTCCAATATATACTGGCCAACAAAAACTCCGTGGCCTTGGAAAACCCATTTGCTTGCCTCGATGCTGTTTCTCCAAGCGATCTCTTTGTTTTATAGCTTCAGCTTAGTTCAAGTCAGCTTGAAAACAGATTCTAATTAGGTTTGGGGCTTGTGAAAACTGAGGGAAGAAATACGCAATACAGCCCTAAGGAGTAAACCAGTCTCTGTTGTGCCACCGTGTGGTAGGAGGAGCACTTCGAAACCCCTTCGGAAAGCACCGTGCGCAGAATCTGCAGATCGAGACCATGCTGCAGATCGAGACCATGCTGCACACGAGCACCGTTGGCCCTGACACGTGTTTCCACAACTTTGTCTTTGCCAGATGAAAATGATCTGCATTCTGCCTCCCTAGAAAACCACCCAATGTCCAAAACCACTGCAGAAGTACAAGCTGGATGCTTAATAAATCCAACCCCCAAACACATCACCCAGCATAAAAACTTCATCAGTAACTCATCTAGGTCATTCAAAGAACTTTTTTTGCTGCTGGCATATGTGACAAATTGCTTCTAAAGGGCTTGTTTGGGTGCAGTAACTTTACAAATGCCATGCAGCAGGAGGAGACAGGTAGGGCTTACTGAAGGCATGAAAGAGCTATGAGAACTGAGCTGCTCCTCAGTAGCTGATCCTGCACTAGGTATTAGTTGATCCTACAGTCCCACTTTGCCTGCATTTGAAACCAAGTGATGTATATTATGAAAGTTTCATAATCATAACCTGCCTTAACAATTTCAGTGGTGGCTTTTCATTATCTTCCCTTAAGCCCTCAGCAACTTAATGTAACTTTGAAGCTGGCCATACTGGTCGAGCAGGGCTGGACCAGATGATTTGCAGTGGTCCCTGTAAATCTGTATTAGTCTATAATACCCCTTCCAAGGGTTAATCCCTCTCTATGATAAAGAAAGGCCAGTGTGGGATTTAAACAGAGGTTAAAAGACTGAGAATCTGTAATCAGAGTCCAAGGGAGTTTTAAAAACCGCACTTTTCATGAAAACCCCTCCTCACAGAGAGGCACTGAGGGTTTGTTGGATATTTGGCTTGAACATCCTTGATTTCAAGGACACAGTCTTTTACAGGATTAAGCTTTGCATTATGCAAATTGCTACAACAAGGCCCAGTTGTTTTGTGCCTTCAGGAAGGTATGATCTCATTTATCTGCAGATAACTATTTCCCAGATGACATGCAACCTTGCATTCAAGAGCAAAAAGGCAGATCAAGTACAGAAGTTCCCCAGAAAATCTGAAAACCCCCACTGGAAACACATGGCACTAGCTCCCTGTTCCACTGATTGCTTCACCACCTTCATGTGTGAGATACATCAGGTGCTTTGCACACAGCTGGGCTGCTGCATCCTTTAATTAAGGTGATACCACAAGCCCACTCCAGTGCCACATAGCAGCACTCATGGCAACTGTTTCAGGTAAGCATCAACAGCTCCAGTTGGAAGTTCACTCTTGGTGAGTACAAGCATGGGGCTGCACTGTGAAATCAGAGATTCAGTCGAAGAGAGAGATGTAATATGGTTGTTGGTCCTCTTGACCAGAAAGGTGAAGCAACAACTCCTTCCCCGGTGAAGTGAAGATGTACTATGGTTGTTGGTCCTCTTGACCAGAAAGGTGAAGCAACAACTCCTTCCCCAGTGAAGTGAAGATGTATTGTGGTTGTTGGTCCTCTTGACCAGAAAGGTGAAGCAACAACTCCTTCCCCAATTAAGTGAAGATGTACTATGGTTGTTGGTCCTCTTGACCAGAAAGGTGAAGCAACAACTTCCCCAATGAAGTGATGGGTTCCTCCTGTTGATAGAGGGTATGATTAAACCCCACCTTTCAAACAGACCCATCTCACCACAGCATCATAGAGTGGACGGCAGGCTCCCTGCTTCTGTTATGGTGGGGACTTGTTCATCTTCACTACCCTGGGAACTCAGGGAAGGAGCCATGCAGCAGAGCTACACCTTCACCAAAGCATGTGCAGTACTCCAGTGACAGGACTGTCATTTGAACTCGATGATCTCCAAAAGTTCCTTCCAACCCCCACCATTCTGTGATTCTCAGAAAGAGCTGTGCTCATCTCACAGGCAGCCACAGTTTCTCAGCTGTGAAATGCTGCCCTGGCTAGGAAGTGCTGGAGCCAGGAGTGTGTGGCAGGCACTTGTCAGGACAGGGTGTCTGTGTCAGAAAAGGGTGGCTGTGGACTGCACTCCTGACTGTGTTTGTGAGAAGGATAAGGGTGGATCCTAGCGTGAGTACTGCAGTGCTGTACAGCTGTAATGCTGTAGAGTTGTAGGGCTGGAGCTGCAGATCTGTAGGGCTGTAGGTCTTCAGTAGTGAACGGAATCAAGTCCCCACTAGGGTAGGCAAGTAAAGCCTTTCCATGCCCATTATCCCCACCAGGTGCCACTGTGTAATACATGGGAGGCTCTAGAGGTGGAGGATCAGTCAACAGACCTTCTGGGTGTGGATTCAACCACAAAACACAGTTTACAACCATCAAAAAGAACTTGTAGGATTACCACTGCAAAGAAGAAAAGGAGAGATGTAATTGTAGGTGACTCTCTTCTGAAAGGAACCAAGTGTCCAATATGCTGGGCAGACCCTTCTCATAGGGAAGTCTGTTGCCTCCCAGGAACCAGGATTAGAGGTATCACCAGGAAACTCCCAAATCTAGTGAGACCCTCGGACTGCTACCCACTACTACTCTTCCATGTGGGTGGTGAAGAAGCTGTAACATGTAGACCATGGGCAACTTAAAGAATTGTATGGCCTTTATTTGGGCTTCAATGTCCCCCCTCCTCTTTGTTTTTACAGCCTCCTTTCTTGCAGCAGAGGACACTTAACGTCTCTGCAGCCAGGCTGAAAGAGTCCAGCTTCAGGGAATCATCCTTTCTATTTCAACGCCTTCAGAGTTCTGTAGGTCACTTCTTTGGCATTCAACAAGGTGCTGAACACACCCATGAACAGCAGGAGTGAAGAAGGCCTTTGCACAGCTCAAAAGCCCTTCACTTTCCCTGCAGAGGAACAGCCTCTGCCAGCCAAGCAGAGCCCAGGCATTCCCCTGACCATAGCAGCACTGGCACATGTGCAGCTCTTTGCTAGATGGACCTCGTGGCTGAAAGGATGAAATGCCATTATACAAACACGCCCACAGCAGGACCTTCAGGTTCTTTCAATGCCTAATTGCCCCCGCTGGCTCTGGAAGGATGTGGAACAAGGACCACAACCAATTCAGCTTTGTGGATGAAAACAGCAGGAATTAGGCACAGGAAACATTACCTCTGGGTCTCTTTACTTTTATTACTTTTTCAGCCCAGACATTCTGATTTCTAAGCAATGCACTACTCTGGGGAGCCTATTCCAGGACTTGACAGGCCTGGGCCCAGCAATCCAGCCTGTGCGGAGCCCTCTGTAGATACTTCCTGACTTTTCACAGCCCAGTCCATGGCCTCCAAAGCTGCCCCACAGCCCCTTGCAGCTATCTGTCCCCCATGTAAGGCTGGCACAGACTCAGAGGCAAAAGCAGTGGTAGAGGAAGGCAGCAGCTCCCCAGTCACACCAGACAGGGCCCCTCCTTTCCTCAGCAAGTGGGGCCCATGTGGCACACTGGTTACCTGCCTTGCCCCCTTCCCCTCCCAGTCACCATCCCTGCCTACCACCCAACCAGAAAAGGACTGAGCATGCCCTCTGGGGGCAACCCCTGAAGGATGCTTCCCCTAGCCCCACAGAGGTGCTCATCTATGCTGCCATTCGCTCTCTCCCCTCCAGCATGACAGCTGTGCCGCCAGGCAAGGGTGGACCCGGAGATCTGCAGGCCGAGAGAGGAGAACCGCAATCTCTGTGTCCATGCCTATTGCGTGCTCTCTCTCCTGCTCTCCCACAGGCTGACGCTGTCACAGTCTCCTCAGCAGCTCCTTCTCTGCCCTCTCCTGCAGCGCTTTGCCAGCAGTCTGACCCCTGCAGGGCAGCTGGGCTTTAGGTGCTCTGCTGTTTGCCGAGCTGTCGAGCTGGCAGCACAGAAGGTGAGCACCTGACAAGAACAGGGAGATTTGTGCCAGGTGCGGTTTTCAGGAGCTTAGCCGGCACCTTGAGGAAGAAATCCCAGCCCTTTCAAGCAGCTCTGGGAGAAAGGCACATCCTGCACCCTGCCCAGGGCCGTGGGGTTAGCTGTGGGGGTCCCGAGGCTGCTGCTGAGAGACGCTGCTGTGCTCTTTCCAGGACTGCGTTGTCTGTGGTGGGAACGGGGCTGCCACCACCTGCCAGGAGATGGGCTGAGAAGGCAGCTTCCATCTCCCCTGTGCCACCAAGGGTGAACAGGTCACCTAGTACTTCGAGGAGTTCAGTTACGGGCAGGTGACCTTGACGGAGGGGAGGCTCCTCTCCTGCAGTCTCTTTCCTGCCAGCCTCAGACAGACAAGAAACGAACCTGCTGTGATGCTTGCCAGCGGCTGCAGGCAGAGCCAGAGCCCGAGCCCAGCCAGCTCTCGGGCTCCTTCACGCCTCCTCTGCCATCCTCCTGACCGCCGGGGAAGGAGCTCGTCCTCCTCTTTCCTCCTGCCGCAGGTGCNTGCCGGGGAAGGAGCCGACCCTTGCCACCTCGTCCTCCTCTTTCCTCCTGCCGCAGGTGCTTCTGCTCCACGCACCGCCCACAGCAGGCCGTGGAGCGGTCCCCGAAGCCCGGCACAGACTGTCTGCTGTGCCCCGAGGGCGTGGGGGCCAGCAAGTCCCGCACCACCATGGCGTGCCCGGCCTGCCAGCACGCCTGCTTCCACAGGGAGTGCATCCAGGTAGCAGCTGTGCCCCCAGCGCGGGGGCACGGCAGCTGCTCGGCAGCAGCCCGGCAGCACTAAGGCCTCACTCCTGTTTCTCCTGCAGGGCCATGCTGTCCGTGCTGGCACCACTGCGTTCCACACTGCCTGCTGTGCAGGGACAGGGAAATGCTGAGGATGGGGATCCCAATTCCCAGGAAGCTGGTTTAATTTCTTCCCAGCACACAAGGCAGGGGAGTGCAAGTGCTGCGCCAGGCCAGGGACTGGCCCTGCGCTGCTGGCCCTCCACTGTCCCGTCAGGCTGCACTTGAGCTACACAGGGGATTAGGAAAGAGAGCAAGGGGGAAGGCATGGACAGCCTGCATCTGCCTTATGCTGGGGCAGCAAGGACTCGCCAACTTTCCTTTCTCCATCAGACTGCCAGCATGGGAGATGGCTGAGGATTTTGCAGCCCTGATGGAGAGGCACAGCCTGTGCGACGCCCGCAACTGCCTGTGCCCGGGAAGCAGGGTGAAGGGCCCACAGCCAGATCATGCAGCACAACTGCACGCTACTACAGCCTGCATAGCTGCTCAGTAGTAACCCCAACAAAGCCAGACAGGCGACGCACTGGGTGAAAATGGACAGTGACTACATGGAGTTTGTGGTGGGGCTTTCTGCACACCAGTGCAGGATGATGGACACTGAGGACGTCTGCAGATGGCCCCTACAGCACAGCTACCACCTGTGCAGTGGCGCTGCTCAGGAGCTACCCCAGGAGAGGCAGAGAGAAAGGAGCACATCTCTGTGATGGGGCTATCACCTCTAAAGTTGCTTCATGGAGTTCCAAGATAATAAGTTGCCATGAAGCAGGTGGAGGAGTTTCACCTCCCCATAAATGTAAATGCAGAGGAGATGTGTGCAGACTGGGACCCTGCATTATGGCAGAGCACAGCACCTGACTTCTGCAGTGCTGGCAAGGAGGAGAGGATGCCAGGAACACTAGTAGCCCATCCTGTTCTTCCTCCTAGTGCTGCCTCTGGCCAGCAGGATCTCAGAGACCTTTTCCACAGACCCAGACACTGCAGCACCTGGGAACATGCAGTGGTAGAACTGCTGTCCCACATGCCTGGGCACTGGGAGGAGGAAAGCTTTGTGATACCAGGCCTCCGTTTAGCCTGCTCCTCATGCGTCCTGCAGTGGGCAGAGAGCAGGCCCAAGTGCTCCCCTGCCAGGCAAGCTCAGACACTTTGCATGCCTGTCTGGGCAGGATATGCCATCAACCTCCACAGAAGACATGGAGGAGAGAGGCTCTGGTGCCAGGGATGGTGGCATGAGGCAGCCACCCACGCCAGTGGTAGCGCAGGCAGAAACAGAGTCCCAGTGCCCCATCTGCTTGGGAACCGTCAGAAACCCAGCCTGTGGTGGTTGCCTCAGGCACTGGTTCTGCTTTGCTTGCACCTGACATTGGGCAAGAAGAAACATCTCCTGTCCACTCTGCAAGCACTCAGTGGAGAAGGTGTTGTGTGCAGTATGTGTCCAGGCCATCTGTCCCTCCTCCCAGTGCTGTCTCTGTCCGGCTGGGCCTCAGAAGGACCTTTCCTAGAAAGCCCAGCAGCTCTACTGCATGACACCTTTGCAGAGTGGCCTGCTGTGGGCCTCCCTTCATCCATCATTCCCAGAAGCACACAGTGGCCAAGAGGGGAGCCCAGGGACACCTGCAGCAGGGCACAGCTGACATTAATTAAATTCCTTAAAGCCAGGCAAATTAGCATGGGTCAGGCCAGAGGAGGTGCAGGTGGATCTAATCAGCAGGCAGCTGAGGATGGCCCACAAGATGACGGACAGGAGTGTGTGGGGGGCACAGCTGGCCCTTGAGACACAGTTACAACCTGCGCAGCTAAGCTGCTCAGGAGCAACCCCAGCAGAGACACAGAGAGAGGAGCAGATACCCATCTGCGTGGCTACCATCTCTGCAGTCACTTTGTGGGGTTCCAAGGAGGGCTCTAAGTGCAAGGCCTGAGAACAAGAGCTCTGCTGGACAATCGTGTGCTGCCCTCACCTTGTCCTCACAGCCACCAACCCCTTTGCTTCCCCAGGCCCTGGCAGCTGCTCCTGTGCAGCTCCTGTGCTGCTGAGGGTACCCACTGCTGCTGCTCCCACCTGGGGGACAGCATGGCCAGCTGGGAATGCTATGGATGTGCTGGCCCCAACAATGGTAAGAAGCAAAAGGTGCCCCTGGGCTGGGTCCAGGTGCCAGGCAAGCCCTGGCAGTAAGGTTTCAGGCTGGGCTTGTCAAAGCCGCCTGCCTGCTTAGGAGGGCTAGGGCGCTGCTTCGGATGGTGCTGCTGCAGGCACTGAGGCCCTTGACCTTCCTGCTTCCCCTTGCAGCCTCCAGTGCCACCTTGGAGGTGGCTGGTTCCAGCATCCCCAGGCAGGCCATGCAGGCATCCTCCTCTGGCTCTGAAGCTGGTGAGGGTGGCAGCAGCTCCAGCCCCCCTGGGCCCATGTGGCTGCAGGACTGCACCCACTTGCAGCCCTGTGCCCACAATCCCTACAGCCACTGTGAGCAGCTGTGTGCCAGCACCAAGTGCTGAGAGCAGCACCCCCAGCCAGGCAGTGCTGGGCATGTCCCACAGCTCACTGTTGCCTTCACTTTCCTACTTCCCTTGACAGCCTTGAGTGCCAGCTTGGCGCTTGTGGCCCCAGCACAGTCAGCCAGCGACCCTAAGAGCCTTTCTCCAACCTTGGAGAACAGCAGCCACCACAGCTGCCCTGGGCCCCAGTGGCTGCAGGAAAGGTCTCACCTGTGCTCCTTATAAACCGCAGGAGGAACTGACACGTTCCATTAGAGGGTGATGGAGACCTGTGTCACCACAGAAAATGTAAGTGGCCCCTGCATGTCTGTCTGGGCAGCACACAGCATCAATCGCCTCAGAAGACATGGAGGAGAGAGGCTCTGTTGCCAAGGATGGTGTCATGAGTCAGCCACGCCAGACAGGGCTGGTGCAGGCAGCAGGAGACACCAGTGCCCCATCTGCCTGGGAACTGTCAGAAACGCAGCCTATGTCACTGGCTGCAGGCATCGGTTCTGATTTGCTGGCACCAGAGGAGAGGAAAGGTCTCCTGCCCACTCTGCAGGACCTCAGCGGAGGAGGTAATGTGCTGGGTGCAAACGCACCGTGAGTGCGTGACGCACGTGGCTGGCCTCTGCCTGCCCATCGGCGCAGCGTGAGGGACACCGAAGGGGCTCCCAGCTGGACTCTAACGACACGACTACAATCTGCACAGCTGAGCTGCTCAGGAGGAGCCCCACAGGAGAGGCAGAGAGACAGGTGCAGATCCCTGTGATCGGACTATCATCTCCACAGTCACTTTGTGAGGTTGCAAGACTAAACCTCTCATGAAGCAGGAGAAGGAGCTTTCAGCTTTCCAGAAACGTGAGTGCACTGGTGATAGGGGCAGACTGAGGCCCCCCCATGATGGCAGAGTGCTGCAGAAGAACAGGAGGATTCCAGGCAGCACCGCCAGCTGGCCTGTTTCGTCCCTCCTCCAGTTCTGCCTCTGGCCAGCCGGATCTCAAGGAGGCCTGCTGCAGGTCCTCATCCGACCATCTCAGCAGCACGCAGTGCCCGTGAGGAGAGCCCAGGGCACAGCTGGCTTTAACTAAATTACCTAAACTCGGGCAGATCAGCAAGGGCCGGGCCGGCGGATCTAACCACGGGGTCAACGTCTGAGAAGGGCCCGGGGCCGGGAGACGCCATCACCCCGGCCCTGAGCTGCGAGCGGCCTAACCACCGCGACGACGGCTGAGGCGTGGCGGTGCCAGCGAGGAGGCGGAGTGCGGGCCTGCGCCGGCTGTGCTAGGTAAGCTCTTTGCTATAAACAGTCAAAGATCGTTTTTGCTTCTTGCCTTTCACCTTTAGACGTTTTCTGAATTGCCGGGGCAACCAGGCGCTCAGTTCTGCAATTCAGTTAGTTTGATGGAGGTTCTCCTCCCCCTCTACTCTGCCCTGCTGAGACCTCATCTTGAATACTGTGTTCAATTTTGGGCTCCCCAGTTCAGGAGGGACAGGGATCTGCTGGAGAGGGTCCAGCAGAAGGCTACGAGGATGATTATGGGACTGGAGGGCATGGCTTGTGAGGAGAGGCAGAGGGACTTGGGACTCTTTAGTCTGGAAAAGAGAAGACTGAGAGGGGATTTGATAAATGTTTCTAAGTATCTGAGGGCTGGCCGGGAGCGGGGGGACAGGCTCTGCTCACTTGCTCCCTGGGATAGGAGAAGGAGCAATGGGTGTAAGTTGCAGCACAGGAGGTTCCACCTCAACACAAGGATGAACTTTACTGTAAGGGTCACAGAGCACTGGCACAGGCTCCCGAAAGAGGTGGAGTCTCCTTCTCTGGAGACTTTCAAGGCCTGTCTGGATGTGTTCCTCTGTGATCTGTCTTAGATCTGCTCTGGCAGGGGGGTTGGACTCGATGATCTCCTTGGGTTGCTTCCATCCCCTAACGTCCTGTGATCCTGTGATGTCTTTATGCAGCTACCCTTACCTTTTTTCTGTGCTGTATAAATATTCACAGAAAAAAACCCTACATCTAACCATTTCTTTAACTGCATCTTCACAAGCTGTTTAGACTTCCATTGATTTATTTTACACTTAAGTGACTGGCTTTCAAAAATTAATGCCCTTAGCATGAAGTGTTATTATTTAATGCAAATGACGGCAGCAGATCCACTCAAATAAGATAGTGCTGTCTTCCAAAAGAAATACAGCCTCATTTAAAATGTGGGCAATAAATCACAGTTGTGCTACTTTGGTTTTATTTCAGGTCCTGAAACAGGTTCACTGGTGACAGTATTCCCATTAATGCCAGTGTGTACAGCACAGGGCATGTGCAGTTGTCTGCTTGTACACAATGGACAATATCTGAGGGCTGGGTGTCAGGGGTGGGGGCACAGGCTCTTCTCACTTGCTCCCTGTGATAGGACAAGGAGCAATGGATATAAGCTGCAGCACAGGAGGTTCCACCTCAACACGAGGGGGAACTTTTTAACTGTAAAGGTCACAGAGCACTGGAAGGGGTTCCCCAGAGGGGTTGTGAAGTGTCGTGGTTTTTAAAGAGACACGACAGAAATGAAGCTTTCGAATTGGAGAAAAAACACAATTATATTTGGAGAGATACAGAAAAGAAATTACAGAAGCAGATACAAGAGTCATGGCAAACTCCCTTGAATTTTCCCCCAGCCCAAAAGTGAATCTATAATCCCCAGTGCTGCAATCCTCCCCCCACCAATGCCTCTGCAATCCATAGGCCTAAACACAAGCCTTTGGAAGCCCCCAAACAGGCCTACTGCTTACATGTTTTGTCCAATAAAGTGGCTCCTGCTCGACACAGGGCAGGAGGGGGAGGAAAGGAGAACAAGCTGGCCTTGTCATGAGTTTATAAAGAGATAGCAGAATTATGGGATTGAATATAAATCTTCTAGTCCTCAGAAGATTTTGTTAATCCTATAGTTCTCAGCTGGGAGTCTCCTTCTCTGGAGACTTTCAAGACCCGTCTGGATGCATTCCTCTGTGGTCTGAAATAGATTGTATAGTCCTGCTCTGGCAGGGAGGGTGAACTCGATGATTTCTTTGAATCCTTTCCAACCTCTAATATCTGTGTGACATCAGCTGTCACGGTTCAGAGAATCTGCCTCACTTATCAGTGTATTATCAAATTGCGATAAAAGGTAGGGACATTCTCAGCACCCTTGGACTAGTAAAAGCTATGGATTTGGCTTTTTTATCTTTGCTCTCCAAAGTGAATTTTTCATTTCCTAAGCTCTGCAATAAGCAAAACTACTTTATCCACATTTTCGCTACTGAAAAAATTCTAAGCCAAAACTGCAAAATAACCAGCACAGGAAGAACTTTATCACTGCTTTCATGATAGTCTGTTCACCTGTCATCATTGGAAAAGAGGATGAAACTGAAGACTTCTAGTTGCGGTGACTGTGAAGTTCAGGCATGTGTTTGGACACTTCTTTGTAAATTGATTCTGTATCCAAAGGCAGTGCAAAATGACTATTGGAGTGTCTTCAGTGCAGATGTTTGTGCATGGGTTTGCAGCTGATCTTGAGTCTTTTCAGGAAAGTAAATGATGCTAAGCTGGGTTTTTGGTCATAGGTGAGTGGTACTTATAACTTAGACCTTCTGTTGTAAACAATTTACTCTTTTTACTCTTGGATGTTTCTTTTGCACTGGAGGATCTATGGAATTTAGAATCATAGAATAATTTTGCTTGGAAAAGACTTTTAAGATCATAGAGTACAACCGTTATCTAACTCTGGCAAGACTGTTGCTTAACCATGTCCCTCAGGTCCACCATCTGTGCTTCTTAAGCACCTCCAGGGATGAGGATTCCACCACCTCCCTGGGCAGTCTGTTCCAGTGTTTGAGAACCCTTTCAGGGAAGAAGTTTCTTCTACTATCCAACCTAAACTTCCCATTTTGCTACCCAGGATGAACTCATGCTGTGTGTAACCTTTCTTCCAGTACAACCAGAGTTCCCCCATCCCTCCTCCCTGTCTCTTTGTACAGTTTATTAAGTTACTAAGGTTTCAAGCCTCCATCAGATTTTCTTGAAACAGAATTTCAAAGCTAGTGGGGTGACAGAAGGACAACTGGTAAGTGTTTATGTGCAGATACAGAACATCTATTACTGATGGGGTTTTCTGCAATAAGACAGATGAAAAGTTAGATGGATAATTCTTTTCTTTTTTTGATGTTGTCACTGTGACTCTTACAGCTGAGCACACTACAGTTTGAGAGCTCCTATCAAGCAAGCATCAGAATTAATCCTTTCTGTTGTAGTTGTTCAGAATATTGTTAATAGGCTGCAGCCAAACTCAACATTTTTATAGTGCAGGGGATCTTAATATTCTTGAGGATTATGTATGTGGCACACCCTGGTTTTCATTACAGAGCATAATAGCTGGGATGGGTATTATATTATTTCCGGGGATGAGGCTTCAACTACCTCCCTGGGCAACCTGTTCCAGTCTTCCACCACCCTCATGGTAAAGAACTTGTTCCTAACATCCAATCTGAATCTCCTCTTCTCTAGTCTGAAACTGTTGTCTCTTGTGCTATCACTGCAGGCCTTTGTAAACAGTCCCTCTTCATCCCTACTGCAGACCCCCTTCAGGTACTGTAAGGCTCCTATTAGGTCTCCCTGAAGTCTTCTCCAGGTTGAACAACCCCAGCTCCCTTAGCTTGTCCTTATAGCAGAGCTGCTCCAACCCCCTGATCATGTTCATGGCTCTCCTCTGTGTCTGCTCCATGTCATTCCCATGTTGAGGGCTGTAGAACTGGACACAGTAGGAGTAGGTGAGGCCTTTACCACATAACCTTCAAATCATCTCTTTGAATTCACTCTTTACCTCCAAATCTCTCTGGTTCCCCAAGTGTTTCCTTGGTAACAAAAACCAACTCAATCAAGGAGCAGTTTTTTACATGTGAGCAAATTCTGACTTCATCCTAAAGGGCTGAAATTGGAAAAGAATTACCACTCTTTGCTTTGTTCCATACAGTAAAATGAGTGTCAGCAACACATCCTTTTTCTGCCCCACATAGGGTTTGTCAGGTACCTCACTGAGTGTACCCTCTACACTCAGATGAGTACTTTCACATGTCAGGAGGAGGAGAGTTTGGTACTGCTGCTATTTCAAATGTGTGGTTCCTCTCCAGCTTTACCCTTTGAGACAGGACATTTTTCTTTGCACCCTGCTAAAGATTGTGTGAACAAAGCATAGTTCCTACACACCAGGGCACTGAAGTCAGAACTGGCACATACATGGACAAATACAAATTTACCAAGGGAAAAGATGAGAGAAAACAGGACATAAAAATCTCACCTCATGAACCTGCTGGGAATTTTTCATGAGAAGGATACCTTGATGAAAAACAACTTCCATATAAATCCAAAATTATTGGACATTTTTCCACAGTAAATATTTCAGCTGTGGCTAAGCTACATGATTTTAACAATTGTCAACATTTTGTAAGTCATGGACAAATGCTCCAGTATTGGGATATCCCTTAAAAGAAAAAAACCCAAAATTGTCCAGATTTGCTTGCTCACTTTGTGAGAAGCTTCTTTAGATAACCAAATTCCTGAAATCAGATCAAGCAACCCAAATGATTCAGAATCAGCTGAGATGTCATCTGGATCGCAGCTTTGACAGCTTCCTGTTTCTCGGAGGAATGTTACTGAGAGGAAGTTTTCTCCAGGCTGCAATTCCTTGCAGATAAGTTTTCTTTCTAGATTAACTAGCAACAAACAGAAGCTGACATCATTAACAAATGTCCTGTCTCTGTTGTTCTGTGCCATGGTCTAACTTTTCAGAGCAAGCTTATTTGCTAGGCCTGTTCACATGAACATGTCTACACTCCTATTCCTAAATGCTGCTCACTTTCTCCACGTGCAAAATTTCACAGGTGCTTATGTTTCTGGCACTATTTTTCTCTAGTAAGAGGTTGTTATGGTGTAACCCCAGCTGGTAACTGAGCACCACACAGCTGCTTGCCCCTCTTTGGTGGGATGGGGGAGAGAATCAGAAGGGTGAAGTTGAGAAAAATTCATGAATTGAGGTAAAAGCAATTTAATAGATAAAGCCAAAGCTACGCACAGAAGCAAAGCAAAACAAACACCATCACTGCAAATGTGTCCCTTCCTTTTTCTTCTCCCAATTCTATATGCTGAGCATGACATCACATGGTCTGGAGTACATCCTTTGGTCAGTTAGGGTCAGCTATCCCAGCTGTGCTCTCTTTCACCATCTCGTACTCTCCCAATCTGCTTGCTGGTGGGGTGGTATCAGAAGAGAATTGGTCACTCTGTGTAAGGGCTGCTCAGCAAGAACTAAAACATCCCTGTGTTACCAACACTGTTTTCAGCACAAATCCAAAACACAGCCTCATGCCACCTACTGTGAACAAAATCAACTCTACTCTAGCCAAAACCAGCACTGCAGCTAGGATGGAACTCTGGGAAAAATGCAGTTGATTCTGGTTTTGTGTCAAAATCCAGTATTGTACACTTTCCATGACCATTATTTTGAAGAATTAGAAGTAGTAACATTTAGAAGTACCAGGAACTTCATTTATGTATCTAAGAAGCAATCCCTTTTGGAAACCTAGCTCTTACCTATGATACTGAGCTGATGTTCTACCAGATGATTAAATAACAGGATAGAAGACAGTTCTGCAGGCCAGTGAACACATCATGCAACTCCAGTGCTCACCTTTATATTACCTGGTACCAATATCTTTAAACAAACTCAAAATACTGCTTTAAACAGTTTCATTGTGAGAGGAATGTAAACTGCAGAAACTTCATTTAAATGGATGTGTAGCATAAAGCATGAGAGCTTCAAGGGCACACAGCAATGCAGCTCTGTTTTGCCATCATTCTAACTCAAACCGGTTCGGCTCTGCCTGCGTGGGATTCTGCAAGATGAGCTGGGTTTGCCCTCCTCACTCCAAGTTGTCCAGCTGGAGGCTAGAAGCTGGTATTCCTTCAGACTGGAAGAGCAGTGCTGGAGCTAGTGGTCTGCTTGCACCACCTAGTGATGTGGGCTTGCACAGCTCCTTCCTGTCTGAAGCACGAGTGCTGGCTGAGTATGCTAGACATCTCTGGAGGGAAACAGGAAAAAACCCTGTACTGTTACAAGAACCAGCATTCCCAGTATCTGTATTTCTTAATTGGCTTTCCCTCTGGCACACCATGGGATGCTAAGTGCCTTTACATCACGTTTGTATGGATTTTGTGTGAACCAGCACAGGTTTACAGAGCACAAGAGAGCAGCACTCGACTGGACTGGAAAAAGTGGGATGCAGTGGGAAGGGTTGACAAGGTTTCCTCCTGCTTTCTTCCGTAAATCCAAAGTTTTCAGACAAACAAATTCTAGGGGATTATTTCTATTCCGCAGAAACAACAATTTCTGTATGTAAGAAACCGTTTTCTGTGCAAAAAAAAATCCCCATTTTCACCGTTTGCTTTGCACTCATCTATGAGGTGACTTTTCTTTAGAGATTTCTCAGGATCCAGACCATTGCAAGGAGGAGAGTTAGCCTCCATGATTCTGTGAGGTTGCAATGTCTACACAGTGATAATGATTTTGTGAAGAACTGAAGTGCAATGCTATCTACAGAATGAAAGGCTCTTTCTGTTTGTACTGAGTTTGAGGGAGCAGGTTTTGGTAGCAGGGAAGTGACAGAAGTGGGTTCTGAGAAGCTGCTAAAAGTCTCCCCTAATAATAGGATAATTTCTCATTACACTGCCCTGAGTTGATTAGCAATACATTAATTATTTTTTCCCAAGTTGAGTCTGTTTTACCTGTGACAGTAACTGCTGAGCAATCTCCTTGTCCTTATCTTATACTTTCAAATGTGTTTTGCTGCCTTCGTCCATCTGAGAAGGGGGAGTGATAGAATGGCTTTGGTGGTAGATATCTGGAATCCAGCCAGCATGAAGGCACTGAAGGAAATTTGGCCCAGGAATTCACACTTTGCTGTACACATTGGTGGGAAGAGCAGTATGCTATAAAAGGCATGTTTGGATGGGGTTTGTTTTAATCAGAAGTGGGACACGAGTCACAAGTCTCAGGATCTGCACTGTAAGTTACTAAGCACTGATTTTTAGCTTTATTTGTACTACCTGTCTCAGTAGATCTTCATGTAAAATATAAATAATTCTTACCTGTATTGTCAGTATTTTCAGGCTTTTCTGTCTAGAGCTGGAAAGAAGTCTTTGAATGAAGATTCTGTGATGTAGAAATTCATGGGACCAGACTGAAAACAGAATAAGAGAAAGTAGATTTGTGTAAATCACCCCATTTCCCTAGTTCTGCCAAGGGGAGCAAGGAATCTATTCACCTGAAAATGAGCTTTCAGTGAGTTACTGGTGACCTGCCATGGATTCTTGTTCTTTTTGTTGGAGGGCAGCAAAGGATGTGGAGTAGAAGTGAGGTGCATTCCTTTATTCCTGGTAGTAGTGCTGAATTTGTGTTACCAGAGATTAACACAGGTAACTCCTCACGAGTCCAATGTTTTATTACAATTATCCAAAGAGGCCTCACCTGAAAAGTTAAGCTGCTAAGTGACACCTACATAGGAGCTGATAGATGCACTGCTGGAGTTGGCATCAGTCTATTAATGAGCCATGGGAGCTTCCTCATTGTACTTAGAGCTGAGAAGCTACACGTTGCCTTTTGTCTGCCTGAAGGTTTCTGTGATGACTAGTCACTTAATTCCATTGGGCACTCTCCCATCTGTAGCTGCAGAAATGAAAATGCTGTTACTTCAGGCAAGCTACAGGTAATTGGGTCTGAAATAGGGGTGGGGAGGAGAGAGAGTGTGGGGGAGTGGATTTTCTGCTCCTCTGTTTTACTTGGTCTTTTCTGCTTTTAGTTTGATTCTGTCATTTAAAAGGGCAAGCCAGTTCAACTTTAAATCAATCCTTTTTTTTAGTTAACTTGCAAGTCCATTAAGGATTTCATATGTTACTTGCTTTTCAGCAGGAGCATTATTAAAAATTAAACTTAACCCCCCCAAAAGCAGATTTTTCAGGATCCTTCAGCAAACATAAGCCCCAACAACATTAAGATTACTCTGCTTCTCTTCTTACCAAACCATTCTGTTGCTGTGTTGCAGGGTAATTGAATGTTTATCTGGAAGCCTTCGTTATGCTCATATCAGTAGGATCCATCTCAATGCCAGCTTCTACTGAGATGGCTCATTTTAATCTAGGTTGTTGCAGAGCCCCATTGAACAGCAATATGAATTAAATTGCAGGCAGCCTCAATTAAATCTCAGAGGTTTCCAGGACCATCTTCAAAAAGTTATTATCTCCCAAGCATGTTGATTGGCCAAAGGTGTTTCAAAAGCAACCTCCTCCCCTACCTCATTAAGGCCTGAGGAAAATTGGTATCAAAACAAATGGTGATTAGTGAATCAGCTTTTCTGCAATGACAGCAAGATTTAATGGATTTTGTAGGCCTTGACCTAAGTATGTCCTTTGAGATTAATCTTTTTTCTCCTGACTTTGCCCCTTTGATGTCACAACCTTCCCTTGATGTCATTGGGCTTGTCCTTTTTTCCTTCCCTGTGCTCACACCACCATATGGATGTGCCCACGAAGCTCATACTCCTAACTGTTGCATGTCCTAAGATGATTTTGTGTAACTGCCCTGAGCTGAGTCAGCAGGAACAAAAAGGAATCCTTGATCCTATTTGAGCTTAACAATCTGATTGAGCTCCACAATCTGATTATTAAATTGTCCCTCTCTCCTGGAACAAGCGTGGGACCTTGAGACCCATTTTCTGCCAGTGTAGCTCCTGTGAAGTCAGGGGATCTGTATCAGAAACTTTCAGAAGGGTCGAATAGCAGGGAAAACAAGCTTCTTGCCTTTGACCCTCTTTACAAACTGAAGGACAGAAGAGAGACAAAAGATTCCTATTATTTAAGAGCACTGCTCAGACAGATAGATGTCCTCTCTGAGGCAAGGGAGAAACTCAGCAAAGATCCCAGCACATTTTCAGGTGCTAATTAGCCAGCTATTAAATAGCTGATCCTTATTTTTAGTGTTTGGAGGGTTTTATTAGATACAAGTACCCTGTTCCTAACCTGAAATCAAGGTGTTCCTTCCCATAGAATTAATTTCTTACCCACAAGGGTGGGTTAATGTTGTGGTTCTGTGTGTGTGTGATGCACTGGAACAGGCTGCTCAGAGAAGTTGTGGAGGCTCCAAGCCTGAAAGTGTTCAAAGCCGGAGCTTTTAGCAACATGGTCCAATAAGATGTCTTTGTCCATGGCAGGGGTTTGGAACCAGATGACCCTTCAGGTCCTTTCCAACACAAATGATTCTATGATTCTACATTATTGCCAAATCACATCTCAATCAGCAGTGTGTTTAGGAAAACAAATTGCATTCCTTCAGTCTTCCACTTCAATGCCCTCTGGATACAAGATGTAGTAGTACTCCTTGTTAACATTTTGGTGTCAATGAAGCACAGGTGTGCTTGACAACTACTGTAATTTTTCATCAAGGATCTGAAAATTGCCCTGAGACTGCTACACTTGAAGTTGGGTACAGTTTCCTCTCTACATTAGCATGATTTGCCTTGAAGGGCTTGTGTTCTCTTGACAATCTCTGCTATCTGCCACTCCTTGCTTCAGACACCTTCTAATGCAACTGCCTGGATTCAAACACCAAATCCCCTGCTACTGTGGTTTGCAGCCGGTGGTAGATAAGGGAAATTCCATGCCAGTCAAGAGAAATATGAATAAATGCCTTGTCACCATTGAAAGCAAAGCATTATGAATGAAAATTCTTCTACAAAGGCTAGTCAGATTGGACTGAAGATGTATCCTATTTCTCTGCATTAAACATCTTACAGGAGTTGGACAACTTCGAGCATATTTGTTGTGCTTCTGACATATGCAAGACTTCTTTATCTAACAACATTTAAGTAGCATCAGAATACAACTGATTGCCAAACCATGGATCTTTATTAGACATTGACAGAAATAACTTGGTTTCCAAAGACACTGTAAGAATGTAGCTTCCTTTGAGTAGCTGAGTGGATTTCGCCATCCTCAGGATCAAGCTTTGTTTGGATCCAGATGTAGCACCTAGGTATAGACCAGATGAGCTTGGCTTCTGTTTATTCCTTGGATGGCATCGATGGTGGGCCAGCCACTAAGTGACATGTGCACTCTATCATTCCTTGTCCTTGTCCAAGGGGAAGAGAAAAGGAATGAGGGAGAGAGACTGCTAAGATGGGAAAGAAAGTAAAGCTACTTTAATAAAAATAGTAATGATAAAATGAAATATATAAAAATGTCTAGAAACCAGTAGCAAACCCATATCCTTGTTGGCAATTAGTCACTGTCACCACTGATGCTGTGGCAGAAGTCCCATACTGGACCTAGCAGCAGACTGAACTAGAATCAGGAACTCATGGATCAGGATTGAAGGCAGAATGGAGAAGCCTTCCTCAGACACCACCCACTGCAGAAGAGAGTGCAGCTTGACACTGGTGATCCCTCAGCTTTACAGGAAATATGATGTAGATGGATTGGAATCCCTTATTGGTCAGTTTAGGGTCACCCAAACTGTCTGCCTCTTCTTACAGGTGTGGCCTTTTACTCTGCACCCCCACGTAGCACACGAGATGCTCTTAGTCTGCACCCCAACCCTTTGTACTAACTACCCATCAGCATTTGCACTGCTAGGAGCAGCCACTGTGAGAACATTCCCCAAGTTGCAGAAAGGGGGGCAGATGAGACTGACTCTCTGAGCAGAGACTGAACTTGAAAGTCATAGCACTGACCAGAATTTGTTCTGTTCCAAATCAAATCAGGACAGATGGGAACTTTCACAAACTCTTCAAGGTGCATCTGCACTCATGCTTACTCAGAATCTGAGTGGTCCCAGCTCCTTCACTTACTGTCACAGTTCAATGTCTGTCAAATGCAGTCTGCATTTAGACAGCAGGTATTTCCTGAGCTCAGAGGATCAGAAGGACTGATGGTACTTTAAACCAGCAGGACCACTGCTTAGTGTAGGCTTGGTAAAGTTTATTACCAAGAAGTTTAAGTGGTGACCCAGTAACAACTGCTTAGTCTCTAGAGAAACTTCCTGTCTCCATGTCATTTGTCTGCCAACTGGCTTGCATTAGCATGAAAAAGAAAAGGTCATCAAACCAAAAGTAGCGTGAGCAGCGGTTCTCCGCAGGCATCTCTGAAGAAGCCTCACCGATCGTTTTGCCTTTATGTGTTGGATGGGCATAGATCTGAACATGTAGAATGCTTGAGTTCTTAAAAGTTGGTTTGAAAATTGCTGTGAACAGTTTCAGCACCCTCAAGTTTCCACCTCTGTGCCTAGAGAGTTAAGTTTCTAGAGAAACAGCAGTACTAAAACTTATCTCAGGACAAACAGCTTCTAGCTGCCGTGTTCCCATATTCTTCAGATGGTTATAAGGACCATTTATGAGTAGTGCCTTGCGGTTTGGCATGGAAAGCAGGCAGTAATTTGGGAACTGCTATACCAAAGATAACAAGCATCTGCTGGCTGCCCCATTACACTCTTGCTGAGCTGAACTGCTTAATGGGGACAGAAAACAGGGCATCATCCTGCTTCCCACAGAGATGATTGATACCTTTGAGACAATGACAACTCGACCTCCTCTTATCCCTTGGAAAAGCCATCAATCTGTTTTGCTAGCAATTTAAAGCTGACTCTGCTTTGGCATAAACAAGCTGTAAAAGGGCAAGCCACCATCCCAGGCAAGTTTGTTATATGACACCAGCATCAACAGAACAGCCAGTTACATCCCACAAACCAGCTCTGTGTGCTGGCCATGTCAGCTGGATTGTGGCTCACATCCCACCTGTGGAACAAGACCTGACAATTATCAAAACATCAGCTGGTGTTGTTGCCAGGTCTCACAATTTTATCACAAATACTGTGGGTTCTCTCCCCTGCTTTCTCCAGGAGAGCTGACATTTGCTTTTACTGAAAGTGGTTGGGTGGCTAATTATCAACACAGCCAGGAACAAAACCCATTCACTCCTGTGCAGGTTCCTGCAAGAGGCCAGGCCTGTGGTCATATGACACTGTAATATCAATGGACATTTTCCTTTATTGGTAAAAGGCAGATCAAGAGAGGAAGGACTGAGAACTCTGTGCATGACATACAGCTGAACGCTCATGCCTAGCTTGGGATCACCTGCAAACTTACTGCTGACACACTCTGTGTCTTCATCAAAATCGTCAATGAAGATGTTAAATAGAAGTGCCCCCAGCACTGAGCCCTAAAGAACACCACTTGTGACCAGCTGCCAGCTAGATTTAACTCTATGTAGCACCCCTCTTTGGGCCAGTTTGTCCAACAGTGCTTTATCCAGCAGTGCTTTATCCAGCAGTGCTGTGCTCATCCAAGCCAGGAGCAGCCAGTTTGTCCATGAGAATTCTGTGGGAAATGATGTCAAAGGCTTTTTCAAAGTCTAGGTAGACAATAACAACAGCCTTCACCTCCCCCAAGCAGCTCCTACTCCCTCACCTCCCCCAAGCAGCTCCTACTCCCTCACCACTACCCTTCATCTTCCCAAAGCAGCTCCTGATTCCCCTTCCACCCTTCATTCTGCCTAAACAGCTCCTGCTCCCCCCCCCCCATTTTTGCACCCATCCCAGAGCCTGGGGCAAGACTCTCAACCAACCAAGATACCACACATTGGAGCTCAGCCCCAGTAAGGAGGCCCAGCCAGCACCCATGGACAATGTTGGAGTAGCCATCAAACCTAGTCCTACCTGACCGGGGGGCCACCAGGCCCCCCGGCCTTTGTTGTCCCCTCCACCAGTCACCCAGTGTGCACCATGAGTACTCACCAGTGATGCCAGGAGGAGGATCCCTCAGCCCAGTTGGGCTCAGTTTGAGACTTCTGCCTCTCCTGGGGCCCATTAAAAAGGGGAATGGGCAGGGAGGGCAAAGTGGCCACACCTGGGGTGGGAGGAGACTCCAACAGAGCCCAGGGGCTCTGGGATTAGGGAGTAAAAAGGTGCAGGTGTGGTGTAAAAGGGGCAGATAAGGCATTCCAGTGTGGAGTGGGAGGAGAGTCCAACAGAGCCCAGGGGCTCTGGGATTAGGGGGTAAAAAGGTGCAGGTGTGGTGTACAAGGGGCAGATAAGGCATTCCAGTGTGATCTGGTGCAGGTGCTCCTGCTCTAGCAGTGAGGTTGGACCAGATGATCTATTGAGGTCCCTTCCAGCCCCTAACAGTTTGTGGTTCTGTGATTCTCTTATCATTGCAATTATTAACCATATTTTACCTCTTTATAAACATGAGTGAGGTCACCCCTCAGGCTCCTCTTTCCAAGCTAAAGAGCCCCAGCTCCCTCAGCCTTTCCTCATGGGGAGATGTTCCACTCCCTTCAGCATCTTTGTGGCTCTGTGCTGGACTATTTCAAGCTGTTCCCTGAGGTCCTTCTTGACCTGAGGGTCCCAGAACGGGACACAGTATTCCAGATGCGGCCTCACTAGGACAGAGGAGAGGAGGAGAACCTCTCCAGACTTACTAACCATATTGAACCACATTGACATTCCTGCATGACTCAGTAAGTACATGCCTGAGTTTCCCTGCTGTTGGTCAATGTTGGATCCACAGCTCAGGAGCTAAAGTTAGGCTGAAGTTACCCCAGCTATCTAAAGCTGTTAAGCACTGTGGATCTCCAATGAAGTCTTTTTGGCACCAAGGCAAAATAAGTGTAAACTGAGTAAAGACTATGTGAAAACAGAGAGCATGATGAAATTTAAATGCCACTAAATAATGTTTATGCTCAACAGGAATTAATTTAAGAGACACTGTTTTAAATTACCAACTACTGCAGCATTTGCAACCAAAGAAAGAAAGAAAGAAAGATAATTTATGGGCATTTCTCTTCATGGGCCAGGATACATTTGTATAAAGACAAAAAGATGTTGACATTTTGGTATTACAAAAACTTGCTGTCACTAGGTAAGCATGGAAATAACACACAAAGTACAATATACCAAGTGCACAGTGGTGTGGTGCTACCTCTAGCAATGCAAGTTCAGAATCACAGAATACATCTGGTTGAAAGAGATCTCAGAGATCACCCAGTCCAGCCCTTGACCCAGCACTGGCTGGTAGGCTGCCATCCACCCCTGACCTCAGTGTCCCTCGCCTACTGGACTGGCACCATGATTTGAAACATGCCTCCAGTGGACTTGAATCATTGGTGGCACTTCCTCCATACATACTCCAAAACACTTTGAGTCCTCTCTCTGGGGGCTTTACGTGCATGAAAATGCAGCAGGCCAGTTCTCTGTCTGCTTCCAAGTCACAGAATGACAGAGCCACAGAACCTTAGAGGTTAGAAGGGACCTCCAGAGATCATTGAATCCAACCCTGCTGCCAAGGCAGGATCCCCTAGGGTCCTGCACAGGTGGGTTTTGAAAGTCTCCAGAGAAGGAGACTCCACAACCTGCCTGGGCAGCCTGCTCCAGTGTTCTGTCACCCTCACTGTAAAGAAGTTTCTCCTCACGCTGAGGTGAAACCTTCTAATGTTCCAGTTTGTAGCCATTGTGCCTTGTCTTATTGCTGCTGAGCAGTGAAAAGAGATTGTCCCCATCCACTTGACACCCACCCCTCAGATATTTGTATACATTGATGAGATCTTCTCTCAGTCTTCTCCAGACTAAACAGACCCAGGTCTCTCAGTATCTCTTTGTAGGGGAGATGCTTAAATCCTCCATTTATCCTCATGGCTCTCCACTGGACTCTTTCCAGCAGGTCCCTGTCTCTCCTGAACTAGGAGTTTCAGTATTTCAGGTGTGGTTTCACTAAGGCAGAGTAAAGGAGGAGAAGAACCTCCCTAGACCTGCTGGCCACACATTTCCTGGTGCACCCCAGGATGCCCTTTGCTCTCTTGGCCACAGGGGCAGCTTTCGTTAAAAGCATCACCACTTAGCTGCATAAAGATGCTTGCAGGTGGCATATGGTTACACTTAATAGTCAATGAAAACAATGAAAACAAACACTGGGGCTTCCTCTGTCAGACAAAGCCCCCGGTCTCATTATCTGGTGCCTCAGCTGATGGTTTTCAAAGAGCTAGGCTGCACGACTTTTGAAGGCTGGCAGGCAGCAATACTGCCCCTAGAACGTGACAGAGTAACACCCCAACTCGTCAGACACGCTTACACGTGTTTTTCCCCCCCTGAACATCACAGGGCATAAAGGTAGTAAGGACTTGAAATGACTGTGCAAGTCCTAGAGCAGTGGTCACACTACAGTCTCTTCCCTCTGGAGGACTGAATAGGCTGACACAGCAGGCACACATGTATGGCTGATCAGCAGTGGCCACACACAAACAAGTCTGGAGGTGAAATTCTAATGCATTAAGGTGCTATTTAGCACCTGGGCTGCATCAAGAGAAGTGTAGCCAGTGGGTCAAGGGAGGTGATTCTCCCTCTTTGCTCTAATGAGACCCCACATGGAATACTGTGTACAGTTGTGGAGCCCTCAACACAAGAAGAGCATGGAACTGTTGAAGCAAGTCCAGAGGAGGCCATGAAGATGATCAGAAGGCCTTTCAGTATTTGAAGGGGGCCTACAGGAAGGATGGCGAGGGACTATTTACAAGATCTTATGTAATGACAGCACAAGGAGTAATGGGTTTAAACAGGCAGAGGGGATATTTAAGCTAGATGTTAGGAAGGAGTTCTTTCCAGTGAGGGTGGTGAGATGCTGGCACAGGTTGCCCAGGGAGGTTGTGGGTGCTCCCTCCCTGGAGATGTTCAAGGCCAGGTTGGATGAGTCCTTGAGCAACCGGTTCTAGTGTTAGGTGTCCCTGTCTATGGCAGGGCAGGGAGAGTTGGAACTAGATGACCTTTGAGGTCCCTTCCAACCTAAACCATTCTATGTTTCTGTGATTCTACTTATAAAGCCCTGTGCAGCAAGACCTGTCTGTGTACTGTAATGTAATCCTTTTAATCTTAGTTTTTTTCATTGCTCCTTCCCAGTGCTCAAGGACAGGTGACTATAAATACACTACAGCTTTTTAGATGCTTTGACTAAATGTCATTTTGCCTCCTCAAGACATACTTATTACAGTCAACACCTGCCAGCCAAACAGAAATGCAGCTGGATTTTTTTCCCTTTCTTTTCATGTTGTCACATCAGCCCAACCTCCTGCTATAATCCAGAGTAAGCACAGGCTGCGGTGTCAGTTCACATGAAGGCATCAGGTCTCTCTGGGGAATGACTTTTGGATATCTTCTTGCCTAAATGTTCATAGTGTCCATTCCCTTTTAAGAGCACAGTATTTGCAGAACCATTTCCAGCCTATGAAACATTCCTGTGAATGCTTGCAGCGCTTTTACAATCATCCATTAGACCACGTAACAGCACTATATGTCTCTTCCTCATGAAGGGCACAAAAGCACTTAGGTTACTTGTGTATAGTCAGATAACAAATTGTGCTAGCTGTAAATATAAGCTTCATTTTACAGAATATACACAAATATACAAAGTAAAAGGTAATACAGAAACACAACTCCCCTCCCAGAAACCTGAGTCCCTAGGAGGGGCTCTCAACCGCCCCTTCACCTTCCCCCTACCCCTCTCAACCTTACCCCAGTCCCAAGGAAGAAATAGAGATTTGGCCAGGGGGGTTAAGAAGGAAAGGTCAGCCAAAGAAAATGGAGGGTGAGGTTAGAGAGTAAGATGCAGTTCAGCCAGCAGCCCAGAGCTCCCCAGCAGGCAAAGTGACTTTATGTTTTGACTTATATTTTTGTACATCTCAGCAAGCCTATGAGCAAAGTAGACACCACCATTGTTTTCATTTCACAGCCTGTAATCTAATTCTTCTCACCAAAACATTCTAGCTAGGCTAAAACTAGCACACAAATCTATACACTAAATGGGAATGGAGATGCAGTGCTCCTTGTAGTTAAAAATATTGCTGTTTATTTTTTTTGTTATATTTGTTTAATATATTGCCAGCTTTCACCAGGGAACAATGAATACATCCACACTGGCTTCTCTTCATTAATGCTTTCCATTAAAAAGGAAAGGGAAGGAAAAAGGAAAGGAAAAGAGAAAAGGAAAGGAAAGGAAAGGAAAGGAAAGGAAAGGAAAGGAAAGGAAAGGAAAGGAAAGGAAAGGAAAGGAAAGGAAAGGAAAGGAAAGGAAAAAGGAAAAAGGAAAAAGGAAAAAAAAAAAGGGAAGGGAAGGGAAGGAAAGGAAAAGGAAAAGGAAAAAAGAAAAAGCCAGGCCATAACTATCACAAAGGAAACTCAACCATTTTGAAAACATGTACTCAGAAGCAGCCATACTGGATCAAACTCTGTGCTAGACCTTTTCTGGGGCCCACTCACACCTCTGTCCTGCCAGCCTTGCTGCTTCTAAGGCTGCTGGCGAAGGGCAGATTGGGAGATGATGCTACCGTTACAGCTGCACCACACATGGGCCCTGCACCTGTGAGACATCTCCCCTCAGTCCCTCAGGGCTCTGTCTTCCTGCAGTGGAACTGGGGCCAGCCCCTTTGAAACTATCTGCCTCTTTGAAACACCTCCAGAGATGGGGTTTCAGACACCTCCCTGGGGAGCCTCTTCCAGCCTTTGAGAATCCTTTCAGTCAACAAGTTTCTTCTAATGTCCACCCTAAACCTCCCCTGGTCTAACTTGAGTCCATTTGCTCTTGTCCTATCACTTGTTACTAGGGAGACCAGCATCCACCTGGCTGCAATCTCCTTTCAGGGAGTTGTGGAGACCCACAGGGTCTCCCCCTCAGCCTCCTTTTCTCCAGATTAAGCAGCTGCAGTTCCCTCAACTGCTCCTCACCTGGCCTATTCTCCAGACCCTTTACCAGTTTTGTTGCCCTTCTCTGGACATGCTTCAGGCCATCAATGTCCTTCTAGTAGTGAGGTCCCCAAAACTGGACTCAGGACTCAAGGTGTTCTCCACTGACAGTGTGGGCCGGTGGCCCTGTGAGTCCCTCTCCCTTTTTCAGCCTGTCTCTTGTTCCACGTTTATTCCCAGAAGGTCCCGGATGCCAGGTGGCAGCAGCAGGACTTTAGAGGTGAGCCTTGCCCCACGAGGCTGCTTTGGCCCTTAGAGAGGCTGGGGAAGGACTCAGATGGCAGGCAGCAAGGGCACAGCATCAGGGAGGAGGCAGTGAGAATGCCAGACTGGCTCGGGCCAGCCAGAGGAAACTGAGGCTGGTTCAGAAAGGGCCTTTCCTCCTCCACCATTGCTCCTCTGAGCAGGGGTTGTCACTGGCCTGAGGCAGTTCACCTGCAGTGGTTTCCTACTAGGCCTCTGCTGAGAGGAACCAGTGCCGGGTCGTACTTGGCACCTGGGCCTTTTACGTACCTGGAGGCCCTTTGTTTCACTGGGGACTATACAGGGAAAGGAAGGTTGGGAGCTAGACCCAAGCAGTGCAAGAGACCCCAATCCTTTATAATTCCTTCCCATTCACCAGGGAATTCTAAGAACTGACTGCCACCACATTTTATCACAGTGTCACAGAACGGTGAGGGTTGGAAGGGACCGCTGAAGATGAGCTAATCCAACCCTCCTACTAGAGCAGGATCGCCCAGAGTAAGTCACACAGGAAGATGTTCAAGAAGGTTTGGAATGCCTCCGGAGAAGGAGATTGCACAACTTTGGGCAGCCTGATCCAGTGCTCCGCCAAACTCAAAAGGAAGAATATTTTCCTTATATGTGAAACCAACTTCCTGTTTTGCAGATTGTGTTCATTGCCCCTTGTCCTGTTGCTGGACACTGCTGGTGTTGCACCTGGGATAAATGACTCTTGATTCACCAGTATGGTTAGATGGTCGTTGTCCACTTTATTTCCATGCTACAGTGACTTATATGCTTACTTGGAAGAGGTGTGCACAGCTGACTTAAAGATTGGCAGATGTGGAAAGTACAGGTTGGTCCAGGGTTACATGCATGGTACAGATAGGTCAGTTTATTTCAACAACCCTGCAGGGTCAGCCTCCTATGGCTGTCCGACCTTGCCCCCTTGCAGCTGGCACTCTGCCTCCTGCAGCTGCATGTGGGGGGTGCCACCCACCACCTGGTATCTTAAGTCCAAGATGGACTCAAAGACACTTCCCAGCATGGGTGCTCATGTTTATCAATTCATGTCCTGTTAGCAAAAATCTCTCCACAGGACACCACCGAGAAGAGTCTGTCCTCATCCCATGTCAGGAGGATCTGACACTTGCCCTTTAGGTGTTGCTAAGCATTCGTAAGATTCCCCCTCAGTCTCAGATGTGGTCAAGCTGCTGTCTTGATGTGATTAAGATATTGTATGCATAGCACGAAAGAAGAAGATGACTAACAAAAGTGTCGTGCTGGTGTAGCAGGAAGAGGTGAGATTTTGGGTCTTCCAGAATAGATTCAGAGTAACTTCACTGGAGGACTCCAGGCTTCACTGGTGGAAATGACAACAGAATTTGGCTAAGCAGTTTCATTTCTGATCACCATTAAAAGCTGGTAATGATTTATCAGCAGATCTATTAGCCCTAGGGCATGTGTTATACTTACCCCTTTTCCTTCTTGCTAGTAAGCTGAAGCATTGAGCAGTGCTCAAAGGAAACCATGGAAAGAAGGGCTGTACCCTGGGCAGGGGTTGTGCAAGGGAAACAAGTTTGTAATGGAATTGTCAGGAAAAAATCCCTGTCCTTAAAAACAATATTGTTGCAACTTCATTTCCCAACAGAAAACGGCTTTTCAAGCTTTTCAACTAGTCAGGGGGGATGGATATTCTAGGATTATTCACAAATAAATGTAGGCCATGTATTTCCAGTGCTTTGCCTCTCAAACACCCATAAAAAGAACCAATTATAGAAGCCACCACAGAACCCTGAACATTTTTTTCCAGTTCAGTGTCTTCACCTTCAATAAGTCACTAATCATAAACAGAGGTAAGACTCTCATATGGGGCAAACTGGCAAGAACTGACATTTATCATAGAATCATGGACTGGATTGAGTTGAAAGGGCCCTTAAAGACATCTAGTTCCATACTCCCTGTCATAGGCAGGGACACCTCCCACTAGACCAGCTTGCTCAAGGTTGCTCCAACTTGGCTGTCGACACTTCCAGGGAGGGGGCATCCATGACCTCCCTGGGTAACCTGTTCCATTGTCTCACCACCTCACTATAAAGAATTTCTTCTTAATATCCATTCTAAGTCTACCCTCCCCAAGTTTCAATCCATTCCCTCTTGTTCTGTCACTACAAGCCCTTGCAAAAAGTCCTTCCCCAGCATTCTTGTAGCCTCCTTCAGGTACTGGAAAGCAGCCTAGAAGGTCTGGATTGGTAGAGGTATTATGAGTGAAGCCCAAAGAACAGATCATGGAAACAAGAACTGTTCAGCCCAGGGTCATTACAAGTAAAATTGCTTCTCCTTCTGTATTTGCTCTTTCAGAACATGAACTGTTGCCATGAATTGAGTCCAAACCAGCATGGTGTTTCACAGCAGCCTAAGCATCAGGCCAATCAAACAACAAGTAGACCAAAACATGAAGGCTTGGTCATGTTTTGAGAGAGATGCTCTCGGAAAAGAAATGATAGAAAAGGCACAAACCCATTGAATTACAAGGGAAGTTCATCTACAAAAGGAAGAGAAGAAAGAATAATTTGATACCATGGCTAATTCTACACTGTGCAGAACTTCCAGCTTATCTGGTGTAGCTGAACTGGTAAGTCTGATGAGAAATTACTGCCTTTATTTTGACTTGGTTCCTTTCCAGGAGTGGTTTAGGATATATATTCTTCCCCAGTACTCAGCACTGGTCAGGCCACACCTTGAGTACTGTGTCCAGTTCTGGGCTCCTCAGTTCAAGAGAGATGTTGAGATACTGGAATGTGTCCACAGGAGGGCGACAAAATTGGTGAGGGGCCTGGAACACAAAGCCTATGAGGAGAGGCTGAGGGAGCTGGGGTTGTTTAGCCTGGAGAAGAGGAGGCTCAGGGCAGACCTCATTGCTGTCTACAACTACCTGAAGGAAGGCTGTGGCCAGGTAGGGGTTGGTCTCTTCTCCCAGGCAACCAGCAACAGAAATGGTGACACAGTCTCAAGTTGTGCTGGGGGAATGTATAGGCTTGATACTAGGAGGAAATTCTTCACAAAAAGAGTGATTTGCCATTGGAATGGGCTGCTCAGGATGGGGATGGAGTTGACATCCCTGGAGATGTTCAAGAAGAGACTGGATGAGGTGCTTAGTGCCATGGTCTAGTTGATTGGCTAGGGCTGGGTGATAGGTCGGACTGAATGATTTTGGAAGTCTCTTCCACCCTGGTTGATTCTATGATTCTATGTAGAAAGGAAGTTACTCAATTCCTGAAGCAAGCTAGCTGCTGGGAGGACCTAATTAACAGAGAAAAATGAGCTAGCCCACTGCATGCAGGTCTCCAAGACCTTTTAAGTGCCTGTTCACTCTTCTCTGCTGTGTAGTTTAGTCTTCACTGTTACAAAAAAAATATTAAGAGGCACCATCTTAAATGATGGGATGTTTTATGGCTCATTGGTAGAGTCTGAGATACATGTAAAGGATATTCTACAGACCTTTCAGCATTTATAGGCTGTTGCATGCCAGCCTGTGATGGAATCAGTAGTTGGCATGGCCTCACCTGGTCCTTTTTTGCTGGCAATGATCCACACCCCATCTCCCTCTTTACTGTGTTAGGATTCTAGGCTCGTGCTGGTATCTGAACTCCTGCCACACTTCAAAAGAGGGAAAAGTATGGGAGAATGGAGATGTTCCAAATTAGGGTTACACCTACAAAGCAGCGTAGAAAATTTACTACACTGAACAAACCTGCCAGAGGGAGCTTGTGTTGCTGGCTGTGATGTTCCCTACAACTTTCTTCAGCTGAATACTGATATCAAGGGACTACTGTAGCAGCCTGGAGGCGTCACAAAAAATTCAGAAGCATTTTGACTGTGTTGTAAAAAAAAGTCATCAAGGACTTTTGAGTCTCCAGTCAGTACAGTGATTTCATTCCACAACACATTTCCCAGGTCTGTGAAAGGAGACACAACCCTAATATTTGCCTTTCAGATATTTGGGGCAAGTGGAGAGAGCAGTTCTATAATATCCACAGCAATACCTGTTTAATAAATTCATTCACTGTAGGTATATTTTAGGTCTGCAGATATTTGCATAATTAGCATACTTGATAAATAATTACTAAGTTACACTTAATTGTCCAACTAATTATTAGAAAAGCCATCTGCAAACTGGAGAAGCCTTGCAAGCTGCATTAAAAAGACTGCAGAGCAGGTGAAAGGAAAAGGTAAATTTAATTAAAACCTCATCTAAGTCAACTTCATCATTTTTAAGACACTGAAAAGAGGTTTCCATTCTACTGCTGTCTGATAACCACTTCTCTGCCACTGAGATTTTGAAGACCACCAATTCTGGTGCTCTGGACCTTTATATGGTGGTTTAACCTACTAGGTAGAGACCATTAGTCTTGGTGATCTCTGAACCCACTTTGCCTGAGGAAGGTTTACATAGTTGTGCTAATTAGAAGAAAGACATTGAGGTGCTGGAGTGGGTCCAGAGAAGGGCAACAAAGCTGGTAAAGGGTTTGTTGAGGAGTGGTTGAGGGAGCTGGGGTTGTTTAGTCCAGAGAAAATGAGGCTTCTCCCTCTCTACAAGTCCCTGAAAGGGAGCCAGGTAGGTGTCCATGTCTTCCCCCTAGTAACAAGTGATAGAATGAGAGGAAATGGCACTCCTCCACAACATTCTTCTCTCTAAGCTGGAGTGGTATAGATTTGGTATCTGGAATGTCCAGTGGATAAGGAATTGGTTGATCACATACAAAGGGTAATGGTCAACAGCTTGATGCCCAGATGGAGATGGGTGAAGAGTGCTGGCCCCCAGGGGCCTGTACTGGGACCAGTGCTGTTCAGCATCTTCATCAGTGACACAGACAGCTAGACTGAGGCACCCTCAGCCAGTTTGCAGACGATACCAAGCTGAGTGGTGTGGTTGATAAGACTGAAGGATGGGAAGGGTGCCATCCAGAGGGACCTGGACAGGCTCGGAGGGCTGGGCACAAAAGGCCAAGTGCAAGGTCCAACACCTAGGTTTGGGCAATTCTAGATGTCACTACAGGCTGAGGGGTGATGAAATTGAGAGCAGCCCTGCCAAAAAGGGCTTGGGAGTACTGGTGGATGAAAAGCTGAGCATGAGCTAACAGCATGCACTTGCAGCCCAGAAGGCTAATCACATCCTAGGCTGCATCTAAAGAAGCGTGGCCAGCAGGTCCAGAGGTGATTCTGCCACTCGGTGGCACATGGATATTCATCACTTGGTATTTAGAGATAAGAAGGAGGCATTGCGGGGGACACCAGGTCCCCTCTATTTAACAGGCTTGAGCCAGAGGATCTGCTTTTTGGTTGTACCGCTTGATGGCAGACTTGCATCAGCACACTGCAGGCTGGCGGCAGGACAAAGCGACAAATCCTGTCCAAAGTTGTTCCACTTAATTAGTTTTGCATCGTGAATGTACCTGTTTAATTGATAAAAGGAATCTCACACTCTAGTATTGGCTAAGAGCAAGCAGGGCATACAAAATAATTACACTCTGTATTTTGCAGCTTTAATCCCAGCTATTCATTACTTTTTCATGCTCTCACTAAGTTTGGTAGGAAATTTGCCTTTGCTTTACCAAGCCCTTTTTTCCCCATGGTGGCAGATTTTCCATGCCTAATGTTTTCTTCTTCATCAGAAGGCTTGCGGCAGGTTTGTTTTTTGTACGTGTTCCTGCCCGGTTCTGAGTTTCCTTTTGATTCAATAGCAGCAATTAATTGCCACAGAAGCTAAACAACTATCCCTTGTGTTTGGCTAAATGGGAATTGGAAATTAATTCATGAGCACTGAGTAATAAAACTATGATCCAACATTCTCCAGTGGGCTATCTGAGGTTAATCAATGAGCATGAAGTGTTATCACATATG
The DNA here is from genome assembly GCA_013400475.1 of Tricholaema leucomelas. NCBI lineage: Eukaryota > Metazoa > Chordata > Aves > Piciformes > Lybiidae > Tricholaema lacrymosa > Tricholaema leucomelas. Next base: position 262,837 of record WAAF01010899.1, read on the forward strand.
CCGCTTCTCTAGGTGGTTCTAAATGCTGTAGATAGTTACAAGGCACAAGCAGAAACAACTTGCTGGTCTGTTGGATTTTATGACTTTATGAATAATGTATTAATACATTTAATAGCTCTTTATATGTATAATGTAACTGACCAGAAACTAAAGTTAAAGTTTCAGGGACTGGGTGAAATCTTCAGAGGGTGCCTTACTGTCATTGTAGCATCTTCTGTTCAAGATTAGGATCCAGGTTCGAGCAATAACCTCAAGGGGAAAACTGGAAGCACCTCCGTACCTTCATCCCCAAGTGAGCAAGAGAGAGGTGACCCTCAAGCCCACAATCTTGGTATAAAAATCTTTTCTTGGTCCACAACGCAGATGCTAGCAGTCCTTCCAGCCCAGGACTGCGGCTGATTCCTTTGGCGCTTCATCAGCTCCTCCCGAGGGCTAGATTAGTGAGTGCAGACCTCTTGCCTTTGTTCTGTAATTACCCTTCTTTAACTTTTTAATTTGTTTCCCTCCTCCCCCTCCCCCCCTAGTCTTCCCACCTCCTACAAATGCAGGGTGAAAGCTGGGCTGGAGGTTTAAACAAGGGAGAGCTCATGGTTTTTATTCTGCCTGGAGCAATGGAAGAGCACAGAGGGAGCCTCACAAATAAGTGTCGTGGCTAGGTAGGACCTGAGAGGTTTTGAAGCATGCACTGTCCTGACTTCCTCCATTACCCACTGAATTGCACTGGCAGTGATAATTGCAGCTTCAGGAAAAATAACTGCTAAACAATGATAGCAGTAAAGCCCTACAGCCTTTCTCAATTATATCGAGTGGGAATTTAGTCCTTGAGTGCTGCTTCTGAAACTGGTTGAGCAGAATAAGAGCAAGTGGGTTGGAGGATAGTTTAGGGTGGGAGAAAGACTGCTTGCTTTGCTCTGTGAACCCCCTCCCTATGCCCCCTCCAAAAAGTCAGTGGCCACCCCTGCCCTGTGCCTAATGTTGGTGTGAGAATAAAAGCAACAGATTGCAAGCTGGATCTGCTCTAACAGAGGCCATATAAGTTGTTAAATTTCAGGGAGGGCCGCTGTCATCTCTGTAGCCATCATTTCTCTTCTGGCTTTGCATCAGCAGCTTGTGCTTCCACCATTATTCATCTGTCTCAGCTGCAACCTCTTGATCTTTGAAGGCTATTTTGGTATTGTTAGTATGTCCTTTCTACCTCATTTATTTCTGCCCTTTCTGCTTATGCCAGTACTGAAGGGTTTTTATCAACACCATCTGCAAACACCTTGCATTTGTTAATGGGTCTTACAAACTTTAGTCCTGCGAAATAGAACTTTTTATCTCTATACATTCCTCTGTGAAGGGGAACTGGAGTCGTTTTTAGTAACAAAGGAAATAACTTTACACTGATTTGATGTAGACTACCCAAAGTGAAGGAATGAAGTGAGCAAGAAGTCTTTGTCAGTGAATCCAGGAGATAGTTTTCAAATTATATCTAAGAGCATTTATTTCAGCCTTCACAAATGAAGGGGAGCTCTGCCTTAATGAATGTTATTTGGGATAAAGATGGGATAGGAGTGACAGGTTGTTATGGAAGAGAACAGCTGCAGATTGATAGAGCCTTTTAACCTCTTTCTGCAGTGCTTAGAAACAATAAACCAAGTGAGTATAAAGATTTTTTTTCAGCCAACCTTGACGTAAGTCTTATCATAGAATTGTTTTGGTTGGAAAAGACCTTCAAGATCATGAAGTCCAACCATTCTCTAATACCAAGTCTGGTGCTAAACCATGTCCCTCAGCACCACATCTCTGCCTCTTTGAAACACCTGCAGGGATGAGAATTCAACCTCCTCCCTGGGGAGCCTGTTCAATTCTTTGAGAACCCTTTCAGTCAAGAATTTTATTCTGGCATCCAATCTAAATCTCCCCTGATGCAACTTGAGACCATATCCTCTTGTCCTATCACCCATTCCTAGGGAAAAGAGACCCACACTCAACCTGATTCCAACCTCCTTTCAGGAACTGTAGAGAGGAATGAGGTCTCCTCTCAACCTCCTTTTATCCAGACTGAACAACCCCACTGCCCTCAGCCATGCCCAACTCAGTACTTTAAGGAGCACTGTCTCCAAACTGTGCAGTCACTTCAGTAGCTACCTATTAAATGAAGGCCTTGCAAAAAGAAAGCAGATGAATTTATGATGTTTGCCATTGCCATGGCAATGGAGTTTTCTGCAGCTCCTTCCCCTGACTGCACAGCATGTGAGAGAGTGCACACTGTAGAATGTGGGTTTTCATTCAAAGTTTGAGGTGACTTGTGTCGATGGAAATACCTTGGGGGAAACCAGCACTGTGTGCACAGTAACTTCTGAAGAGGCTGCTCAGAATGCTGGAGACAGAATTTATTCAAGGCAGTCTCCAGGGGATGGATGTGGGCTCCAGCTGTTGCTGAGGGAAAGAGGCTAATTTCTCCCCTCCACTTCCTTGTGGCATACCTCAGTTAAGGGTCCCTACCTCTGACATAGAGGCTGTCCCCAGTATCCAGTCAGGAGTTTTCATCCTTACAGCACTTTTGCCCTACATCCATCAGACCTTCTATGAAGCAGAGAACTGGATGGACGTGCTCATCTCTGCTTAGTGCAAAAGGGAAGCAAGGACGTGGCCTTATGCTTTCTTCCTTGTCTCAAGCATTTCTCATCCATTACAGTGACATTTTTCTGTGAAGTATCTGGGCACAGGTTTCTGTATCCCAAATTCTTCGTGATGCATAGAAAAACTAGCTAAAACTTTGGGAAGAAGGCAGACACAGCACACAACTCTGACCCAAGAGAAATGGGTGCGTTCATGTCTGTCTGCCATCTAAAGCTTGAATGCGTGCAGTTTGCCCCAAAAGGTGACCAAGCTCTTCACAGTGCTTGGGCTTAGTCTGAGCTTTCCTTTCTCCCTTTCATCTTTATTTCTTGTGCCAGTTCCCTGTGTATTTTGAGCAGCACTTAACCCCAGGACTCTGTGGCAGGCACTTTATCAGTGTAACTAAGCATCTTTGGTCATGTAGGAAGCAGAAGCCATTGGCTGTCTGGAAGCAGCCAAGACTTAGTATAAGTTGTCATGCAGTCAGAGGCTGAGAAGAGAGAATTTGTCAGCTTTACCTTGATAAGCTCATGAGTGTGAAAGACATGCCACATGCAATTTCCATTACAGAAATCACCAGGAATCCATGGGAAGTGAGAGTGAGTGAAAAGAGTCAGGCATGCAGAAAAATATTCAGAGCAGAAACCTCGGGCAGTTTCAGGTGTGCCTGCTTTCCTTAGGAATCCAGGGGCTCCTCAGATTGTCTTACAAGATCAAGAGAAGTGCATCAAGATATCATTTTAAGATTAACTTCCTATACATGATCTTGATGAGGGGATTGAGTGCATCCTCACTAAGTTTACAGATGAGACTTAGTTGCAAGGGAGTGTTGATCTGCTTGAGGGCAGGAAGGCTTTACAGAGAGACTTGGAGAGGCTGGATCGATGGGTTGAGGTCAGTTGTATGAAATTCAACAAGACCAAAGGTTATAACAACCTCATGGATGCTCCAGACCTGAGGCAGAGTGGCTGAAAGCTGCCCAGCAGAGAAAGACCCAGGAGTTTTGGTTGACAGATGGATGAAGATGAGCCAGCAGCCTGCCCAGGTGGCCAAGAAGGCAATCAACATCCTGGCCTGGATCAGCAATGGTGTGACCAGCAGAACCAGAGCAGTGATTGTCCACCTGTCCTCAACACTAGTGAGGCCACACCTTAAGTCCTGGATTCAGGTTTGGGGCCCTTACTCCAACAAGGACATTGAGGTGCTAGAGCAGGTCCAGATAAGGACAACAATGCTGGTGAAGGGTGCAGAGAACAGGTCTGGTGAGGATCAGCTGAGGGAACTGGGGTTGTTTAGTCTAGAGAAGAGTAGGCTGAGGGGAGACCTTGATCTCTTCACATCTCTGAAAGGAGGTTGAAGTGAGGTAGGTGTTGGTCACTTCTCCCTAGTAACAGGTGATAGAAGGAGAGAAAATGGCCTCAGGTTGCACCAAGGGAGGTTTAGAATGAATCTCAGAAGAAGGTTCTTGGCTGAAAGAGTTCTCAAACATTGGAGCAGGCTTCCCAGGGAGGTGGTTGAATTCCCATCCCTGAAGGTGTAGAGAGGTGGTGCTGAGGGCCATGGTTTAGCTCCAGCCTTAGTAGAGTCAGGGAATGGTTGGATTTGATGATCATAAAGGTCTTTTTCACCTAAAGCAATTCTCTGATTCTGTGACTCTATGTTTTCCCCTCGAGCAAATAAAACAAAACAAAACACCAAACCAAAAACCAAAAAGAAAAGATTAATTCTCTCACAGCAGGAAAGCAATTTTAGTATCATCCAAAAGTGCTTTTATGCTTTTCCACATAGTTAGGACTGCCTTCTTGGTTCGCTTCAGAGAAGTGAACTGCATCCTCCTTGTCTGTCCCTCACACTGGCAAGTTCATCTGCAGACAGAAGCATCCTTTCCCTTTGTACTGAAGGAGGGGTACGGACTGTTGATGGAGCTGGCTTTCAGAGACTAAAAGCTCCAGCTGTCCTTACAGCAAAAGATCAGAACAAAGGATCCTTTTCTTTAGCAGCATCTCAAATTCTGTATCCTCCTGAGCAGCATCTCAAATTCTGTATCCTCCTGAGCCACTCACTGCAGAAGAACGATGTGCAGGAAGATCCCATCCAGGAGCTGCCTGCAGCTTGGCAGTGAGGGGCACTGGACGTCAGCTGAACATCTACAGCACCTTTTCCTGTCTCTCAAGCACAGCAATGGATAATTATCTCCAGTAAATACCTGCACGGTGGCACCACTGTCAAGCAGTAGCAATGCCACGTTACCTTGAACTTAGGGGTGGTCAGATGAGAAATCATTATCTGAGGCTCACACTCCTGAAGCTGGCTCTTTGGTGTCAGGGAGATGCAAAGGGGCCATGCAAATCAAACGTGGTAGTGCTTGGTTTCCAGGCACCAACTTAGTTTTAAAAGCTGATTGCAGTTGAAGGTGGAAACAAGCTTTTGTTACAAAAAGCTTCTGCACCTGGAAGCTGGTAACAATAGAGAGTATTTGTGGAAATTTCACTTAGGAGAAAGAAAGAATGCCCTTTTAAAAACTGCAGCTAGTTCAAAAAGTGGTGAAATGCGCATGGAAGATCCTTCAGCACAACATTACCTTCAGACAAAATGTTTGTTCATCAGTACAGCGTTAAAATAGCATCACCGCAAACATTCAGCAGCTGAATTGCAAGAACTGGAATCAGGTAATTGTTACTTTTGCAAGACAAGTAGAAGCAAAGTCTGCTTGTGTCAATCAGTATGAAAATGTAATTGAATTCAGTGCAACAGAAATCAATTCTTCTCCTAGGATCTAAGATAACTAAATATCATATAGTCAGCTTAATTAGTTCCTGATATTTGTACAACTTCACCTTTAGACTCTGGGGGAGCCAAAAAAAAAAAAAATCACACTTCATGTGTTTGTTCTTTATAATTCCTTTCTGTTCTGCTTTACTGCTTAGAAGCTTTCATGGCTTCACAGTGACTGTAAAATCTTACTCCACAGACTTTCATTTGGTGACCAGGAGATGGAATCAATGCTCCATCAGATCTATCAGGCTATCTTATTAGTGTCACTACAGCAAGCTCAACAAAAAGAAGAATGTAAAACCAGATATCCTCAAACCTTTACAAAATCCTCTTCTCATCAGATGCCTTCCCTAAAGATGCAGCACCATATAAACTGCACAAGACCTTCATTCAAACAGTTCCCTTTTCCATCCAAAATGTCTTTTTTTCCAGTACCAATGGCTTCTCTTAAAGGCCCTGCTCTCCACCCTGCAGTCCAGGAGCACCTGGATCCCACAGCTGGTCTTGCAACTCTCACAAAGGAACTTAGGTCTCTCTGATGCAAGCAGACTACGGCTCCAGTGCTTTTGTGTTGCTCTGCCCCACACAGTCCATTTTCTGGGCTCTCACACACATGGCCCTTCAAGGACCCTTGTTGCCAATGCCAACACCTGAAGGGAGGCAGTAGCCAGGTGGAGGTTGGTCTCTTCTCCCAGGCAGCCAGCAACAGAACAAGGGGACACAGTCTCAAGTTGTGCCAGGGGAGGTATAGGCTGGATGTTAGGAGGAAGTTCTTGCCAGAGAGAGTGATTGGCATTGGAATGGGCTGCCCAGGGAGGTGGTGGAGTAGCCGTCCCTGGGGGTGTTCAAGAAAAGCCTGGATGAGGCACTTAGTGCTATGGTCTAGTTGATAGGATGGGGCTGAGTGGTAGATTGGGCTGGGTGATCTTGGAGGTCTCTTCCAACCTTGTTAATTCCCTGATTCTATAAGCTTGACCATCAGACAGAAGAGATGGTTGTACAGCACAATCCATCTTGTTTTAAATAAGCTAAGGTTGGTCCGAGACAATTAATTTGGTGCCCAACATGGGGCTCAAACCCACAGCCCTGGGATTTAGAGTCCCATGCTCTCAAATTAATTGTCTGGGTTCTAATTTAAATTCCCAGAGACTCAAATATATTTGATAGAACCAAATAACAATTTATAGAGTGCCCTTCCCTCTTCCCCCTTCTTTCCCAAAAGAAAGGAATTATATGTAGAAAGAGGAAAGGTAAGCACACCCAGATAAATAACCTCACTCTGATTTGGATGTTAAAAAGAAGAAAAGTTTAACAATCACTTAAAAAGGTATGTGAGGTAGGGAAGTTAGAAAGGTCTAGGGAAGGGAAAACAAATACAAAATGTGTAAATACAGCCTTAGATTTTGATGGTAAGGGGTTTGTCTGCCTCGTGGGTGATGGCCACGTGGTAAGAACCAGGAACAGGGTGGTCATGCTGGTAAGCAGGGAGGCAGGGAGCACAGGGAAGTAGGAAGACCTCCTGCTTTTATAGACCTTTAGACAGGAAGGGGGAGTGGGCTAACCATCACCTGGTGGTGTTCAGACCCACCCCTGGGGAGGGGTCGAGACCACCTAGGGTCAGGTTCAAGGTCACTCCCCCTGGAGGGTTAACCCTATACATGTTCAAAAAAGCCTGGATGAGGCACTTAGTGCCACGGTCTAGTTGATTGGCTAGTGCTGGGTGCTAGGTTGGACTGGATGAGCTTGGAGGTCTCTTCCAACCTGGTTGATTCTATGATTCTATGAAAACAAGTCTTGGTACCTGCAGCATGGGCAGACACCCTATCACAGTATCACAGTATTACCAAGGTTGGAAGAGACCTCATAGATCATCAAGTCCAAGCTGTTACCACAGAGCTCAAGGCTAGACCATGGCACCAAGTGCCACATCCAATCCTGCCTTGAACAGCTCCAGGGACGGTGACTCCACCACCTCCCTGGGCAGCCCATTCCAGTAGCCAATGACTCTCTCAGTGAAGAACTTTCCCCTGGAGTAGCTTGAGGCTGTGTCCTCTTGTTCTGGTGCTGGCTGCCTGAGAGAAGAGAGCTCAGCCAGCCTAACAGTCAGCAATGCACAGGACACTTAGACTGGAAATCGGAGGCCAGCGGCAGGGTGCTGGAAGAAAAGGTCTGCTCCACGGAGGAGGACAAAGCAGGCTGCACAGGTTACATTGTTACACTGCCACAGCAACTTCACCATCATGGAGCACACTGCCAAGCACCAGAAGCAGAGCAGAACTAGTGGCAATAACAAGTATCAGCAACAGGCTGATGACCATCAGACAAATGGTGCAAGGATGAAGCAAGTCCCACAGCAAACTAGGAAATCTGATAAGCGTGTCATGCTCATCAGACAGCAAGGCTGGGCCCAAATCCTCTCTACAATGCACCAAGGGAGATTTAAGTTGTATATTAGGAAATAATTCTGTCCTGAAAGAACGGTTAGGCATTGGAACAGGCTGCCCAGGGAGCTGCTGAAGTCACTCTCCCTGGAGGTGTTTAAGAAATGTGTGGACATGGCACGTTGGGACGTTGTTTAATAGCCGTGGTGGTCTTAGGTTGATGCAGTCACCATCCTCAATGATCTGAGAGGTCTCTTCCAACCAAAACAATTCTTTAATTGTACAACACAGTTTAAAGGAAGCAGGGGAATGGTCAGATCTGAGCTCCTGGGCTACGGGTGAGATTGCTGAGGGCCCTCATGCCCTGCTAGGTGTTTCCTTCTGGGGCTGGTTTGTGTCAAGAACTGTACCACTGGTTCCGTGGGACAGAGTAGACACTTTGGTTTCTGAAGTTCAGATTGTGTTTCCTCAGTTAAGAGTTTTTCTTATTACAGGTATTTCAGGCAGGCCTCTGCATTCATCCCTCATCTGAGATGAGGTTTGTCATGGTTGAACTAAATTGTCTCTTACACTTGGGTTTGCACCTCCAAGTACTAGAGAAGAATGATTTGTGAGACCCCTGTGACATTTCTTTCCCAGTTTGTCCTGAAACACTATGCTTTTCCCTCAGTCACCCTTCTGGCTCTGTAGTCCTTTTCCAGGCTGATATGCCTGCCATGAGTGCTATCCTTGAAGAACAAAACCAGATCTGTGAATTTCCCAGGCATTCAGTTCCCACCATGCCTACAGCCCTGAAGAGAACCAAGCATAGATTTCAACCCAGCACTTTTATAAAGCCACACTTAGCGAAAGGGGCTTCACAGCACACTGTAGCTATCCAGAACTTTCTTGGCACTGGCTGGAGAGGGGATGGTTGCCTTGTGCAACCTATGGAGCTGTGTGCTCCTTTAAGTACAAAGTCATGATGTGATAAAATGGAAGATGGAAATGTGCATGGCTGTGATGATAATAACCTCCAGTTCTCTTTAAACTTACCAGGAGCAATGAGGTGAGAGCTTAGTTAATCAATCCTGAGGAATATTTTCCTGCTATCTTTTCCATCAGCAAAAGGATGAAAGCAGAAATGATGAAGATGATTTATACACAGCAAAGAAAGGCATAAGGAGGTCAAAGTGCAGTTGGCTCAACACAGCTTGATTAAAACAGGCAGTGCAAGAAACTGTTGATAACAGCTTCACAAATCTTTCCTTTTTGAAGTGGCCCCATCCCAATTAGATGAGGTCTTGAGGTAAAACTGCTCTGAAACTGAAGAGCTTGTCATTGTCCTACCCTAGCACTTAGACATGCTGAAGCAGAAGGCAGTGATAGTAGTCCAGGCAGGGTACATATCTCACAAATTGTACTGGGGTTACTGTGGTTTTGCCACATGTGTGGCTGTTTGAGGCTTTCAGAGGGATTACCTGAGTGAGAAGTTGGTTATTGACAAAAGCTGAGGCACAGTAAAAAAAAAACAAACAACAAAATTCTGCCCTCAAAAGCTTGTAAGTCCAAGTTTCACTGTGGACTCTTGGATTAATTGCAGGATTGCAGAGGGTAAAGATGTTAAGAAAGGAGAGCATGCATGTGTATGTGTCTGGACTGATTGCATAGGGAAAGAGAAAAGCAGAAAAATACTCAAATTCAGACTGGCAGAGGAAGCAAGTTGGGGTGAGGCCAAGCCTCTGCAGCGCATTTGATTGCCAGTGATGGCAAGAATTCTGTGTGTGGTTGAAAGTCCTCATGTTCATAGTCCCATCAGAATTCATCATAGAATCACAGAATCATTCCAGTTCGAAAAGACCTTCATGATCATCAAGTCCAATCTTTCTCTAGCTCTACCAAGGCTGCTGCCAAACCACGTCTCTCAGCACTACACCTCTGCCTCTTTTAAAACACATCCATGGATGGAGAGTCAAATACCTCTCTGGGTAAGCCTGTTCCAGTCTTCAAGAACTCTTTCAGTCAAGAAGTTTCTTTTAATATCCAACCTAAACCTCCCATGGGGGAACTTGAGACTGTTTCCTCTTCTCCTACCACTTATTACTGGGCAGAAGAAAGCAACTTTGCTCCAGCCTTCAGGGAGCTGTAGAGAGTGAAAAGGTCAACTTCCCTTTCTCCAGGCTAAGGGACCCTGATTTCCTCACCCACTCCTCACAAGACCTTTTTCTTCAGACCCTTCACCAGCTTTGTTGTTCTACTGCTCACATCAAGAGTCGTAGATTCATAGAATAGTTTGGGTTGGAAGGAACCTTAAAGATCACCTAGTTCCAACCCCCTGCCATGAGCAAAGACACCTTCCACTAGACCAGGCTGCTCAAGGCCTCAGCCTAGGCTTGAACACCTCCAGGGAATGAGCACCCACAACCTCCCTGAGCAGCCTGTTCCATTGTCTCACCATCCTTACTCTAAAGAATGTCTTCCTAGTCTCCACTCTAAATCTCCTCTCCTCAATTGCAGCAAGCCCTTATAAAATGTCCCTTCCCGGCTTTCTTGTAGCCCCCTTCAGGTACTGGAAGGCTGCTCTAAGCTGTCTCTGGAGCATTCTCTTCTCCAGGCTGACCAGCCCCAGCCCTTTCAGCCTATCTGATAGGGGAGTTTCTCCAGCCCTCCAATACTTTTGTGGTCTTCTCTGGACCTGCTCCAGCAATTTGATGTTCCTCTTATGCTGGAGGCGTAAGAACTGGATGCAGTATCCCAGGTTGAGTCTCAGCAGAGCAGAGAAAAGGGGCAGAATCCCCTCCTTGTCCTGCTGCTCTCACTGCTTTGGATGCAGCCCAGCACACAGTTGTCTTCTGGACTGCCAGTGACCATTGCTGACTCATGCTGAGTTTGTCATCAACAAACACCCCTAAGTCCTTCTTCTCCAGACTGCTCCCAAGCCACTCCTCACCCAGCCTGGATTTGTGCTTGGGATTGCCCCAACCCAGATGCAGGACCTTGCACTTGGCCACGTTGAACTTCATAAGGTTTGTTTAGGCCTAGCTTTCCAGCCTGTCTGGATCCCTCTGAATGCCATCCCTTCCTGTAATGTTCATGTCAAGAGTTGGTAACAATGTGGATATTTGGACTGCTGTGGCTGTAGCCACCTTTGAAAGAGATCAGGGCCAACTGTTTAGTGGCTGAGAGCAGAATGGACCTTTGAGATCATTTGTGGGAGAAATATTAAAACCCATTTTAATGTAATAGTAGCTTCAGATAATGTTACAGAAAAAATATGCAGCCCATATGAATGGAAGGTACAGGAGGTTCTCTTCCCTTTCTACTCTGTCCTGATGAGGCAAAATCTGGAATATCGTGTCCGGTTCTGGGCCCCTCAAGTCAAGAAGGACCTCAAGAGACTGCTTTAAAAAGTCCAGTGCAGAGCCATAAAGGTGCTGAAGGGAGTGGAACATCTCCCTGCTAAGGAAAGGCTGAGGGAAGTAGGGATCTTTAGCCTGGAGAAGAGACTGAGGGGTGACCTCCTTTGTGTTTATAAAGATGTGCAGTGCAGTGTCAGGAGTGTGGAGCCAGGCTCTGCTCAGTGATGTCCAGTGATAGGACAAGGGGCAGTGGAGCAGACGAGGTTCCATGTGAACATAAGGAAAAACTGTTTCATTGTGAGGGTGACAAAATACTGGAACAGGCTGCCCAGAGAAGTTGTGAAGTCTCCCACTTTGGAGACATTCAAAACCTGCCTGGATGCATTCCTGTGTGACCTGAGGTCCCTTCCCACCCCTAATGGTCTGTGGTCATATCTGTCTGGGTCCTGCTGATTTTCTTCACTGCCACTGTCTATATGCAGATCCCATATGGACCATGCAGCTTAGAGCAACCTTGGGGCAGCTTCAAATGATAATGTGGCAGTTCTAGTCTTGAGCATCATTCCATTACAAACAGCTTTCTCATAGCCTGCAATTTTTCACTTGTTAATCAGTCTGCCTCATGAAGCTGAGAAGATAAAGAACTGAGTTTTCTAATGCAGTCTTTGTTAGTGTTGGTTATTTGATAAGAGATAGCCAGGAACTAATTAACAAAGATTGTCTGATACAGATTCTCTAATCTGATCTCCTGTCTGACCTTTGGTGAATATGAAGGGCTATGTATTACAGGTACTATTTACAGCATGTCTGAGGAGACAATCTTCATTTTATTAACCTGCACATAAGTAATTTCCAGACAGCCATCCTCTTGTTCCTCTGTGGGATAGAGGCAGATAGCTGATGGGATACAAAATATGTCCAGTTTTAGCGTAGAAAAGCAAAAGGCAGTCATGCCACTGTCCCTTTCTCTGAGAGAGAGAGGGTAGGATGTAATTCCCTTCATCTCACAAAGAAACTACTTGGCCATGCTGACATTTGCAGCCCTCTGGGATAGCCCCAGCTACTGACCTGTTTGCTAAACACTGGTTCAAGCTGTGTCAGCTCTGTCGAAAACTATTTCCTGGCATTTGTGCTCAGCTGGTATTGTTCTGCAGTACCCCAGACACAATTGCTTCCTTTTTTGAGGAAAATAACCTCTATACTTAGACCACTGAAAACCTGGGTGTTGAACACCTTCCCTGTCTTTTATCCACCTCCTCTGCTGGGAGACGTCGTGGCTGGTCATAGCATGTACATTAGTCATCCTTCACCTCTGCAGTGTTAGTGGAGTTGTACCTGAGAAGCTGGATGGCACAAAAATGACCTTTGAATGCTTTGGATTCTGCAAGTGCAGTTATGCTTAGAAATACAACTCAGAACCACCACCCCTTGAGCAACAAACCCAGCAACATCTGCCTTGGACTGGAAGGGAAGCAGAGGGACAAACGCCTGAAGCTATTTCCTTCTGTCAAGTTACCAAGAATACATCTAATTAGAGAGCTCAGTTCTGCACATCATGACAGCACCATGCAATAGTAAGCAATGGAAGTTACTCACAGGCATGTCTGGAATTCTTTGAAGGTGTTCACATTGCAAGAAACTTTCTGTTTGCAGCTCTAGCACTGCTAGACAGTAATTCAGATTGGAGGACAGCACTAGACACTAATTCGGATTGGAGGATAGCACTAGACAGTGGAGCCCCCAACACAAGAAGGACATGGAACTGCTGGAGCGGGTCCAGAGGAGAGCCACAAAGATGATCAGAGGGCTGCAGCAGCTCTGCTATGAGGACAGGCTGAGAGAGTTGGGGCTGTTCAGTCTGTAGAAGAGAAGGCTTTGAGGAGACCTTATAGTGGCTTTCCAGTATCTGAAGGGAGCCTACAGGAAGGCTGGGGAGGGACTACTGACAAGGTCTAGTAATGTCAGGACAAGGGTTAATGGGTTTAAACTGGAAGAGGGGAGATTTAGACTGGATGTTAGGAGGAAGTTCTTTACAGTGAGGGTGGTAAGACACTGGAACAGGTTGCCCAGGGAGGTTGTGGCTGCTTCCTCCCTGGAGGTGTTTAAAGCCAGGCTGGATGAGGCCTTGAGCAGCCTGCTCTAGTGGGAGCTGTCCCTGCCTATGGCAGGGGGTTGGAGCTGGTTGTTCCTTGAGGTCCCTTCCAACCTAAACCATTCTATGATTGTATGATTCAGATAGGAGAAGAACACTTCTGCTTCCTTCCTCCAATTCTGTGTTGTAGACATCTGTAAGCTCCCCAAGCTGTTCCCCACATCTCCAGGGAGTAGGTTTGAGTGGGTATTATGCCATAGCATTCCAGAAGCACCTCATCCTGCATGCTTAACAGGCATATGCCCAATGGAATTGGTTTGGGGCTTACATTTTAGACAATGAGATAAACAGGCCTAAGTTTAAACAGATTCAGTGATTCAGCAAGAGAGATAAATGCACCAGAGCAGGGAAAAACTACAAAACTGCACATGAAAATGTGTGAAGTTGTACAGAATTGCATTTTTCCCAATAATTTTATTGAAAACATTCACAAGAACATATTTTGGGAAGAAAATATTGAAGGAGACAGAGTCTGCTCTTCTGAGATCAGAATTAGCCATCGGTTTCCAACCTGTGTAGAAAAAGCCAGTGGCAATCTGGGCTGCCTTTACAGGCCTTTGGTGCACTCATTTCTTGCAAGTCGTGCTGAGTCTGTGCATTGTGTGATCAGCAGGAAGAGGTCAGAGCTGAGAGAGAAAAAATGATGAGCAGATCGTTGACTTGGAACGAGCAACTTGTGCAGTGTGAGAGAGATTAAAAATACCAAAGTGATTTATGCCAGCTGAGGATCTGAGCTGGCTACTTTAGTTTTGGCCACTGGCCAACCTAAAGGGTGAGAATGGAGCTCAGCAGTCTGCAAATAACTGAAGGCTGTTAAATAACAAGGAGGAAATGAAATGATTTAATGAAGCACACAAAGGTGTAACTAGAAGTAGCTGGAGTTAATTAAGGAAGGGAAAATTGTAAATGAGTATCCAGAAAGCATCTTGCTAATGAAATATAATAGCTTGCAAATCACCTTTGCCAGAGACCTTTAAAACTGGGTGTGACAGAATACAAACGTCTTGCAGGACCAGAAGGATTGTGTGTTTATAGCAGGTGAATTTATAGGTACCATGGGGCTAAGCTTGCTGAGGCTTTACAGTCTTGGGCTCATCATCTTTAATATTTCCCTACCAAACAATATGTACATCTGACATGTTGCAGACCATCACCTACATTTGAGAGTCATGCACATATACTCACCATATTTTTTTTCCTCCTTTTAATGTATATCTGCTCCTCTACTGAAAAACAAAACCCAACCCAACCCCAGCTGGTAAGGCTTGCTTAGTAGAGAACTGAGACTGTGGTTAAATGGTGAAAAGTGGTGGTAACTATAGAATCCAAATCATTGAATTGTTTTCACTGGTGAAGGCCTTTCAGATCATCAACTTCAACCATTATCTAACTCTGCCAAGTCTGGTGATAAACCATGGCCTTTAGAACCACATCTCTGCATCTTTGAAATACCTCCAGGGACGGGAAGCCTGTTCCAGTCTTTGAGAACCCTTTCAGTCAAGAATTTTCTTCTCAGATCCCATCTAAACCTCTCCTGATGCAACTTGAGGCCACTTCCTCTTGTCCTATCACTTGTTACTAAGGAGAAGAGACCAATACCCACCTGGCTCAAACCTCCTTTCAGGGAGTTGTAGAGAGCCAAAAGGTCTCTCTTCAGCTTCCATTTCTCCAGATTAAACAACCCTAGTTCCCTCAGCCCCTCCTCACCAGTCTGTTCTCCAGACCTCTTACCAGCTTTGTTGCCCTTCTCTGGACTTGCTCCAGCACCTTAATGTCTTTCATGTAGTTAGGGCCCCAAAACTGAACACAGTACTCAAAGAAGAGTAGCCAGGAGAGCCGTTGCCAAAGTTCTTGTGTCCAAAGATGTTTTCTGAGCTGTCTCAGAATTCTTAGAAGAAGTCCACCCTGCAGTGAAGGCACTGGAATGGGACTGCCTGTCAGCTTCCAGGTAGGAGACACCTTTGAGCTCGGTCAGGCACCTGTGTGATGAAAAGGAGAGGTAGAGAATTGTTACTGCTCCCTTGACATTAGATCCAGTAGCAACAGCCTTGGATAACCAGCTCAGATATTCGAGAGATGGAGATTATTGTGCATTTGCTAAAACGACCACATCTGAATTTATTTCACAGCTCATTAGGGAGCTGTGTATAATAAATTAGCCAGCATGTAATGATCAGCTAACCTGCCAGCTCCCTGCTTTGGTTTATGCTTTAAGCTGCTGAATGTGAAGAAGCAAATAGTGCATAATTTGACCATAGTTTCATTCTTCAAGTGACAGAGACAGTGACTTGACAGAGGTTTTTTTTTTCTTTCCCTCAAAGCTAAAGTGGATTCTCACCCACCTAGAGGTGGTTTCCTGCACTCTAGAGGGCTGTTGAGCTCATGAGGGCTGTTTCCAGTTGGTAAGAAAGGACACATTAGCAGAAAGACAGAACTACCTAAGGGCAGGAGGGTCTATTTTCCTTTCCTAATTGGTTCCCACAGGGATGGTTCCTTTCTGACCAGTAATTTTCACTGCCCATTGGGCAGGATTTCCAGACAGGCTTGAAATATCTTGTAGACTTCAAGGACATGCTAGGCTAAATGTGGGCTCAGCCTCACCACTTGTTACTCACTCTGGGCTGTGGTGTCAGCTGGCTGCTACACAGCATCAGGCATAGGGCAGAGTCTTCACTGCATTTTCCCCTGGTAATAGCTCTGTGGGGTTTTGGAGTTTTATGACTGCACAGCCCCAGTTTGCTTTCTGGTCCCACCTTGCCATCTCTAGAGCTGTCAGAAGGGACAGCTGCTGAAGTGGGAGAGAGTGGCAAAAGCAGGAGGAATTCCTGTGAGCATTTTTTTTTTATAAGCAATTTAGCTTTCCAAAGAATAAAGGCCTTTTATTCTTAGTGTTAGTATTTTTCAGAATTTGAACCCTCTTGGAAAGAGATTCTTACCTAATTCTCTCCTGCTTTGGGATTTTACAGTCATTGCCTAAAATAGGTGTCTGCAGAGTGAAGAAAATGTTTTAACAACTTCTTTGGCACTTCCTAGGAAAGAATAATCAATTACTGGAAGTAGGAAAATATAGGTGGATGGATGGGTGGATGATAGTATTTATGCTTCCTCATAGCAAAAGCTTTTGATGGTGATCAGGGAGATTTTGTGAGATGTTTCACTGTGGAGTGTTTCCATTTTCTGTCAGTACCACTCATTCACAGGATTGATTTCTTTTCGCAGGCAGGCTGTTGCAGGCCACAACGCTGTCTGTGAGACTGTGTGGGGACAATTCCTGTTCCCTCCTCTGGCATGTTTGTATTAAATCTGGTCTAAAGACAGAAACTGTACTGACTGTCTATGCAGATTTCCCTGCAATTTCATTAAATCAGCCACATCTCTGACTTTGATGTGTACTTTAGATTGGAGAGTGCTTTATTCTGTGTTCCCTGAGTTGTTAAAAGAGAGAAAAAGAGAGCAACCCAGGCAAATCTTGGACACTCTTATCTGATATTAGGAGTGTCCTATGGAAAAAATGTATCTTTACCAAATCAGATTTCAGATGTAGGAAGGCTGATACTCAGATGGACTCAGGTTCTTCCACGAAGCAAGTCACAAATGCAGACTTTATTTTACAGGCTGGCATTAAGAAATTGGCAGCATTCACAGGTACAAAAAACTAATACACAAGTGTTAAGGCAACTCAAACCAGTGGCCACATTTTGAAACTCAGCACCTTCCATCTGCTGGGATGAGGCTGAGGCTTTGTCCTCTCCTATAGTTGTACATTTGATGGGTTTCTGTGCTGAGCTGCCATGTGGGAACCACAGGCACCTTGCAGCAGGCAGTAACTGTGACTGTGTGGATCCAGGCTGTGCTGTGCCTCTGTTTTGCCAGCTGAAACCACAGGAGAAATTGCACTTGCTTCTTCACACCTGTTTGGTGACAAGTGCTTTGTTACAGCCGGGACCTGAGGCTAAGAAAAATGGCCTGCCTTTATCACAGAATGCATGAGGTTGGAAGGGACCTTCAAAGCTTATCTAGCCCTACCCCCCTACGGTAAGCAGGGACATCTCCAACTATCAGGTTGCTCAGTGCCCCATCAAGTCTGACCTTGAGAGTCTTCAGGGATGAAACCTCCACCACCTTACTGGGCAACCCATTCAGAGTTTCACAATCCTTGTAGCAAGGAACTTCTTCCTAATGTCTACCCTAAATCTGCCCTTCTCTAGTTTAAATCACTGTCCCTTGTCCTGTCACAACAAGCCCTTCTGAACAGTCCCTCGCCAGCTTTCTTGCAGGCCCCCTCCAGGTACTGGAAGGTTGCTATAAGGTCTCCCCAGAGCCTTCTCCAAGCCCCAGCTCTCTCACCTTACTTTGTAGCAGAGGTGCTTCAGCCCTCTGATCATGTTTGTAACTTCCTCTCAACCTGCTCCAGCAGATCCATGTCCCAGTGTTGAGCGCCTCAGAGTTGGTACTCCAGGTGAGGTCTCAGCAGAGCAGAGCATAGGGGCATAATCACTTCTCTCAATCTTCTGATCATGCTTCTTTTGATGCAGCCTAAGGTGCTATCGGTCTTTTGGATTGCGAGTCCATGTTGCTGGTTCACTTTCAGCTTCTCATCCACCAGTACCCCAAAGCCCTTCTCCACAGGGCTGCTCTCAATCTCATCGTCCCCCAGCCTGCATTGTTAAGGAGGATTGCCCTAACTCAAGTGCAAGACTTTGCACTTGACCTTGTTGCACCTCATGATGTTCACCTGGGTCCACCTCTCCATCTTCTCCAGATCCCTCTGGCATATCAAGAGCACCACTTGGTGTCATCTGCAAACCTGCCGAGGGTGCACTCAATCCCAATGTCTATATCATTGGTAAAGATATTGAACAGCACTGGTCCCAATATGGACTCCTGAGGGCCACCCACCACTTGTCACCAATCTCCATCTGGATATTGAATTCTTGACCACTATTCTCTGGATGTGACCATCCATTCAATTCCTTACCCACCAGCCAACCCACTGAATCCATATCTGGTTGGATTAGAGAGAAGGATGTTGTGGGGGACTGTGTCAAAGGCCTTTCAGAAGTCCAGAGAGATGACATCCATGGCCCTTCCCTTGTGCTGCCCTATGCAACTGGCAACCCTACTACACAGCTACCCACTTCACACATAGATCCACCCTGCAAACATCTGATGTTTTCTGACCTAAATAGGAGGTAGAAACAAGCTGCTGTGTGCAATAGGATGGAGAGATTTCCATTTCTCCCAAGCCATGCAGCCTACCGTAATTGCTTTCCTGTAATAGTGATACAGTGTTAGTTTTGCATGAATAATTCAGGGACAGTAAAATGATAAAGCTATCAACAAAAGATGGCTTCCAGTGATTATTTAATGCATTTCATAGCCATTTCAAAGACAAAAATATACATCTACGGGCAGAATGTGAAAGACTGCATTGAAAATGCATACAACTGTATTAACTCTATTGCTGGGGCAGAGCAAAAATAAGAGGCAGCTGAAGGCAGGGAATAAAACATTTTTATATTCCCTAAATGTGTACTGTCTTCTATTAAATAATGAACAAAAGATCTTTGCAAAACTGAGATACTATCTTTTGTGCAAGAGGTACACTTTATTTTGTGAGAAGGAATGGGGAGACTTGAAGAAGAGAGGACTCTTTTCTAGTGGGCTGGTTAATAAATGTGGCAGGATGTGAGCAGCACCAGCAGCAGCAGCAATATGTAAAGCAGCAGATTTTACACGTGGGCTACAAATACCAGAGGGTCCTAATGCTCTACTTCAGCCACATGCCCTGCAAGCAAAAAGCTCTTCTTTCTTTGTCCTCCTAACTCCCTCCCAAGTCTCCATGCACTGCCTGGTGTAGGAGTGGTGATCAAAAGTAGCAGCTGAAGACAGGTTAAAAACAAAACGTGAGAAGTTGCAGCTTAGAGATGTGGTGCTGAAGGCCATGGTTTAGCACCAGACTTGGCAGAGTTAGAGAATGGTTTGACTCCATGATCTTAAAGGTCTTTTTCAGTTGAAATAATTCTATGATTCTGAGCTTTCAGGCTGCAGTTGCTTTTTGTACAGTAACTGTCTGGCCCAAGATACTGTTGGAGCCAAAGGAACTGAGGAAAGTGGCTTTTTAGAGCAAAATTCCATGGCTACTGAAACCTCCTGACAGCTTCAGCTGTGCTAACAAGTGTGAGGGGTGGCATGAAGAGCAGCTTTAAGTGGAGCTGGCCTGTGCATTTTGCTTCCTGCTTGGAGCACAGTGAAGGTTGGGAGCCTCCTCATAATGCGAAGTGGGATATAGAATCATAGAATCATAGAATGGTTTAGGTTGGAAGGGACCTCAAGGATCATCCAGCTCCAACCCCCCGCCATAGGCAGGGACACCTCCCACTAGAGCAGGCTGCTCAAGGCCTCATCCAGCCTGGCCTTAAACGCCTCCAGGGAGGAAGCATCCACAACCTCCCTGGGCAACCTGTTCCAGTGCCTTACCACCCTCACTGTAAAGAACTTCCTCCTAACATCCAGTCTAAATCTCCCCTCTTCCAGCTTAAACCCATTCCCCCTCGTCCTAACATTACTAGACCGTGTAAATAGTCCCTCCCCAGCTTCCTGTAGGCTCCCTTCAGATACTGGAAAGCCACTATAAGGTCTCCTCGAAGCCTTCTCTTCTCCAGGCTGAAGAGCCCCAACTCTCTCAGCCTGTCCTCATAGCAGAGGTGCTGCAGCCCTCTGATCATCTTTGTGGCTCTCCTCTGGACCTGCTCCAGCAGTTCATAGGATGATTTGGCTTGGAAGGGACCTTAAAGATCCTCTGGTTTCAATTCCCTTGCCATGGGCAAGGGCACCTTTCACTAGAACAGGTTGCTTAAGGCCCTGTCCAACCTGGCCTCAAACACCTCCAGAGAGGGAGCATCCATGACCTCCCTGTGCAACCTGTTCCAGTGTCTGCACTGCTCCTGCCAGCCAGCCACTAGGAAAACATGTGAAACAAGATGCTTTATCTAGGAATCTTTCTGCATGCTCAGCCTCTCCACTTCTCCTTCAAGGAAGGTTCAGCCTCCTGAAGTGAGGAATGCCTG
Source organism: Tricholaema leucomelas (assembly GCA_013400475.1). NCBI lineage: Eukaryota > Metazoa > Chordata > Aves > Piciformes > Lybiidae > Tricholaema lacrymosa > Tricholaema leucomelas. The sequence goes on from WAAF01010899.1 coordinate 283,160, forward strand.
GATACAGTTTGGAGAATTGTCTGGGGCTCTTGGCAGTTTGCATGTTCAGCCACTGTCTCTGCTGAGGAGGCTCAGAGGACTGTGCTGCATCTCAGGAAACAGTGTGGGCACAGCCAACTGCTCAAGAGAGCAGCAGACTGTGCAGCCTGGATCTTGAGAATTAGTTGACCAAAGACCGAGGCTTACCAGCTGCTGTGGAAAATAAACCCTGTAAAGGCGGAGGCTTTGAATTTTTAGAGACAAGTCTGAAGTCACTCTTAATTTGACCACAGTCTGCTTTATGTAAATATTTTCTCCACACACTGAAGGTCTTTATGGCTATTTACCCTTCCAAAGTGCAAGCACCATTAGAGATCTGCCCCTGAATAAGCTTCAAAATTTCTCTCATATTAAGTAAATTGCTTTATTAAATCACAGAACCCATCTGGTTGGGAAGGGACCTCAAAGATCATCCAGTCCAACCCTCAACTCAGCCCCGAAGGGTCTACACTAAAGAATGTCTCTAAGCCCCAGGTCCACATGCTGCTTGAACACCTTCAGGGGTGGTGACTCCACCACTACCCTGGGCAGACCATTCTAATGTTGGAGAACCCTTTCAGTGAAGAAATATTTCCTAACATCCAGGCTGAACCTCCCCTGCCTTGAAACCATTTCCTCTGGTCCTGTTGACTGTCACCAAGGAGAAGAGGCTGCCCCCTCCTCACTCCAGCCTCTCTTCAGTTAGCTGTAGAGAGCAATGAGGTCTGTGTTCAGCCTCCTCTTCTCCGGAGTGAACACCTCCAGCTCCCTCAGCCCCTCCTCCTAGGCCAGATGCTCCAGGTCCTTCACCAGCCTTGTTGCCCTTCTCTGGACATGCTTCAGCAGCTCAGTGTCTTTCTTGTAGTAAGGTGTCCAGAACTGAACACAGTACTCGAGGTGTGGCCTCAGCAGTGCTGAGTACAGGGGGATGATCACCTCCCTGTCCCTGCTGGCCACCATGGTTCTGATACAAGCCAGGATGCCCTCATCCAGATCACCAAGAAAGGTTTTAGAGGACAGGTCCCAGTACTGAACCCTGGGGGACACCACTAGTGACTGCATGTCAGACAGTTTTAGCTCCATTCACCACCACTCTTTGACCCTATCCCTTTCCCCTCCCCCACCCCATTCCTCCTCATTTAAAGCAAGTTCACAGATCACAGCATATTAGGGGTTGGAAGGGACCTAAGGAGATCATCTAGTCCAAGCCCCTTGCCAGAGCAGGGCCACACAATCTAGCACAGGTCACAGGGGAACGCATCCAGACAGGCCTTGAAAGTCTCCAGGGAGGGAGACTCCACAACCTCTCTGGGGAGCCTGTTCCAGTGCTCTGTGACCCTTACAGGAAAGAAATCCCCCCTTGTGTTGAGGTGGAACCTCTTGCACTGCAGTCTTCAATGTCAGAGAAAAGGAAAAAGGAACATGCTTGACTTAATGTTTTTGCCTCTTTTCCTTCCCTATTCTATTACCCTTTACACTGCTCATTTACCTGCTCACCATTACAATAACTACCTGATGGTGGCATTTGGTGGCACAGTGATCCAGCCATGCTACATGAAGTGTGGCAGATGAATTCCATCATTTGAAAACCTGCTAGCTATGAGGGATCAGGCACTGCTTTTTGCTGTCTTTATTGACTATTCAAACTCCATTTTGCAGCACATCTGTTCCAGTGGCATGGTTTTCCATGCAAAAAAAATCTCAATTGTTTTCTTTCCTGAAACTGAACTGCTAAGTTCAGGTGGGTTGCTAATGTTTCAGTCATTTATTCAGACCAGAGAAAATTAGTAGTTTTGTTAATAAAATGGCTTTTCATTACCTTTCTAGAATTTGATTGGCTTTCAATAGGTAAATTAAAACCTTGCTTACTAACTGCAGCGCATGCAAGTGGCACTGGCATTCCTCCAGTATACCTGTGCCAAAGCTGAGCCTGGCCAGGATGTGACAAGGCAAAGGGAGAGATCTGAGACCATATGAATCCAGCTGATCTGAGTGATCCTGGTGGGAGATCTGACCACAAATCCCTCCTAATTCCTTTCTGTGCTTGCTTTCTGCTTGAGTTGCTTTGTGAAAAGACAGAATGATTGTCTTTTCTGACATGGTTCTTCGATTGGCACTGGGAAGTGTTTTCCTTTGGTGGAGGCTTCCACTTTGAAGGACTAGGAGTGCTTGCAAACTCAGTTAGCGTGTCTCATTTTGGCTCTGTTCAGTTTAGCAACGAGCAGCTGAGGAGTAACTTCATTAAACATGTGCTGTGTGGCAGGGGAGCATTGCTGTGCCAAAATCTATACTTCTGATGAAATATGCTATTTTAAAGAGATTCTTTATGCATTTATTCCCACAATAAAGATAACTGTATTTGTCTCCCATACAGTAACTTTCATGGACTTTAATAAATGTGAATTAAAGTGAACACAGCCATTTACTCTGCCAACAAAATGATAAATATCCCTTTGGAAGGAATCATCTAGTCCCAAGACCCCTGCCATGGGCAGGAACACCTTCCACTAGACCAAGTGGTTCAAAATCCCATCCAACCCCACTTTTCAATGCTTCCTGGGTTGGAGCCTCTAAATCTTTTCTGGGCAACTTGTTCCAGTGGCTCATCATTCCCATGGGGAAGAATTTTCCTCTAACATCTAATCTAAATGTAGCTTCTTCCAGTTTGAAGCCATTACCTCTTATCCTGTCACTCCATGCCTTAACCAAAAGCCCCTCTCAAGCTCTCCAGTAGTCCACTTAGTCTGCCACAATGAGAGACAGGAAGCAGCTTGATGCAAGCTAAGTTCCATTCATTGTACTTTCAGCACTTGGTTATATACACTTAACATAGGAGCTAAAGATCATGTCAAATCCTACTTGGTCATCAAGACAGACCTCAATACAGACCTCATACCTTAGCAACTGGATAAGCAAGGATTAACAAGAAACACAAGTTCCTGCTTTACATTGTTTCATCTGTTGCAACATCCTCTAAGGTCATTTTGATCCTCTAGTTTACTTAACTCAGTACTTTCCCACTTACACATTCTGAACCCATGGCTTATGTTCCAGTGTGTCAAGATCAAGCAGCTGTACAGCACTAAAAGTCCTACCATTCCAAACACTTCAAATCCTGGAAGATGCTTTAATCTGTGTCTGTAGCCTTCTCTTCTTCAGGCTGAACAACCTCAACTCTCTCAGCCTGCCCTCACAGGAGAGGTTCTCCAGCCCTCTGATCATCTTTGTGGCCTCCTCTGGACCTGCTCCAGCAGTTCCATGTCCTTCTTATTTTGGGAGCTCCATAGATGGACACAGCACTGCAGGTGGGGTCTCAGGAGAGCACCGTAAAGGTGGGGGGGATCCTCCTTCTCAATCTGCTGCCCAAGCTGCTTTTGATACAGCCCAGGATTTGTTTGGCTTTCTGGGCTGCAAATGCACATTGCCAGTTCCGAAATAGCCACATCTAGGCTAAAATCATCTGACCAAGACAATGTCTAAACTGAAAGCTAGCCCCTTTTATCCCATAAAATGTTGCCATCCAAAATAGCCATATCTAGGCTAAAGTCATCTGACCAAGACAATGTCTAAACTGAAATCTAGCTTCTTTTATCCCATAAAATGTTGCCATCCAAAATAGCCATATCTAGGATAAAATCATCTGACCAAGATAATGTCTAAACTGAAATCTAGCTCCTTTTATCCCATAAAATGTTGCCATCCAAAATAGCCATATCTAGGATAAAATCATCTGACCAAGATAATGTCTAAACTGAAATCTAGCTCCTTTTATCCCATAAAATGTTGCCATCTCTTTCTTTTTTACATTCCAAGTATTTCCTTTTCTAAGTACTTCATTCAGATACTTTTAAACAAGGACACAAACATGCTGGCGTTACTCAACCAAAACCGAGTTTCTTCTGGCTAAGAGTTTCGTTTTGATTGGTGTTGTTTTGAGCTCAGCATCCAGGTCACTGTCTGCTGAGCCCTCTGAGGACTTCAGTTTTTGGTAAGCTCCCTCTGGCCAAATGCCCAGTCCATGCTAATGCACTTGCTGCCATTTCCAGAATTCTACCCAGATGGTCTTTTCCTCTGGAATAGTTTCGATGCTCACTCTCGCATTTTCCTCAGGGGAGAAATACATAATTTAATTTGTGGCTTTCAGTAGTCTTACTAATGATATTCTGCTTGTTCCCTTGTTTTTAAGTAGTTACAGATGCTTCCCTGGCACTTTTATATTGTCCTGTATTGTTTCCATCAGTTGCTCCATTTCTGGAGGGAGACATGTAAACTGTACTTTAGCTTCTTTGAGACAAAGCTGACAGAGCTATTGAAAATGAGCCATATCCTGCTGCTGCAGGTTTTGCCTTTTTTTTTTTTGGGTGGCACTTTGCAAGAGAGAGATCACAAAGTAGATCTATGTGAGACATTTGTCTCGGTTCTAATTTAAATTTTTCAGAGACTCAGATAAACGTGATGGAACCAATAACAATTTGTAGAGTGCCCTCCCCTCTTCCCCCCCTCCTTTCCCCAAAAATCAAAGAAGTAGAGAGGAAAAGTAAGCACACCCAAATAAATCAATCTCACTCGATTTTGGAAGTTAAAAAAGAAAAGTGTAACAATAACTTAAAAAAGATATCTGAGGTAGGGAGGTTACAAAGGTATAGAGAAGGGAAAGCAAATGCAAAAGGTATAAATACAACCCGAGTTAGTGATGGTGCCTTTGTCTGCCTGGTGGGTGATGGCCACCTGGTAAACAGCTGGTAATGTGTGCAGAGGGATGCAGGGATGCAGAGAGCTGCAGAGTGGTCCAGAGAGAGAGTGAACAGGAAGTACCTCTGCTTTTATGGGATGGGAAGGGGGAGTGGGCTAACCATCACCTGGTGGTGTTCAGACCCACCCCTGAGGAGGGGTCAAGACCACCTGAACTCAAGCGTCAAGTTCAGGGTTACTCCCCCTGGAGTGTTAGCCCTATACAGAAAATGCAATACCAGAATGCTTGTGTTGTAGTTTGAAGCCAGGAGCTACCAGGACTGGCTGAGAGAGGTGACTCTTACTCCTCTTGGAGAGTAAGAATGAAGATGCTGCAGACTGACTGGAAGTTTAAAGAGAGATTCTATTTACAGGTGCATATATGCAAAAGGCATATATGTAGAATGGATACATCCACAAGCTAAGCCAAGTCTATCAGATTAAATCCATCTCGAATCCTCCACCGCTTCCACCCTCGGCAGGCCTGAGAGTAGGCCAGAACTGCCCCCCTGATCTCAGGGGGGCCGCATGATGCAGCTGGAAATTCCCTGTCAGCTAGGAGCCATCTGCCCCACACCGCACATGAGACAAGGAGGGAGGCTGCGCTTCCTGCAGACAGGTGTGAAGGGGGAAGAGACAGGGTGGGAAAGAGAGAGATAGCAGCCAGGCACTGGCCTATAAGCTGTGACACCAGAAAACATGGAACAACAATGTTGCAACATCCTCGCTCTCTCTAGTTTTCTTAGGGAAACCTGGGACCCCTCACACTACAACAGATTGTTTCTCCAAGTCCAAAGAGCCTCAAGTAGGAAACCATTAACTCCCGGTTCAGAACTTGCCCTTTAGCAATACAAACATTATTAAAACAACCTTTTAAGGACACTGCTGGTGAAGATGTCTGAGTACTTCTTTATCAGCGTCTCAGCAGTGCTAACTTGAGGCGTGGGCCTGAGGAGCTCAGCCTGTCTTTTGATCTGACAGGTTCACGGTTCTGCCACTAGCAGTAAATCCAGCCTGTGCATCAGCTATGACACTGCGGGGCTGTCTGTGTAGCGTTCCTGGGGCCTCTACTCTGCTTCAGAGAACCTCTCACTGTGTTTAAGAATGTTTTAAGCAAGGTGTGCTGCAGTAGTTCGCATATTTCTGCACACAAGCAGAAATTACTTCATCCTTAGAAGATCTTACCTTTGCTTCTGCAAAAGCAAGATAGAGGGTTGTTATGTTCCCCTTCAGACGTTCTTTTTTACCCTCCCGTGCTACAGCTAGCTGAAAGCAAATGTTCCCTGGAAGAAACCTCCCCCCTGCCCCCCCCCCTGTTAATTAGAGCAGTACTTCTATTCTGGATGAAAAGACACATATTTATTTCCTGAAAGAAGTATTTTGAGGTGGAGTTTGTGGTTGCCTCTGTGTAGGTAGTGTCCCCCCCCGCCCCCAGCACCTGTGGTCAGTCTACTTTGCTCTAAATGCTGTGAATTCAAAGAAAGGCTGTGAATACAAATGTTCCTCAGAAACTGCCTGTTCTGGCATTACAAAAGCTGTACACACCAACAGTTCACATTGCATCTGGGTGCTCTATTAGCTACCCTACTGATAAAAACTGCAGCAGAGAGCGGTCAGGTCTCTTTAGTATTTTTTCCCCATGTTTGTTCTTGGCCGTTCTTGCTTTTGCATGCCAAAGCAGCTTTTCTTGGCAACAGAATGAAACTTTGAATTCCTCTATATTGACAGTAGCAACAGCAAGGCAGGTTCTTTATCTACAAAGAAGCTGGCAGGCGCAGCCAGTTCCTCTTGTGGATAGAGAAATGCCAAGAGCTCTGGCACAAAGACTGCTGAACTGGATGGATTCAGCTGCAGCGTCTGTGGTGCCCATACATGGTTTGCTCACAAAGGAAAGTTGCAGCAGAAAGCAAGTTGTACTGAGGGAGGTTTAGGTTGGATGTGAAAAGAAAATTATTGACTGAAAGGGTTCTCAAAGATGGGAAGAGGGAGGTGGTTGAATCTCCATCCCTGGAGGTGTTTCAGAGAGGCAGAGATGTGGTACTGAGGGCCATGGTTTAGCACCAGCCTTGGCAGAGTTAGATAATGGCTGGACTTGATGATCTTGAAGGTCTTTTCCAATTGGAAATGATTCTATGGTTCTTTGTTTCTGTGATTCTAAGTTGGAGCAGGGTCTTTTGTACGGCAGCTGCCTGCAGGTCTGTAGAAAGATAGAGAGGCTGTGAAGGTGCAGTGTGGCTGTCACGCACGCACAGCCAGGAGCCCTGGCCAACTCCTACCTCCCAGTCAGCATGACAGAGCAGTACACAAGGATTATGTCTGAGTACATCTGCAGCACAGCACGCTTTGCCAAATGTCTGACAGCTTGAGGTGCCTGGCATATGGAAAAGGACCTGATGGTCAGGAAAGGAAAAGCAAAGCTATACCTCATTGCTTTGCAGGCAGGACACAGGACCAATTAGTCATTAAGGCTCTACAGGATGACTGGCAGCTTGAGTGATTGGAGTGGTTCATTTCAAATGCAGCCATTCTCCAGTTGCCTGCTGTAAGATAGCAGAGGTGTCAAGGGCTAAGGCTGGCCACTAACCAAGTGCCGGAGACTCTCTACTAGCCCCTCTCCCTTTCCAAAGGGAAGAGAAAGGGGGTAAGAGAGAGAGAGACTGATGGATTGGGAAAGAAACTAAACCTGCTTTAATGAAAACAATGGCAATAAAATGGATACAGATGGATACAAACCAATATGGAACCCTCCCTCTTATGCAATTGGTCATTGTCACTACTGATCATAGAATCATAGAATGGTTTAGGTTGGAAGGGACCTCAAGGATCATCCAGCTCCAACCCCCTGCCACAGGCAGGGACACCTCCCACTAGAGCAGCTCGCCCAAGGCTTCATCCAGCCTGACCTTAAACACCTCCAGGGAGGAAGCATCCACAACCTCCCTGGGCAACCCGTTCCAGTGCCTTACCACCCTCACTGTAAAGAACTTCCTCCTAACATCCAGTCTAAATCTCCCCTCTTCCAGCTTAAACCCATTCCCCCTCGTCCTAACATTACTAGACCGTGTAAATAGTCCCTCCCCAGCTTTCCTGTAGGCTCCCTTCAAATACTGGAAGGCCACTATAAGGTCTCCTCGAAGCCTTCTCCTCTCCAGGCTGAAGAGCCCCAACTCTCTCAGCCTGTCCTCATAGCAGAGGTGCTCCAGCCCTCTGATCATCTTCGTGATGATGTTGTGGCAGAAGCCCCAGACTGGACTCAACAGGAGACAGGATCTAGAGTCAAGAACTCACAGCCTGAGATTGAAAGCAGGACAATCAGAGCCTTTCTTAGATTCTAGCCATTGAAAATGAATAAGCAGCAGCTTGATCCTTGTGATCCCTCAGCTGTATGCTGAATATGACATCCATGGGATGGAATCTCTGATTGGTCAGGTCAAGCAGCTGAACTGTCCACTCCTCTTTCCAAGTGCAGCCTTTTACTCTGCACCCCCCCACAGCACACAAAATACAGCAATGCCCTGGGTCTGCACCCCAACCCTTGGTACTAACTCTGCTCACCAGTGTTGTCACTGCTAGGAGCAGCCACTCTTTGAAAACATTCCCTGAGCTGCAGAAAGAGACTGAGCAGAGCCTGAGGTGGGAAGTCACAGCACTGACCAGAATCTGTTGTAGCCCAGAATAGGCCAACTGCTAAGCCAGGCTTCCTGGAGAGCTTCCCTGTTTGTAAAAAAAAAGATAAAGTTTTTTATCCGATCAACTTGTGGAGCTAGAGACAACTGCAGAAAGTGCCATTAGGCAACTGTGTATTTTCCTATTCTACTGATCAATTTCTAGCTCAGGAAGATTGCAGATGTGATGCTGAATCTTCCTTTATTTCACTCTTACAAAGAGGCAGCATCTTCAGCCTTTCAAGGCACTTCCTATTATTGAGTATAGAGGGAGAGCATTCTTTCTACCCAAGTGTTTGATTTCAGAGCGTTTTTGAGCTGCTGTCTGAAACAAGAAGTTTTGGTGAAGCATGCTGCTATCTTACCTGAGATTACAGGTAAAACACAGATACGCTCCAGTGTTGCTTCCCAGACTGGTAAATGTCAGGGCTCTCCTTGTCACATCTATCTTTATGACCTTGCCCCCAGGGTGGCTATGGAAGTTGCAGGAATGCTCTTACCCAGACAGCTGTAAGCCTACCAAGGGCATCGGCTTTTCTTCTTTGTTTTTTTTTTAGGAGAGATAATTCTGGCAGTTGGATGCAACCACACAGTGGTTGTTCTGACATTGTTTGCAAGCTGGTCACACTCATCCCTGACTAGGAGCTGTTAAACTGGAACTCACACTCCATAGGTGTTGAGTGACATGCTGTTGTCCTAATGTGTCAAGCAACAAGTGCTGTCTTTTGGCAGCCTGAGCTTACATATCAGTTCCTGACAAGGTTTCAGAGTCTGCTCTGGCAACAGTCTGCTCTAGCTTTGCTCCTCTTCGAAGCCAAACTGCTTACCACTGAGCTGTCACATGCTAACTAATACAAGCAGCAAGCCTCTCTCTTGTCTGAGTTGCCACAAGACAAGGGAAGTCTGTGCACTGCAAACTTCACACAAATTAAGGCACTCTTCCCTGCCAACTGTGCTGTGTAGAAGCACATTTTTACTTTAAAGTGCTGCTGTGTCAACATTGCTGTGATAAAACAAAGCAGGAGTAAATTGGGAAGTACCAGCCACAGAGAGCCAGGTGGAAAATGCTTTCTGCACTAGGAATGGAAGTGTTTCACATAAAGACACAAATGTATTTCTGGAGCTAATAGTGACCTGTTGCCTTGGAGCTTAAGTCTAAAGCCCTGCTCTCACCTCATTCTGGATCATTATGTGGTGCATTATCACTACACAGATGACATGCTCACTTGTTTGTGTCTGTATTTCTTTCAGGGGGTAAATAATGGAAGTGGAGGCAGGCCTGGAGCTCACAGGACCTCCACTCTTTCATGTGTGGCTGGATGACCTGGCACTATACTGAGATTCATCAGCTGGATGTCTGCGGGCAGCTCACTTTCCCTACAGGTCAGCTCTGCTCTCCATTCAGTGTACAAAGTTGTAGCATAGAGGATGACACCACAGGACACCTAAAGGCTACAACACCTTGCTCTGAGGGCCCTGGAGAAGTCCAGTGCTGAGCTACCAAGGTATCCTGTACCTTGTGTAGGGGAGGTAGATGTCCCTTGCCCTTTGAAGCTAAGCAGAGAGTCAAGAGCCTGTTCTCCTTGATCTCCAAGAAAAGGGAGGTCCTCAGGAGTCACACCTTTCTGTGCTTGATTTCTGCAACCTTGTCATTTGTAGGCAGGAGTTAAAGAGCCAGGTTGCTCAACCAGATAGTGAGAGCCAGCTCTCACTATTCAGCATGGCACAGTTGGATGTGCCACCAGGCTTCCCATAGAGCTACTGCTAATGCTGATTCCTTAAGTACCCTCCCAGTCTGGCTGGATTTCCTGAAGAAAGGTTGAGATTGTAGCAAGGTGAGTGTTAGTCTCTTCTGCCTAAGAACAAGTCATAAGAGTAGAGGGAATGGCCTCAAGTCACACCGGGGTAGAGTTAGGTTGGATTTGAGAAGAAACTTCTTGATTGAAAGGGTTCCCAAAGACTGGAACAGGTTCACCAAGGAGGTGGCTAAAACCCCAACCCTGGAGGTGTTTCAGAGAGGCAGAGATGTGGTGCTGAGGGCCATGGTTTAGCACCAGCCTTGGTAGAATTAGAGAGTGGTTTGACTGGATGATCTTATAGGTCTTTTTCCAACAGAAACCATTTTATGACTCTGATTCTAGGAAAGGCAGATTTTGTTTCAGGCTATCTGGTGGCTCCAGGTGCTGTGAGTATGACAGGTTTAATAAGGTGGCATTCCTGAGTTCATGAGCCTGCTAAAGGGGAAGTAGCAAGTCAGTATCTTCACCTAAGCATGTCTTGTGGTTTAACCCCAGACAGCAACTAATCACCATGCACCTGCTTGCTCACTCCTCCCTTCCCAGTGGGACTGGGAGAATTGACAAAAGGAAAACTTGTGGGTTGAGAATAAGAACAATGTAATAACTATAGTAAACTAAAATACAATAACATAAGTACAAATACAAGCATAAGCATAATGAATAATAATAATGATAATAATAATAATGAAGAATATAACAAACAGAGAGAGAAATAAAACCCAAGAAAGGACCCAATTGCAGAATGCAGTTGCTCATCACCTGCTGACTGATACCCAACCGATGATGTACACCTTCCCAGCTAACCCCTCACAATTTATATACTGAGCATGACATTCTGGGGTATGGAGTATCTGCTTGAGAGTTCAGCTGTACTCCCTCCCAGCTTTTTCTACACCTGTCTGCTCCAAGAGCTTGGGAATCTGAAAAATCCTTTACTTAGGATAAACACTACTTAGTGACAACTCAAGCATCAGTGTGTTATCAACATTCTTCTCACCCTAAATCCAAAACACAGCTCCTAGGAAGAAAATCAGTGCTATCCCAAACCAGCACAACCTGCTGCCTGGCTGAGCACTGCTTCCCATGCTGAACCAAGTCCCAGCCCTATCAGAAAAATCATCTGACCTCAGGTGAAACTTCTTTCTGCTTCTGATATATAAATAATGGTCAAAATGAAAAAGAATGCACTAACTAGCCCAGTACAAAGCCCAAACTGGGGTAAGGTGGCTTCTTCATTGGGGTCATTAAGAATGACAGTATTCTTGGGGCAGTTGATTTAGCTGCAGAAGAGTCTAAGCAGGAGAAAGAATTAGGAAAAAAAGAAGAGTATTTTAATCTGATGAGCATGCTTGCCTCAGTTTTGCCACTTTCCTGCATGGAAACCTTTTACCAGGTATTTTAAGCTTAAGAACACCTGGCACTGAGCAGCAGTTCCAGTGAAACAAACAAAACCCTCCTTTATTCAACTTGACTAACTCCAAGTTTTCAGGAGTTCTCAAAATCACCCTGCTTTTAGAGAGAAGTGTCACAGATGTGTGGTTTTGATCAAAGGACAAGGGACAATCTATGGATGTTATCTATCTGGACTTCTGTGAGGCCTTTGACACGGTTCCCCAAAACATCCTGCTCACCAAGTTGGAGAGATACTGGTTTGGTGGGTGGACTGTTCAGTGGATAAAGAATTGGCTGGATGGTCACATCCTAAGGGTAGCGCTCAGTGGCCTGAAGTCCAAATGGAGAGCAGTGACAAGTGGTGTTCCTCAGGGCTCTGTACTGCGACCTGTGCTGTTTAATGTTTTTATCAAGAGTGTAGACAGTGGGAGCCAGTGCACCATCAGCAAGTTTGCAGATGACACCAAGGTAAGTGGTGCCATTGATACCCCAGAGCGACAGGATGTCATCCAGAGGGACCTGGAAGGATGAACCCAGGTGAACCTCATGAGGTCAACAAGAGTAAGTGCAGGGTTCTGCACCTGGGTTGGGACAATCCTCACTATCAATACAGACTGGGGGATGAGGTGATAGAAAGCAGCCCTGTGGAAAAAGACTTGAGGGTGCTGATGGATGAGAAGCTGGACACAAGCAGTCAGTGTGCACTTGCAGCCCAGGATGCCAATGGCTTCCTGGGCTGCATCAAAAGCAGTGTGGCCAGCAGATCCAGAGAGGTGATCCTGCCCCTTTGCTCTGCTCTGGTGAGACCTCACCTGCAGTACTGCATCCAGCTCTGGAGCCCTCAATAGAAGAAGGACCTGCACCTGATGGAGTGGGTCCAGAGGAGGATCATGAAAATGATCAAGGAGCTGGAACACCTCTGCTATGAGGACAGGCTGAGGGAGCTGGAGTTGTTCAGTCTGGAGAGGAGAACGCTCTGGGGAGACCTTAGAGCAGCCTTCCAGTACCTGAAGGGAGTCTACGATAAAGCTGTTTACAAAGGCCTGCATTCATAGGATGAGGAACAATGGTTTGAAATTAGAGAAGGGCAGATTTAAAGTGGATGTTAGGAACAAGTTCTTTACTATGAGGGTGGTGGAACACTGGAAAAGGTTGCCCAGGGAGGTGGTTGAGGCCATATCCTTGGAGATATTCAAGGTCAGGCTCAACAGGGCACTGGGTGACCTGACCTAGCATAGGATGTCTCTGCTTACTACAGAAGGGATTGGACTAGATGACCTTTGGAGTTCCCTTCTGACCCAAACCATTCTGTGATCCTACTGGCCAGAAGTTACATGAGAGACCAGATTATTGGGAACCTGAAAATCTTTTCACCCAAATGAGTAAATCCTCTTAAGTGCTTCAGCCTCAATGAAAACCACAGATTGCAGCAACATTTTGTATTCTAGAAAACCGTGCAAGCTGCTCCAAATTCATCTTGGCCGTAACAGTCTGCACAAAAGAAAGATGCATTTAATGTCAGCTGTAAGAGCATGAATTTGCCAGTCCTCTACTGCTGCCAGCTGTGAGCAGGGCTTTGCCTTCCTCTATTTCTTTTCATCATCCTTACTTAACTTCTGATAATGTGGCTGCTCAATCTCGCCCTGTGAAATGGCAACCCTTTATTTCATCAGGTTATGTTCCTGGACAGGGATTAAAAGAAAATGCTGTCAGTAATACATATCCTCAGCTGAAATTAAGTGAGGACACAAAGTGAGCTTACTGCTGCAAAGTACCGGGTATCAGCACCTGTCCTTCATTAATCCACTCAGGCCTCTCTGTTTACACTGCAAAGTGGCATGACAGCAGGGAGACACAATGAAATACATGGGAGCTTCCTGTCTGCCCATGTTTTGAGAGCTCTCGTCCACCAAACTGACTGGATGGCTGGGCCCAAAGAGTGGTGCTGAATGGAGTTAAATCCAGTTGGGTGGCCTGCCACAAATACTGTTCCCCAGGCCTCAGAGCTGGGACCAGTTCTCTTTAATGTCTTTGTCAGTTATTTGGAGAAGGGGCCAGAGTGCTTCCTCAGTAAGTTTGCAAATGACACTAAGATGGGAGGGAGTACTGATCTGCTTGAGGGTTGGAAGGCTATGCAGAGGGACCTGCACAGGCTGGATTGATGGGCTGAGGTCAGTTGTATGAGATTCAACAAGGCCAAGTGCTGGGTCCTACACCTGGGTCACAACAACCCCATGAATGCTCTAGGCATGGGGCAGAGTGGCTGGAAAGCTGCCCAGTAGAGATATATCTGGGGCTGTTGGTCAACAGCTGGCTGAAGATATGCCAGCAGTGTGCCCAGGTAACCAAGAAAGCAAACAGGATCCCAGCCTGGATCAACGGTAGTGTGGCCAGCAGGAGCTGGGAAGTGATCATGCCCCTGTACTTGGCACTGGTGAGGCCACACCTTGAGTACTGTCTTCAGTTTTGGGGCCCTTGCTACAAGAAAGACACTGAGGTGCTGGAGCATGTCCAGAGAAGGGCAACAAAGCTGGTGAAGGGTCTTGGAAAACAGGCAGCTGAAGGAATTTGGGTTGTTTAGTGTGGAGAAAAGGAGGCTGAGGGGAGATCTGCTGGCTCTCTATGACTCCCTGAAGGGGTTGGATGCAGGTGGGTGTTGGTCTCTTCTCCCTAGGAACAAGTGATAGGACAAGAAAAAATGGCCTCAAGTTGCACCAGGGGGGGTTTAGATTGGATCTGAGAAGAAACTTTTTGACTAAAATGTTTCTCAAAGACTGCAAAAAGAGAGGTGGTTGAATTCCCATCCCTTAAGGGGTTTCAAAGAGGCAGAGATGTGCTGCTGAGGGCCATGGTTTAGCGCTTACCTTGGCTGAATTAGATAATGGTTGGACTCAATGATCTTAAAGGGCTTTCCCAGTCAGAACAATTCTTTGGAATCTGCTTTACTTCAGGCTGCATGACCCCACATATTTTGTGATCTGGAGGCTTGTGTCTTAGGGGAATTGCTCAGTTTTGTGGCCTCATGAATCCCATGGGAAAATAATACCTCTCCTTCCATCAAGCATTCAAAGTGCGCGGGACAAAAATGTGGCATTTGAGGGGCTGCTGACAAGCATCTGGACTGACAGATGACCTTCTGCTGCTCACTTAACCATCGACATTCAGCAGGCTGAAAGACAGCCCATTCTCTGGGGAAGGGAGAGGACAAAACATGACCAAAGATGAAAAGGTACTTCAGAACTGCCTGAAGGCCCCAGCTGAGATCTTGGGAAATCCCTTTGTGCCAGGCTGCCTGCAACATGTGCAGTGCAAGACAGCCTCATGCAGACAAGACCTGTGCAATGGGAACAGCAGGAAAACAGCAGTTCCCTAACACCTTACAGGAAAGCTAAGGATCAGTCCCTGCCCTGCAATTTGAGAGCTGCTTTGTCATGGTCTGTAGAGGCTGATGCTTGTTTCAAGATATTGTATGAGAAGGGTACAAAAAGTCTGTTACAGAAGGGTGCTGCTTTTCTTGTGAATATACCAGCAGTTCATTTAAGCAGAAGTGATGGTCCTGCTGCCTGTCCTGGGAACAAGTATTCCCTGCCCCTGGAAGAAGTACCTTTCAGAAGGCTGGCCTAGCAAAAGGCTTGCCTGTCTGCAAAACAGTTTGTGTGAGCAAAGTGCCAGCTGAGGGGAGGAGAGAGAGACACGGTGTGAGAAGAACTATGCTCATTCTTGTGGCCCTCCTCAAAAGTATCAGCCCCTTATATGGCAGGAAATTCAGTGTGAACTGAAGCTGTCACAGATGATTTAGCTCTTGCTGAGTACTCTTTGACTCATCTCAGAGTCCCAGAATGAAGCCGAGGTCAGAGACTCAGTGGCTGCTGGCTACTAGCCCTGCCACAGCAGCTTGTACCCATGGAGAGTGAATCAATAACTCTTACCGTAGGACTGGCAGCTTGTCCCCATGTGCTAGGATTCCCTGTCTCCAGGGCTGGGGATTGAGATGAGGCACTGAAAGAGAGCATGTGCCTTTTGTTCAGCAATTCAAGTTTCTGTGTGCACTTCTACATTGAATGGGCTGAATCACCTCACAGCAAGTCAGAACATCCTAAGCTGTTGACGACTTTAAAGTAAGTGCA
The DNA here is from genome assembly GCA_013400475.1 of Tricholaema leucomelas. Taxonomy (NCBI): domain Eukaryota; kingdom Metazoa; phylum Chordata; class Aves; order Piciformes; family Lybiidae; genus Tricholaema lacrymosa; species Tricholaema leucomelas. Next base: position 298,892 of record WAAF01010899.1, read on the forward strand.
GCACTTGTCACACTGATGGCAACCTCTCTACTGCATTCATACACCTCCCTTTTAGAGTTTAGGTTATCAGTGGCAATTCTATCCCTGCTTATTTTTGGTACAGTAGCTCTTTTACATGTTTATTTGCCATAAACATGATGCTGAAATCTGATGCCAGACCCATAATTTAACAGTGAGGAAAGAGCCTGTCACCTTCAGGGAAGTCCTGCTAGTCTCTGCCAAGAAAGTATTTAGCTCTGTAAAGATTGTTGTGTGGCAAAATATTGACATTGCAGATGATTACTTCAGATTGAAAAAATGAAAATAGATTTTAACGAGCATTTTCCTGGCACTGGTTCAGATTTTCAAGTGTTCATTGGTCACTAATAAAATTCTGATCATTTAAATTTCTGCAGTAAATCAAAAGTTGGTTTTGGTTTTTTTTTTAGAAGCAGCAGCTCAGTTGTTCTAATTTTAAATAACATTATAAATGTGCCCACAGTAACAATTGCAGCACTGGTTTCTTATATACACAGGAGTTAGCCATGCTCAAAAGAATCATAGAATCACTGAACTGTTTCAGTTGGAAATGACCTTTAAGATCATCTGGTCCAACCATCATCCAACTGCACCAAGGCTGGTGCTAAACCATGGCCCTCAGCAGCACATCTCTGCCTCTTTGGAACACCTCCAGAGATGGGGATTCAACCACCTGCCTGGAGAGCCTTTTCCAGTCTTTGAGAACACTTTCAGTCAGGAGGTTTTTCCTCATATCCAGCCTAAACCTCCCCTGGTGCAACTTGAGGCCATTTCCTCTCCTCTTATCACTTGTTACTAGGGAGAAGAGACCAACCTCCACCTGGCTCCAGCATCCTTTCAGGGAGTTGAAGACACCAAAGAGGTCTCTCCTCAACCTCCTTTTCTCCAGACTAACCATCCCCCAGTTCCCTCAGCTGCTCCTCCCCAGACCTGTTCTCTAGATCCTTCACCAGCTTCATTGCCCTTGTCTGGATGCTCTGCAGAACCTCAATGTCTTTCTTGGAGTGAGGGTCCCAGACTGAACAGGGCACAAGTTGTGGCCTCACCAGTGCTGAGTACAGGGGAACAATCACTTCTCTGCTCCTGCTGGTCACACTATTCCTCATCCAGGTCAGGATGCTGTTGGTCCTCTTGGCCACCTGAGTGCACCACTGGCTCATCTTCAGCCAGCTGTTGATCAGCATCCCAGGTCTTTCTCTGCTGTGCAGCTTTCCAGCCACTTGCCCGATGCCTGGAGCATTGATGGGGCTATTGTGACCTAAGTGCAGGACCTAGCACTGGTTCTTGTTGCCATTCAACATTATTCTTTATTGCTACTGAACTGAACTGAAATTAGACTATTTATTAATACATTGTATTAGCACTCACTGACTGCTGAAAAGAGAATGTTGTGTCACTTTGTCTGTTTCTTCTGCAGTAGTTTAGAAAGTTTGCTTATAGTAGTCTGCCTAAATAAACACACAGGAGCTTTGGTGTTTACCTTACTGTTTGTAGCAAGCCCCTTCTGGTTAGTTAATAATTTGTCACTCTCCATCTTCTGACCAGTATATCAAAACTGCTGCTTGCTATATTGACTCCAACAAGGTGGTGGCTTCTTGCATATCTTGTGCCCCCAGTTGGCTGCAGGTGTACTTCTTTGATCACTATGTAATCTTGCTCAATTATAACCATCTTATTCCTCTTTATGCTGACTTTTTTTCCATCAATGGCAATACATTGGTTTCAGTAGAGCCAAGATGTGACCAAGGTCACCAGAACTAGGTTCCCACAGTCAGGGATTTCCACTACCAAAGTCACTGAAGGCATTCAGAGGTTACATCACTGCACCAATGAGTAACAGGGACTTTTCTGCCAGACCTTAGCTACACAGAAGTTTGTTGTGTTGTACAGACATAAAGCATCTTATTTATGAGTTGGGGCTGGCCTCTTTAGTCAGAACAGCTGGCTAAAGAACCATAAATAAACTCACCTAGCTCTTGGTATTGCAAGTATTTTGTCATTTCAGATGCCCACTTCTGGTACCACTGAGCTCAGACGTGTTCATGAGTCCAGCTCCTGCTCATTTGCTGTTTCCTCCTCTCCTATGTCTTTTCCACATGTCTAGAAGCAGGACAAGTTTCATGGATACAGGAATGATTCTTTAGAACTTGAGCACTTGAACGACTTGATGTAGCATGGGTTATTCCATCAGCAGCAACTAGAACACTCACACATGTGAAAATGAGCTTGTCTGTGAATATTGCCAGAAAAGAAGCTTTGATGTGGAAATTGCCTTCCTTTGGGGCTTCCTCTCACTCTCATTTTTAATTCCTGCAATCACTTATCAATTCATTTCTGTTATTTCACAGACCTCCTTGTCATGTGTTGCTAGGAAAGCTGTGGCCACTGCTGAACTTTCTGTAAGTTATGCCATCATCAAAGAAAAGAGATGTCTTCTGTTCCCACCCTGCCTCCCACAGCAGGTGTTAGTTGTGGGCTCACTTGTGTGCCCACTTTTATCTTGAGGAAGAGTTTTTTCACTTAATTAAATTTCCTGACTCTAACAAACCTATATAATTTTTGCAGTGGTGATTGTAGTTTCCCCAGGGTTTTGCCATGTAAAAATGTATTTAGAACTTTGTTTTTCCACTGTAAAGAGTTGCCTGGAGAAATTTGTGGTGCCCATCTAGCAGTGTAATCCTTGGCAGCCCGTGGAAATGTAGAGAGACTCTAAGAATGGCAAAGTGCTGCTGGTTCTATTAAATCCTGTTGAAAAAAAAAGTTATGCTGGGAAAAATGGAGTTTGAAAAAAACCCACCAAACTCTAGGAGTCCTTTTTAGAGAAAATATCTTGTGTTAAGTAATCCTTATTTTTACAATCGAGGCTACTTTGGTTTTGCATCAGACTTGCATTGTGAAATTTGCGGATGACACCAAGCTAGGAGCAGGTGTGGAGCTGTTGGAAGGTAGGAGAGCCCTGCAGAGGGACCCGGACAGGCTGGATGGGTGGGCAGAGGCCAATGGGATGAAAT